>BMAW01037198.1:24540-141417 GCA_019974015.1 Nephila pilipes
ATATATATATATATATATATATATATATATATATATATATATATATAATTATCGCAAGCTTCAAATGTTACTTAAAAACATTCGATATAGAAACTTAACTTTTATTTAACATTCTTAAGATTCCTCTATATATTCGCCATCCAAAGTTATATATTTCTCCCAGCATCTATTTAACTTTCGGAGACCATCTTTGTAGAACTCAGCAGATTGAACTCTATCATCTCCACATTGCAGGACCTAAATCCTTATTAGTGTCAAGATAGTTAAGAGGTTGAAATAAAACAGTCTCGAAATCTACAATGTATTAGTCGAAATTTGGGTTCCAATCCTAATATAACCTAAGTTTAACGAAGAGAATTAATAATATCTACTTCATGCATGTATGTGTTAAGGGTGAATCGGGATTAATGTTTGCACTGGAAGTAGTGCAAATGTTAGGTAATTGAAATACGATATCAAATGTTAAGTGGGTTATCTGATTTTTGCTACAATGTTAAGACGATTGTAGCCAATACACCCTTACAGTGCCATTAATTTCATATATCTGATCAAATGTTTGAGTTCTGTATAAAGTTTTATATGTAGATTTTAAGCATTTCTTTTGTGGATCGTGCTTTACAGAAATTCATCGAACATTTATATGGATTTAGTTTGAGAAATGATAAAATTTTTGTACGGTCATAAAAGAATATACTTAAGGTGACATGGTATCCAAAAATTATCTAAATATTGATATTTCAGGGAGCTTATATTATTATATCTTGAAATAGTTTAAATATACTTGTGAAATTCCACGTAGATTTTTGTTATCTCGTCAGCTAACATTAAATTGGTATTTCTCCATGTTGATATTTTTTCATTCATTTTTCAGAAATCCTTTTTTTACCAATTGAAGTGTGAGATTTTTTAGTTCTAAATTATACGAGTGCATTTTATAAAAATATGAATGAAATAAATAGAAAGATAAGTAGTAATTTTTTTAAGAAATTTCAAGGTGGAAATTAATATAATTTTGAGAACTTCTTGTCTGTTTAACAATAAGAAAACAATAATAAATTAATCAATTGTAACAGATGGAAACAATGTATAGTTTTTGATAATATAATATAAATTATGATGATGTATTATGCATACTTAATGTGTATATTTAAAAATGTCTGAAGGATTTAAAAAGCATTAAGAGATTTTTTTAAAAAGTAAAATTTTTCGAACAGTATACAAAAAATTCCAATTTTTTGTGTGTGTAGGATAGTTATAGAGTATTAGCTTATATAAAATACAATTGAAATCTAAATCCAAATATTAAAAGTAAAAAGAATGCATATGGGGTATCGTGTCATCTTAATAAGGTTCCGTAATTCCAAAATGGCACCTACTAAAGGGTGTTAGAAGAAAGGTAAAAAGAAGAAATGGATGGATATGAAGAAGGAAGGTATCCAGTTCGACAATTTAACGTCCAAAAAGTTATCGTATTTTTGAACCAAAGTTTGTATTCAATGTTAAAGTACTTACTCTCATTCTGAATCTATGTAGACGATATAAGTATCCGACTGAGTATTACATCACTCTGGCAACCACAAAATTAAATTCAAATAGTGAGCATTAATTAAACTGATTATTTAAATAATGATAACTATAGCACTGGATAATATTAGGCACTGTGTAACGAGAGTTAAAAAATGCTGTGACGATCTACTCATGTATGCTTTAACTTCTTTGTTTAGTTTTTGCTTGAAGATGGCTTTGAGAATGTTTTACTGTATCGAACATTGTACTACACAGTTGTAATAATGTGAAAACACTATTTGTAACCGCCTAGGAAGCAATAAACACTATGGAAACTTAAAATTATGATATACATGGGTGAAAATACGATCAGCGTCTTGTCCTGACTTGGAACTCTAGTACAATCACTCCCGAATTTCATGAAAATCTAATAACGAGCTTTTTGAGCGGTACTGGATTATAGAATGGACAACACTATTGAATGTTAAATGAAACACACACAACGACCATTACAAATCCTAGCAGTTTCTTTTTGGAATATTTCTAAAATTAATAATTGTGGGGGAAAGAAATTTAGAACATGAATCATATGAATCATTTCCACTAATATTTCACCTGATTCCGCAAAATAAATAAAAATAAAAAGATTTTTATGTGAGAAAATTTCTAGTAATTGACAACGTTATTATTAGTAATGACGTTATTATTAGTTATGAATTAACTTCGTTAATGTGTAAGTTAATTATTCAAAGCATCATCTTTGATTTCAAATTTATTCAAATGCCTTAAGAATTTGCAAAATTTTCGGAATACCCTCTGTTTTTGATGACGATTGTTATTTTAAAGGATCGACTGGACATTGGCGTTTCTTAGAAAGATTCTTCGATTTATTATGAAAACATTTAAGACTTGTAAAGACTGGAGGCACACAGGAAAACTTAAAAATGGTCCATTTATGTGGCGAGTCGAAATACCGTCGAATATCTACTATCCATTTTGAAAAAAAGGTTGCATTACCTGTTTTATAAAATGGGTGGGATTCTATTTTAGCCCATTTTTTGAAACGGAAAATGAAATGGTACTAAACAGCGCAAAATATGGTCTCATTTGCAATCCTTATAATATTATGTTGCAACGGCTTCGCATTTGCCAAAAGTTTTTTCAGTGTGATTTGACACCATTTCTATTTTCCATCGCACACATTGATACTATTTCTGTTTTCGAAGCCCATCAAGTTTTCTTTAACTACTAATAAAGCAAACACAGAATATGTGAACCATAGAATTTCGGAAAGAGATGGTTAATCAACTTCTAAGTCAAAAGATATTTCTAAGATTCTTCATAAAAATATTTAGGAAATGATTCGTTTCAATTTAATATATGTTTAATGTAAAAAAAATATTCTTTCTCAAAAAAGGGCCGTGAAATGAAAATTTAATTCGTTAGAAAAAATAGAAACGTATTTTACGAATTGAATCAGTAGAGAAATCTAAGGTATGTTACATAAGGACAATTGCAATACCAAGTCTCTTTCCTTTTAATAGGTGTAAAAAATCGTGAAGAAATTAAATATAATAATCACGTTTAAAAATATGCATTGATATTAAATTATTTTACATCATATCAAGCTCATATTACTATTCCCTATACTTACTTTTTTTTTCCTTCTCTGGAGTTTACATTCTTTGGAATCATAGCCTCAAGGTACTGTAGCGATTTTCGTTCTTTCCCATGGGGTTTACTGTATTTGGTAAACACGGGTAACACACACCCGAGGTTCTCTAGGGATTCCTCTCTATTTCCGACCTTCCTTCTTTTTATTCGACCATTCTTTTTTTTATTTCTTCTTCTTTTTCCAGTCTAGATTACAGTTCGTATTAAAGGTGAAATTAGAGCACCTAACCCAGATGGGCCTATATCTCTATATCTGAGTTGAACCTGATAAAAACTATTTCTATACCCTGGTTAAATGGATGCTGCACAAGTTATAATTAAAGAAGTAATAAGATAAAAATTAAGTAAACCAATATATGAAAAGACAGTGATGTGGAATAATACATGAGCTTTGGTGAGTGAGCAGTGAAGTGGAGGTGGGTGGGGGATGGTAGTGCTTGTCCAATCAGGAAGCAGATACTCAAGTGCTGTGATATTTACAAACTTGGTTAGGAGAATTTGGTTCTTCTTTCTAGTAGGGGAGAGGGTGCTTTCCTATTGGATGAGGGGATGTTGCGTTAATGGAATATAAATATGTTAGTCTAGGCTTGTCGGGGTTCTGTAATTTCGAAAATAATGGTTGATTTCTTGAATTGAGGGGTTTGGGTGGTTGAGTAGGGCATTATTAAATTTTTCAGTTATTATATTATTATAATTATGAATCGGCCCATTCTTATTTTCATTCCCCCCTCAAGCTTATAAAAACATTTTAAAGACAATCTTTATTTTTTCTCAGAAAATGCATTCAAACTAGAACAGTTAGCTTCATGTTCTGAGAACATCTTTTTCTTACCAAGGCTTCTATTTCTTGTTCTACTGAAATCTACTGCAGTATGATATATACCTCAACAAACAACCTTCCAATTATATGGAAATATAAAATATATACACATTCATGTATGATAAACTTTCTTCAACGTATATTTAATCCATTGGCTTACAAATCTGGTTGACAGTCTGCCGCATATTTCATATTCATTACTACTTTGCCAACTTTAAAATGGATAGAGGAGATGTAGCTTTTTCTTAGTGTTAAAAGGCTGAGAAATGAATCTATTGAATGATTTATAACACTACAAATCGTGAGTAAAAACCTACGAGTTTATTGATTTCTTTATTTAATATGCTGTAGAATAAAAGGCATACTTTAAGAAATACATCTCTTAGGAGGAATTTAGATTCTTTTTCTCTTAATTATTTTTCATCTAATTATGTTCCTTCTAATTTTCTTTCTTCTAATTATATTTATTCAAGTTCCAGTTTTACAAATTCTAGTTTTTTTAATTCTTCTAATTTTCCTAAAACTTACTTTCTTAAAATTAAATTGTAAATACTGTGTCATCTTAGGAGAACAACAATAATAGTAAGACAGATGATTAAGATAAAGAATGTAGGAAGTTTAACTTTTTAATGTCCTAATGGTGCAGGTGTCAAACTCATATCCAGCCTTACAACAATTTCTAACAACTCGCAAAAGTCATGCAAGCCACAATATATATATTTACGGAAGTTGTTTTTCTTTCCTTTATTTATCTTCGAAGAAGTGCTGTTACTAATATTTTGTGTTCTAGTGCTTGTGTCGCTTGTATTATACAGCTTTATTATATTTCCTGAAAGCTTTACTACTTGTATTACATATCAAACAGACTATTTTTATCTTTATGTCACAACAAATATGCTCGAATATAACCGTCTTGTAGAAATCAATGCTGATCAGCAATTATTTGTATATTTTATTCATCAACTGATTTTGATGAAGTCATACTGAATGATAAAACATTAAGGTTACCAGAGCTTGAGCAGGAATGGTAAAACATCGAATTTAATACTGACATATGTATTTTAAATTTATAAGTGGAGATTAGATTTTCTTTGTAAGCCTAATAATAATACATTAACCATTCTATATAGTTTTTTAGTCAAAATATTGTTTTTCTTCTTGGGTTCATATAGACATGAGTATTTAGATTTTAGTATGGTCTTCTTTACAAAAAAAACTTAAATATGCAAAATATTTTGCTTTTCATATATAAAACAATCTATAACTGAAAAAATAATGTACCAACCATTTTGATTATATATATATATATTATATATATATATATATATATATATATATATATATATATATATATATATACTGCAAAAATAGAGTGTCCGTAATGGGCAAATTTTTTTCGAATTAGACTTTAATCCTTATTCATCGTTCAAAATAGTAGAAAATTTTCTCTTATCACCAAAATTAATTTTGCGGTATAAAGATAGAAATATTTCAAAATGATGAAAAATTAAAAAAGAACATAGCGTAAACAAGCATTTATGGTTTTATTATTTCGTTCGATGCAGTTATACGCTTTAAATTTAATAGTTTAATACAATACGATAGTACTCGAAATTTTGAATACATATGATAGAATTATCACACTGATAAAAGGAACATTTGAGCTGCTTTTTATGCTGAATAAGTATAATAGCTTTTCGTGATGCAGTTGCTTCAATAAGTATTAGAAAATTTTTAATGTAATAATGGTGTAATTTCTCATGTTGCTAATGCTATTATTTTTTTATTCAATTATTTCTTCGGTGATTTTTTTTTGAAGACGTGAAATGTCCTATTCTTTATGAATAGTTTTGAAAGTAATGCAACTGTCCAAAAGGATAGTGTTTAGGAAATAATGTTTTTTGTAAACCTTCTAAAATCATAATTTAATATAGAATTTGCCAAAAATTTAATTTCCACAATCAACACCAGCAATGCTTTTATTATAATCCAACACAACTGTGAGTCTGATATTGTTTGCTTTAGTTTTCTTTGTTAAATTTTGTTTTGCAAACTTCAAGTTATGCATAGTTGATTTTTTCCAAATATTATGGAGGAAATATTTTCGTTTTGAAATTCAGTACCTTTTCCTCGTTCTAATTTTATATTTCCTAGAGCTGTAGACATTCCTTTCCTATAGATTATTTTTTATTACACTAATTGCAGGATGTGGCTATGCGAACTAGGGTTCTGTTCTTGTATAGAAAAAAGAATTACTGCACTTTGACGATAATGACGAAGAACATTCTAAGCAAATGTGTGCTTCCGTTGCAAACAGGTTAATTAAAATTGTTAATTTATGTAATTAAATAATCTATTAACACCTTAATTTGTTTCCTATGAACACATTAGTATTGGTACCAATTTTGTTAATATGTGATGAGAATTGCGGAAATCATTACGGTAAAAGGGTCGCTAAAGCGCTTGATCTTTGAATTTTTTAATTCCAGTGTTTACAATTAGAGAAAGCTTTCCGGATTCTTTAGATATATGATAATATATATGATAATTTTATTAATAGAACACTAGAAAATCGAATTTTAAATTTATAATGAAACTTTACACGCCAAAGAGAAAAAAAAATCTTTACTTAAGTTTTTTTTAAAATATGGTTTTTTAGACATTCTACTGCATTTTCCTCAAACTCTCCTGTATCTATAGTACAGCTATTTTTCACATGATTAAATATGGGCAATTTTTTTAAAATAAACATATTTTTTTCTAATAAATGCTCAAAAATTTTAAACTTATCACAAAATATCTTTACAAAAATAAAGGGATATTTGATTCCTAAATCTAATGTTTTAGAACAAAAAATTATTAAATTTAAATTTTGGAACTATATTAGTGTTCATTATATAGAATGTTATTTTTATAAGTTCTCTGTACATTTTTAAAGTTTTTTATATACACTTAAAAAGACTTCCATTTATGTAATTTTAAGAAAAGGCGTGAAAAATACTGAATTTTCCTGTAAGAATAACTGTTTTTTCTAACGCCTGTACAAATTGAAAAATGTGTAAAACAAATTTAAGAACAAAATTGGGCGATATGTGAAACTTAAGGGTCCGGGATAGAGGCTATTCTAATTTCGGGAAAGTAATGTTAATCCAACAGAACTTCTACTTCTATCATCAAATCTATACTGTTTTATCCAAAAACGTACATCCAAAAGAGCCAAACATAATGGAGGTGTCGGCGAAATTACATTTGCCTCCAATTTTTAAAAAAAAGTATTTTTACCTCTATTTTAATGATTTGCTTCTGAGGTTTCCAGTATTTAAATAATATTCTAAAACTTTTAAGACATCGATGACAAAATATAATTCCCCAGAAGCCTTTATTTTATATTTGGCGTTTTCGGATGCACTTTTTAGCATTCAAATAATATAGTATTAATTTAAAGGTAATAGTACAAATTCCTCAGATGTAACACTGCATCCACGAAATCAAAATGACCGGTAGACTGGGGCTTTGAAAGTAATAATTCGCAGAAAAGAAACGAAGTCAATACTTTTAAGCAATGTCAAACATAAATGCGCGTAAACCATCATCAAAATGATCAGTTTCATTTCTCATTCCTAATACATGTCAAAGTGTGAGATCGTTCCAAATTTGGGGAGTATAGTTCCAGTACGAATTCATCTCGGGTCTCCCTAGTGTGATTCCCCCGGGATTATCGAAGACAATAAAAACCCTTGAGGGCGAGGAAAAATAGTTTAGTTGCATCAGTGCTATAAATCACAGTCTTACTAAAGTAAGATAAGACTCTGCGGGGAAATTCTCAAGATTTAATTTGTTGAATGATGCCAAAGGATTCCTTGAAATAGTGAATATATGCTGCGAAATACATTATACTAAAAACATTTACAATCATTAAAATCTTTTACCGATATTATCTTAAGCACTTTTTATTGGTTGCCTAGTCCAAATTTAAGTACTTAATTAAGCGTAATAAAATCTTTCTTGCCAATATCGTCCTGAAGTTCATTACTAAATCTTACGGATTTCATGTATATGTGTGTATTTATGAGTTTCTATTATTATTATTTGCTGCTTATACAGAAATAAAAAAAAATACTTCTTAAATCCATCATATTTCCTCAGAACTAAAGGACTTTTTTGTACATATATACTAAATTATATGATTTTTAAGTATTTCAAACTCAAAATACACATTTTGCATTTTATTTCAAATTTACTCTTAAGTTCATGAGTTCCCTCTTTCTTCAAATTTAAACTTCGCCATTCGATTAAATCTACTTAATTTAAATTAAATAGTAATATATTTCAGTTGTTTTACTACTAAAATTGTTTATTTTTTAAACAATGAATATCTTCAACCATTCCATATACAAGTTCCATAATTAATATAATTAATATTTTAACTATATTTGGAAAACAAGTTTTTTTAATTTTAAATCTTTCTTTAATTTTCTTCCAAGTGTAGAATTTCTTATAAATAAAGATCATCTTTATATTTCTAAGCAAAAAGTAAATCGGATTTATACATCAATGTGTTGTTGTCCATAAAAACGAGAAATAGTTATTGGTAACTATTTCAAATAAGAACCTTAAATTCGTTTACATTTGCTCGTATAATATTCACTAAAATGTTCTGAATTTAAAAAAATATTATAGTACCCTTTCTATAATTCGACTACTTTCTAACCTAACTCACACTGGAGTATTCCTGCATTTCTTCACAAGTTGACAAGGGAAAGAAAATTATTTTATGCATTTTACTTCATTAGAATATTATAGGCTATCAATACCAAATAGCAATTTTTTCGTAGTTTTAATTATTTTGTGCGTTTGACACATTATTTTGTACTGTTGAACTGTTTGGGTTTTTATCTTCATCGACCTAGTGTCTTTGAGCTAATTAGGATTTTCTCTTCACTAACCTCTCGGGCTATCATCGAGTTGAATTGCTCAAAATTATAACGAGAAACCTTGAATATTCTACAGTGATAATAAATAAAGAAGCTGTTTTAGTCTTGTGTGTCCTCTATTAGAGTGTTGTAGTTTTTGATAAAAATATTAGTTGGGGATATGGCACGAGAGACAAGTATTGCTGGAATAGCTCCACAAACTTGCCGACGTTTTGTAATTTGAATTATATAAAATTCTAACTCCGTTTCAACTGAATGAAATATCTAGACAAATCAGAGCGATACAAGTTAAATGAATTGAATTGAACATAGTGATATGTAAGTGAAATAGATTTAATTGAAAAAGTGAATTTTTAATAGTAAGTAGTCGGAAGGTTCTTGTATGCTAGAAATAAGTGATATACGTTTGATGATATTCTGTGGTTAAATTCGTTACGAAGTGTTTTTGGGTAAGTATTTAAAAATGTGAAAGGCATTCGAACTCTCAATAATTGAATAGTAGTAGTAGCTCACTCGACCCTGGGTAGATAGTAAGCTAGAAATTTATTTTTTAAACTAAAATCTAAGATTAAGGCACATTGAAAAAAAGTGAAGAGAGCGTTTTTTGAAATAATTATTATTAAATTGGTTTAATTCCTAGATGAAATCTTTTCAATAAAATGTGAGCTGACTGTTACTTTATTACTATTTAAAATATTGGAGATGGCAACTGAAATAAATTAGAAAGGGGTAATACAATTTGCGTGAACTGTTTTAAATTTTATATACAATAATACACTGCTTTTGCTTTTAAATTACGTTATTTTTATAGCTTTAATAGTTATTTTGGCAATCCACTGCTTCTCAGGTCCATAATCCGCCTGTTACCGAGAGAGTATTGTATATTAGTTAATTGTATTCAATTTAAGTAAAATATGGCATTATAATTTTATCTGCATTCCTAAAATTATTGTGAAAATTCAATGGGTTAAGTAATGAGTAGGTGACGCCCTGGCTTCACTGCATCTTAGTATGTGATCCATTTAATTTTATTGACAGTCCAATTACAAATTAAAATGTCAAATAATCAGGCACTTTAATCTTATTTGAATCTTATTATATTCGTGAGAGAATAATCAACACACAAAATATTTATTACGTTGGTTAGAGCAAAAAAGAGTTATTAATAGTTAGTCTGGATTGAATCCATATCAATACCATTGTAGGGACTATCTTCAGCAACGAAGTTAAAATGCCTTAATAGCTAATACGGCGGGAAGTTCCTTAAACCTATTTGTTCAAAGAACTGTAAAAATAAATAAATAAACCGAACGGTTCCTTAACGAACCGATGGATCTCGGGTTCGAATCACCCCATCACTCATGATCAACAGAAATCACCTGCTATGGTGTAAAAACACACACCAAAGGGTGAGGTGGCATATAAAAGGTGATAAAATGGTCACACAGACGGTATCACTAAATTGCAGCATAGCAGATGTAACGTTTGTATGCACCCTCGATGGAAAAAAAGCATGTCTATGTATCAAATTAAGATATTCGTACATAAATCGAGACAAGTGATATACAGGCTACGGCACGCGCTTGGGATACATCCACTACCTCAACTCAACTAGAAACAGCGTATGAAATCAAATAGTAACGGACGAAAACTAAAACCCCATTCGAAAGGGGTGGGAATGTATATCAATTGCAGTAATAGCTGGAAAAAAACAATCTCTAAATATTACTCAGAAAGTCCCTTGAATATTCTGTACCATCACGGAATGCTAGAAGGAGAGTATGCGACTTCTCTCTTCAAGAACGGCAACAGAAGCTAAAAGGCCTTAATAGCTAAAATATCATGTCGGAAGTCCTTTTTGGCCTACTTAAGAGCACTTCAAAAAGAGGACGACTTTTCTCTGGATTTACAGATCGAGTGTTCGAGTCGCCCCATCGCTTAATGTCTACCCCCTCCCTCCGTGCTCTACGAGTAAATAGATAAAAAAATTCGCAAATACAGGGAGCTGAAAACAAGCTGTAGAATTATATATTCCATGATTTCTTCCCCATTTCTCTCCCTCCTTCTATCAATATTATTTCCTTCTATCATTTTCAATAACCTTTTACTGGCTCCCTTTTCTGTTTCTCTCTCTACTCTCAAACCTACAATTTACTAGTTGAGTAGTTAAAATCAAAGTATTAGAAACTTCAAAAATTGAATTGTGAAAGGAAGTAGATATCTTAACAGCTACAAACACAGTTTTATTTTTAATTTTGAATGCTAATAATTCTGTGTTTCATGGTTGCAGAAAGGGGTCCTTTCAGATTAGTTGGTTGCTTAAATCTTATATCTGTATTGTGGCTGCGGTAGCCGAGTGGTCTTGGTAAGTACCAGCTATTTTTTCGTCTAAACTTGGATTCATATCTAGGTGACATTAAGGATATGTCATATAAGGAGGAGGATGCACGATAAATCTGTCCTCCGTCACTTTTGACAGACGTGCAAAATCAGGACGTTCATTGCCTTCGCGATTCAAGATGTCTTTCATTTTTCAGTTTAGGAAAAACATTTACATACAGATGTACTTTTATAACATGCATTTTATATTATTTTATATTTTATATATATATATAATATAAAATGTTTTATTTTAAATCATTAATTTAAAGATTTATAGAAATGAAAATTCTTCTCACTCTATAAAAACAAAGAGCACAAATACTTTATCAAATCTTAGACGCTAATTAAGAATGCAAGTCAAAAACAGATTGAAAATTTCTAGATTACTCAAAACTTTTAATAAAATTCATATTAAGTTGATTAATCATATTAAATTGAAACCAAATTTTTAATCAATCCTAAAACAAGTTTTATTTCTTATAAAATTTAAAATTTTTAAAGGGTTATTCAAAAATATTTTTTCAAATACAGCAGTAATTATGCTGATATATTTAGGTAAATAAATCTCAATAATATTAAATAATTATAATTAACACGAGAAGGGTTTTTTTTTTTTTTGAATTTTACAGTAACAAGTGTTCGAAGCTAATTGAGATGTTAAAATATCTGCTTAAATTAAAACTCAATATTATCACTAATTTAAAAATAGTTTTTAATATACTTTAATTACTGTTATTGCCTCAAATATCTTTAAAAGTGCGAGTTTTGCAGTTATGCTAAATATCTAAATGAATTTTCTGTTATGATTTTAATTCAAATTTGGTCGTGCTTAATATTCTCTTTACTACAAAAATCGTTTCTAATTACAAAATTTTCAAAATATATCAAATAATTAATATTTTAGAATGAATTAAAAATAATTATATTTGAATCAGTATATCATAAACACACTTTGTGAGATAAATTAGAAAAAAATATTTTATCATAACCCTTCAGAACATAAACACGCAGTTTCAGGGAAAAGAAATTACACCATGCTTATATTTAATATATATCTGGGTTACCTCAGCACTTATCATATACTAAATTGCATCATAATCTTTTATTCGATTTTTAAGCCTTATTTCCTCCTTTTTAGTACCTTTCATTCTTTATTATTTTAAGTACTACCATTGCAAATGGCGAGAAGCTTTTATAATAAAACTCCTTCAAAAGTTTATTATCGTGAAATTTTTAATTAACTAGATCTCTGAATGAATAAATGGGAAAAAAAAACTTTTATTGATCGTAAAATTTTAAACTCGAATAGGCTGGATTCATTTTAATTATGGAACCTGTGAAAGTGGTGGTGATATGCAAAGCAGTTTTGGTGAAAAACGAAAGTGTGGAAATTCTTAACAAAAGTAAAATATAGCTGTTTGAAATAGTCCAGTAAAAGAAATAAAACGCAAATAAAAAAAATCATAAAATTCTGTTTACAATTTATATTCAAATATATTCTAAATTTGCAAAAATAAAGAATTCATTTTAATACAGAAATAAAATCCTTATTTATTGCTCCATGAAAAATTATTGTTACTTTCAATTATTCTTTATAATAAATATTTTGAAACGTTTTGGATTACATACAAATTATTTTTTATAATGTGTGCATTCTTATTTATGTCGTTGAAAATAGCAATTTTGTTTGGTTGGTTTTGATTTCTTAGCTAAAATAATAGCATTTTAAGTTACATTTATGTGCCAGTTTGATGAAATTTATGTTAGATTGAAGTTTTGTAAAATTTTAAGTTATGATTATTTTCAAGTTTTTTTCTCCTATTTGTATTATTGTGCAATATTAATTTCTAATAACGATTTTTATTGTCAAACTCAGAACATAATTTCATAGGGCAATTTATACTCTAACAAAAATAATCTGAAATAGTTCAAAAATTTTAGCTTAGATTAGATTTTATATATAAATAAAGAGATTGAAATACTGTCAAGTAGTAGAATTCTAATAACGCAAGTTTTGCGGAAACAGTATGGAGATATTAAAGTTCTAAACCGTTAAAAATATATTAGAAATAGGTGCAAACAATGTGATCAAGGATTATAAGATTCCTAACGCAGTAGAAAATGATTTCAAACATAAAATTTTAAAAATTAAAAGTATGAGGATTACAAATCTTGTTTGAATTGCTCTCTTCGAATGTTAAACAAGATTTACTACTAAAATAAAAAAATAATCTATCTTACCTTTGTAGATATGCGTTTCATAAATAGTAAAAAGAGAGCATCTACATGTTAGTACGCGCACAAAATATGATTAATTCATCAGAGATATAATTTGTTTTTTTTTTATAATTTTATACATATTATTTCCCTTAAGTTTTGGAACAAAAAAACATTTTTTATTATCAGGATAAGTTAACTGAATTAACTTTCATATATGAGACGCAGAGAGGGAAAGAGAGAGAAAGAGAAAATGGATCTTTCATTTGATCAAAATAAATTTCAACCTTTTTTGAGAGTTTAAAATTGCATACCTAAAAGTTTAATAAGTCCCGTAAATAGAACGAATAATCTACCAATTCCATTTCTATAAGAACTCCAAAATATAGATTCCGTCCCAAATTAATTAACGTTTTCTGTTTCATGCAAAGCAATTTTTAAGTTTATATTCTAATGAAATAAAATATTCCATTTTTAATGACATAGGAAGTATTGTCTCGATCATGTTACCATATTTAAATTGTTCCTGTAACCACTTCAATTAATTGAGGGGAAAATATCTCTTTAATTCACATACATTTAAAATAAAATTATTCCGCATGGGAAACAAACTCTCTAAATTTGCGGTGACAATTTTCAACCTGATTTCGAACAAAACACATTTAGGAATATACAATAAAGGGGGATTTTAATTTGAACTCTACCATCGTTATTTCTATTCTGTGGATAAGAATTCTGAAATAAATAATGATAGCCATTCGATAACCCCGATAATTATTTACACGAAAGTAACATTCAGGGAAATGCAGTTGTATCGCATTAATTCCCGGCAGTCGGAGACCATGGTTACTAAAACGAGAGTTAGTTTTAGTATAAAATGCGCAATAACATACGTTCCAAAGCCGATATGAATTTTTTGCGTGATGTTTGCATTCTTTCGACATCATTTTTAATTGGTACGAAAAGCAATTATACAAGAAAAAATCTTTATAATTCTGAAAATTTAACTAATATAAAAAGGTTGAGAGTGCAGCTAATCTCGATGATTTGAGATCTTCAAAATAAACTCTTAGAACAAAACCTCTACCCGAGCATTTGACTTCCAAAAAGGATGTTCTTAACCAATCCTGACAATCAAATCTAAAAATACTAAGTAAAAAGTATTAATGTGGTATAACCTCTCAAAGGCCAAACTTTCAAAATATGCTTCTCAAAGACAATGTTTGGTTAATATCCGATTTGTCGGAGTTTAGTCTTCACTTTTTTGTATTAAAAGTTACCGCTTACACTTTACGATCGGAGGACTTCAGGGTTCTAGTTTCGTTAAAATTTCCCACTCAACCTTGCTCTTCTTTTTTGCTTGTTTTTAGGTGCACAAACTTATTCCTTTCTCATGTTTCTAATTTCTCTCATTCGGAGTATAAGACAGCTTTTTCAAAGTCAGGCTCAATGTTTATCACACTGTATGTAAAATACAAAAAATAATAAATATTAATGACTGTTTTCTCTAAATAGAAAATCATAACATCATCTGAATAAGGATTAATCTGAATCTCACAAAAATAAATGCATGGTAAAGCCGAGAATGAAAAGGACGCAAAGCTTACGATTTAAAGAGCTGAAAATTAGTCGAGTCAGCTGGTTACAAAAGAATATTTTGAGTCCTACGTATTTAATACAATAGTTCTATTCAAATCTGCATAAGTCAAGTGTTATTCATTCGAGGAGATTTTCATTTCCAGCAACATCATATTAAGTTGAAGCAAACGCACAGTCGAAACCAGTTAAAAAAGTAACGGTTCTCCAAAAAAAAAAAAAAAATAAATAAAAAAAAAAAAAAATGTAATGGAACATGAAACGTTTTAAATAATTTCCAACCTTCTCATTCCGGTCGAAAGACATAGTTCCTTTGCCCAACCTTTTACTATGTTCTAATTTTGTATTTTTTATATCGGATATATAGTAATATTTGTAATGGTGGAAGATTTTAGAAAATAGAGAGCGTTAAAATTTAATTTTTTCAACTTTTTCTTATGAAATTTGAGTATTTCAACCATATGTCCTTATTCTACATCGGCTAAATGCTATCTAATTAACCTATATCTAATTGACTTAATTTTCATTATCACTTAAATGGCTCTTCTGTTTGTGCTATCTTTACACATTAATCTTGCATATAATCTTGTGAGTGTATGCGGAGGAAAATTTGAAAAATAATCCTCTTTTTTTGTACAATAGCCAAATTAAATGTGATGTCTGAAAATTCTGGAAATTCCTGTCAGTGCTAGACAAAATCAAAACAATTATTACTAGATAAAAGAGCACTGATATACGAAGTTTATGAAATAATTAAGTGTTAACTAATTTCTAACAAGAATTTTTCAAATATGGAAATCTGAAATTTTTTGAATATCTGATTTCTTTCATCTTAAAATTACTTTAAATTTCAAACTTCGTAAACATTTTACTGTAAAACTTTCTTCTATACACCTTTGATAACCTTTGAAATGAAATGATACATAATTAATTTTTTTTCCAATTCTAGAATCGTAACATTTAAAAAGTTATTATTCTTAAGAAAAACTTATTTTATAATGGTATAATTAAATACAATTACAAAAAAAAAAAAAAAAAAAAAAAAAACAGGAAGAGAATGGTAATATGCTGAATTTTTCATATAATTACATATTGATTCTTTCTGTTATAAAACTGCTAAATTCAAATATTTATGCAACTTCCTCACGTAGTTAAGAAAATATACAATTTTAAAATAATAACTGAAAATTGTGTAATTTGAGGGGTATTTTATTAGTTTATAAATTTTATTTATCAACTTAATAATCACGGGATTTTAAAAAGTGGAAAATATTGCGAATTATTAGCGTGGAAGTGATCTAGTACATGGTTTCTTTATATTTTTTTCTCAACATCCATGGAATTAAGGATTAGAGGGAATTAAGGATACGTTCGAACGAACTGTTGAATATAAACTCTTTAGTTCTTTATCTACTAAATTTTACAAAACAATTTCTATAATGAAACAAATTATATCTTAGAAGTTCTTTAACTGTATTTAATAAATTTATTAATCCATTAAAATAATAATTGTGTTCCTTTTGATCTATTTATAGTGATACCAATTTAATTCTTTTTTCGATTTCCAAGTATTTAGATAATTATACTATGTAATGGGTTCTCATACGCATTTCCCTTTAACTAACCTTTGGGGTTATTTTATGACGACTAATGATTCGAGAACCTCGTCTTGTGAAAGAACCGTGTAATATACGTTAAATTTACTTTACTACATAATAAGTGAAGTGAAACGGAATTCGGATCTGGTAGAAATTATATAGGTAGAGAAATTGGAAAGATTCATACGAACATTATTAATTACGCAAACTGTGAGGTAATATACTGATAGTGATTATTTGACTCCGATCCTGTAATCTCTGATCTATTTAAATCTGATAAAGTTAGTTTGTTACTTATTGTTTCGAATATGATATAAATATAATTGGGATAAATGGAATTCTTCTTTATATTTCAAAGTAAATTAAATTAAATTGTCAGTATTCATAAGCCCTTTTCTACGATTTTACTGAGTTGAATCTGAATAAAATTTAGATTATCAGAATGAGGTCCACATAGAAAAATTTAATAAGTGAATTTTTGCCGAAAGAGAGCACTGAGACAAGTTACAGTTCGTGCAACAGTTGAAACAGATTGATCTGGGGCGTCTCTCTTCATCTTTCTTCATCACATATGTTGAAACAACTTAATAATTAATCCAGTGGGGATCTCTTTTGGTCTAGTTGATAAGAGAACAACAAAAAGGAACCAGACAAGTTTCCTTCGTACCCAAAGACTGAAGATTCAAATCGTCAACGACACACAAGTTCAACCCCTGACAAAAATCATTCTGCACGTCTTGGAATTTGCTTTGTGATTCCAGACTATGCTACGAGGGAATGAGCACTGACAATCGCATACCTTATTGACAGAAGATAAATTAGTACTTAGACATTGAGTTGAACATACAGAACTATCACATATAGGGTTCTGCTAATCCTTATGTCATGCAACAACAGCCGTCACGTTGATCATATATAACACATTGGTGTACATTCAAAGGAATTTTCATTCCGGACCCTCTATTATTTTATGAAGTCTCATCGACTAGCTTTGTTTGGTGTACAGTTACAAGTGAACGCTATAGTAAAATTCTGAAAGAATATGTTGTCCAGCGTGGCTATTTGGTCATCACTGTGATGGAACAACTACTCATGCAGCGGTGCTTTCAGAAACTGAACTGTGATTCGAACATCCTTGACGATCTTGTTATCTCGTGTACCTTTCGTAATACAGAACAGCCTAATTGACAACCTGGCTACTATGATAACCATATATGAATCTTTGTGGCATCTGGATGCGGGTATGCTCAAATATCTAGTGAATCAAGGATTTCTGTATAATGAAGTGAAGTTGAAACCCATGTTTCCCTTCTGTCAGAAATGTTGTGTGCGGTCTTGATGATGCAGTTTTCAACATATTGTCGACCAACAAGGCATGCAAATCGGACACATATGAACTTAACAAAAAAAATAATGTTTTATTATTTTTATTTTGATCTCTTGTCTCACCAGTTACTTGATTCATAACCTTTTCTATTGGCAAATTCTTGAACTATGAGTACATAAATTTTTAACGTTTCATTAGGATCCGTTCGGTATAATCAGAAACATTCAGTACTGTCAGTTTAATTTAATTATCTTGTGTATGCTTGAGAATGCGATTAATTAAACGCTCCAAATTAGTAATTTACTTCGATGCAATTTATTAAAGGTGAATAAACTCGTTAAAAATATTTAGAGACAGAGAGAGATGGGTTTTAACTTCTTTAATATATCTCTTACTAATAACGTAGACAGTTCGTTATGATTTTGGATGGAAACTTTTTTTTAAAAAAATTAAAGAGAATAAAATTTTAATATTGTTGGTGGTGTATCCATTCTAGGTAGTATATAAAATAAAATTCAAAATTTTTCTGCCTTCACCTTTTCTTAGAGCAGAAATCTTCTTAAAATAAAATAATTATTTCCTTTACTATATAAGACAACCACCAACGTGTTCTCTTCTTTCATTCCCGGAATGATAAAACCTTTTTTTTTTTTTCCTCCATGGATAAAACAAAGTAAGAGTAGAAAAGTTAGAAATGACACTGTACATATTTTCTGTTCTACAGGGAATAGATAATTTATTCCGACGTCTTTTTTGTTGCGAGAGTTCTTTTGTCTAATTAGAAATCACGAATCCCAAGACGGTCCCTGGTTATTCAATTACTCAGAAGTTTCCAGATGTGATACTATCACAGGACGAAAAAGATTATTTAAAGAATTTTACTAAGTTGGGAATTTTTACTTTTAGATCCTTCATTGTTAGAATATGGCAAGAAGATTCTGTAATGAAAAATTCATTGACATTGCTCTAGATCTAGAAAAACTTTTTGTAGTTGGTGGTGACAAGAATTACATCAAAATTCGATGGTAAGTTTTCGAAAGCATAAAAACAAACTTAACGTAATAATGATATTTTTTATGAAAATGTTCCTCCTGTATTTTAACTCAAGTGCACTCAAAATACATAAAATCGTTGTATATTTAATATTTACAAATACGACCGGAAGCTTCTTATAATGTATTAAATATTTCATTTTCAATACGTAATATACATAAATGTATTTATCTAGTTTTACTAAAACCATTTTGCTAGAAAATCTAAAAATTACCCACATTTTTTGATATAATTTAGATGAACTCAATGATGAATAGTAAATTATGTAATTTTAAGTTATTTTTAGTATTATCTGAAATTCATTTCAAATTGTAATTATTTTTTAATTGTAACTTATATATTTTTCTAAACATAATTACATTTTTAGTACTAATTATGTATTAATAATTGAAGTAAATTTAAAAAGAGTAATTTTTTAAACTCTGTTTGGGTAATTATATCACTTGATATGTAAAGAAATTAACATTCAATTACTTAAGAAACATTTTTGCAAATAAGCAAGTTACCTTAATTTATTTTATTAGGCATACACATTTTTTAAATAAATTTTAAGTTTTCGATGAAAGCTAATTTTTCATTACAATAATGATTAAAAATTTCAAATTCATATCTTGTTCTTCTTTTTGTCTTGTCCAAGGATAATGTAAAATGTATTTATACAGACTTAAAGATCGGAATGGCAGCAGCTAAAGATCAGGTGCCTTAAGAATGTATAGAAATTCCTGTAGGAATAAATATTAGGTGGGTGTGATGTTTTTCCTGCCTCATGGAGAAAACCCCTTGATGTGTCATTCCGAATAAAACTTGACAGGTCACTTATTGTTGTGTTCTTTTCAACTTGTTCAAAAGGAGTACTCTCTTTAATTATTATTAAGACTTTTTTTTAAAAAATTGTTACCTTTATTGTTAAATAAATCCACCTCATAATCCCCTCCAATTCTCCAATATCACGAAAAGATACAAAGAATCACATTTTGAATGATATTTTTGAAGAAGGTTGCTTCTCCTTCTATTACTGCAATTAATATACATTCCTTTCCTGTTATATTGAATTTCGTAACGGGCAGCTTCTATTTGACCTCATAGGTTGCTTGAAGTTGAGATGCCTGATATAATTGACGAGAGTGCGGAAAACGGTACGTCACTAGTTCTAGGCTGTGCTGTTATTTAGTTTTCATGTCCTAAACACTTTGGTGGGTAGAGATTGTTTTTGTCTCGACAGGAATGTTTTTCTGCCCTGTAATGGAGAAGGTGGTAGAGTGATCTTGAGCGACAGGAAGGATTTTAAACCTCGGTGTAAAAAAACTTGTCCGGCCACCTTTGCTGTGCTCTTTTCAACTAAGCCAAAAGAGGTTTCCTTCTCGGGCAATTATTAAGGCTTTTTAATTTTTGTCGTCATTATTAAAGGGAGTAGTTGCAAAGAAATGGGTTGTTTACAGCAAATTTAAAAATTATCGGTAAAATAGTTGGACAGTTATAAATATGATCTGGTGTTAAAGGTGTCTCCGTGTAATTTCTGCAATTGATATAGTTTTTTTGTGTCATCAGAGAGAATTTTCCTACCCTAATAAGTATTTATCCTGTGTTTTGCTGTTACGGATGTCACGAGTATCGTTTAACACTTTCACTACCGGAGGAAGAAAAAAAGTGCTTCTCTGGGCCCACGGCTTTTTACCGCGGAGTGTAACGCTGTGCCTAGGCGATTTTAGATAATAAGTATTATTTGAAAAAAAAAAATTCCTCTAAAATTGGCTATTCATTAGAATATTTTGGTATTTATATACATTATTTAAAATGCATTAAACTTAATATACACGAAAAAAAAAAGATTTAATCGAAAATAATATGTTTTATACATAAAAATTTTACAAGTAAAATCATTCCTTTTAAGAAAATACGAAATATACTTAGATTTGTTACATACATTTCATGGTTTTATGATGTACCATTACATGGAATATTAAAGTATAAAAAATGAATATTATTTTTGTTGTATGGTATTTTTCAAAATATGCTTCAATGCATAGTCCAACGTCACATGTCTTACACACATATTTTGTTAACTTTTGACGTTTCACACAATATTTTGATCAAAGGCCACATCTTCTTCGTCCTTTTTTTTCCTTTAATGATAATGTACAGATTTGGAAAATGCTGTCCAAGGAAACGTAATGGATGTTTGACGTTTGCACTAGGAATTCTTATGCCTCTGTATTCCATGTATTTTCCCATAATCTGATGAAACAATTGTGATCTGAATTTTAGTAATAAAACTTTTTCGAATCAATTGTGATAGAAATATTAGTAATAAAATTTTTCTAAAGTAACAGAACTATCTACATTAAATCCTGGTTTCTCTGTGAAAGTAAGATAAAGCAAAGATTTTAACTTTCTCTCCTATCGTCATCCAATTGCTGATCGCTTGATTCGTATTCTTCAATCTCATATATAACTTTACCTGATGTATCCGAATCATCATCTAAGTCACTAAACAGTGCAGATTTATCTGTATTTTCGCCAACATCACACTCAGATTTATTCCTTAATTCGCAAATCTCAGTCTTAGTAAAATACTTTCTTTTCGTCATGACTGCCGCTACTAATAAAAACCGACTGAATGAAACGAACTGCTTAGAACATCTGCTACCAAAAGCCCCAACCCCCATAAACATACATAAATTATCATTTAAACTTCTAAAAAGCGAGCGCGAAAGAAAAAGCAAACGGAAAGCAAACGCATCCTTCTAGTAGTATTTAAAATAATCAAATAAAACGTTCTCATCAAGCGTATCTCTATTGATACGTTGGTCTGCAGGAAGACATTCTCGGAGTGTATGTTAAGTGATACGCTGGGCACAGGAGAGAAAAAGCGAGCTTATTGCATGTGATACGCTGGGAGTGAACGGGTTTATAATTCCTTAGCAAAAGGTAGAAAAACAAATTATTTTAGGTAGATGTTTTTAAAAGGATTTTCTACATAATCTCTTTTAGATCCATACACTTTTCTAAGCATTTCTTCATTTTTATAAGTTATCTAAAAAGTAAGGTTTCGAAATATACTCAAAATAAGCCTTTAGATGATGACCTCTTCGTTCAACGTAAACCTTTGTTCGCTAAGCCATTTTTTAAATTCGGGAAGCAAAAAAGTCACTGAAGGTCAAATACGGTGGATGTTGAGATAATTTGCACAGATGTGCACCCTTGTGTTGCCGTAAAAGAAAAGAATCCTTTCTTTTTCAAATGAAGACGCTTTGTCATGATTTCATACCCCAATCGATGCAATAATTAAGCATAATACTCACCAGTTATTATTTTTTACTTTTTCTCAGCAATTGGCATATATAATTCCTTGAGTATAGCAAAAAATGCTGCCATCTCCTTGCTGGCCTATTTCACCATTTTTAATTTCTTCGGAACACGTTCACCCTCAAACACTCACTGTTTTGACTGTTCCATTGCATTTGGAATATTTTAGTGTACCCATGCTTCTACCCCAGTTATGCATCAATGGAGAAACTCTTCAAGAGTGCGATAAAAAAGAGCTAAAATAGCATCAGATTCGACCACACGATTGTGTTTATTTTCCACTGAGAGCAAACATGACACCCATATTGCCTGAGATATTTAACACCTCCAATTTTTAGTGCAAAATTGAAAACATTATACCTTACAATATGCAAATGGTCTCAACTGTTTCGCGCTCTTTGATTCGTCAATCACTCAAACAATTTCTGTAATTATTCCGTAAGTAGTCACTTCCACTGGGCGTCTCAAAAGACGTAATCTTTTACGGATTTACGGCCACATTTAAACTTATATTCCCAATTGTAAACAGTAGAAAACTCAGGAGTAAATATACCATGAACTTCATCGAACTCAACTTTGATCTCCTTCGGGGTCTTAAGCTTTTTACACATAAGTGTGTTTAATAACATCTCGAAACTCGCTTTTCCCGTTTTTCTAATTAAACACAAGTTTCCTGCTTCAATTGATAGTAAAAATGAGACCATATGATGGAAGTAATTGAAACTTAGCTGTCTACTGAGTCATGATGCTTACTAAGAATAAACCATTTTTTAAGCTACGAACGACCTTTTTTGGATTTTCTAAGGACTTATCAAACTACACTTGTAGTGATTATTGGCAGTTAATATTTATAACTATGAGTTTCTTCAGAGTTTGGCTGACAAATCCATACATAGGCACAATGTCTTATTTAGCAGTGCGATGGTAGGCGATCATATTTCCTGCTTTCTTCGGAATAATATGCTTTCTTTATTAATATGCACATCAGCATATTAATGACTGTCTACGTTTATAATATTAAGATCCATTGATACTCACAAGATTTTCCATTATAGAGAAGTTGCTTAAGTTGATCACGTATTATAATTAACCTAACATCACTCACACCATATGTAATCTACGTAAACTTATTTTCCTCTAATTTAATTGCGTATTCATATCTCTCGTTTTAATTCCCTCTACAGCAGATTTAGAGTCTCATAAATCTCAAGAATTAATTGCCAAACATAGGGAAAAAAGGAGAGATTAGAAGAGAAACTTCCTGATTGATGTTATAACTATTGCTTGCATAAGGTTCAATACAACTGAACCAATATCAGTTCCTAAATGTAACTTCTTTCAAGGCTATGGCACTCCTCTTCTGTGGATTGCGAAATTCAAAACTACTTCTTAGACACAAAAAGAAATGGTTCGATATTCAAATAATTTTGTAATTATTACTGACATACTCACCGTATTAAAAACGTCCAGATATACTTTATAAAAATACGCTTTTTCTCTATAACATAAGAAAAAAATAGTCTTTATAATTTTCAGACAAGAAATGGATTATATTACATCAAGAAAAATAATTTTTTCAAATAGAAATAGGTAATAAATTGTTTTCTATACAAATAAGAAATTAGAATACGATGTTATATCTATGTAATTTTTGTTTGAGAAAAGAACATCTATTTCTTTAACAATAATTTAAAAAATATATAAATTTAAATTGGAAAGACTTACAAAAGAAACCTTTGATTGGATGAATATTTTTACAAAACATATTGTAATATTTTCTAACAAATAGGATTCAAATGTTTCTAGAACTGCATTCTAAGGTCACTGATGAAAAAGAAATTTGTATAAATTTGTTTCTTTGTGATTGTTTAAAAAATAATGATCATTATTATTCTCTTTTTGAATATCTTGTTTAAATTTCTCAGATAGTTTATTGCTTCGAAATGAATTGTTATCCATGTTTATATATACATTGACATTTATTCCTGCAAATTAAATAATATATTTTATTTAATTATAACTAATTCTGAAAATAATTGGCATCCATTCTTTCGGATTGATATCATGTTATAATTTAGTAACGAAATACGAAAAACTTTAAAATCATTGACAAGTGATACTTCATTAAAATAGAACTCACCCACTAGAAATACCGGGAGATTGAAAAATGAATAAATAATATTTGCTATATGTGATGCAGAGTACACTTATGTACTAAATTATTCATAGAATGTTTTCCAAAAGCTCTTTTCTCGAATAAATTCATTCGGAACAATATATTGGTCTTATGAAAATCAATTTCTCACAAATGAAAAATGAATAAATTTAACACTTCAAGGATAAATCTATATTTCGATGAATAAATCGACTGTTCAAATCTTTCCGATGCAATTTTAACCCGTCATTTACCTCCAATAAAATAGGATTTTAAAGTGTTTTACAATTTGATTTTAGAAAAATATTTAAAATGCTTGAAGCATATCGATCGAATGTACACAAGTTACGTGCATTGGGAAATAATTACATAACCATAATGGAGGAATAATTTATCAAAGATCGATAAGAATATTTTGAAAACTTCAATTTAAATGCATTGTATAGCTTTATAATGTTTCAAAAGAAGATGTTATAAATATATGTTGGACATTGTTATTTAAGAAATAAGAATTTTTTTAAACTTTATTCTTTCATCCGAAAGGAAAACTATAATTATTTTCATTCTTTAAAAGTGATGTCTTAGATATTTTTACAGATGTTTGCAAAAACTGTAATAATTCAATTGCTGAGAAATTTTTTCGGGCTTTTAATTTAATTCCAAAATAGATACATTCTTAATATTTCATCCGAAGAATCTATTTTTGCTCGTTTTTTCACCTTATTCTTCAATTTTTAAAAATTAGATATTTTTACAAAGGTTTGCAAAACATCTTGTAACTGTATTATGAAAAATTCTGTGAGAGTAATTATAAAACAAGTAGTGAATTAATGAAATTTAAATTTTACTCCATAATATTTAATGATGCTTTCACTTTTATCCAAAATTTTTTTTTTTTCATTTTCTTTATTCTTTAATTTAAAAGTTAGTTTTAAAATTTCTTTTAGATATTTTTATAAATATTTGCAAGATATTTTATAATTGAACCATGAACATAGCTGCGAGAGTAATTATAAACCATGGGGTATAATTATAGAGATCTTAATTTAATATCACTTGGAACACTATAATTATTCAATTTAAATTAATATCGGGATGCATCCTGTGTATTGCCAAATAAGCTACAGTGTCTACCTTTAGTGAACTTCCCAAACAACACCAACGAAATCATTGGAAGCATCATGCTTATTCTTTGCCGAATATGCCATTATTTGGACCATTGGCATTCACATTAAACCCATTGATGAAGCTCTCTAAATGAGACTTGTAATGGCTAAAATGCTTACATAACTAGTTAAAACTAAAAGTTAAAATGTTTACATAACTAGCTCGAGGGGGAATGCCTTTCGGTCATTAATAAGAGCACTTCAATAAGCAGTCGGTCTAGTTTTCACCGGACTGACGCATCGAGGGTTAAAATTATCCCCCTACTCAAGGTTAATACACTTCCTCTCCGCAAAGAGTAGAAAATGTCGCTCACTTCGAAGTAGTGATCCACGACTTGAACACTAGATGGCAGCATGGCCTACAACTAATTGTTGCATGTTCCCCCACCCAAGTTTTTGTCTCTCTGTTGCTAACTAAAACAACCAGACATTTTTCATAATTAATGATATATCGGCTATGACGCACACATGATATAAACTGCTGTTTGTAGAAAATGCAACACCATGAAGGAATCATCAGAATCAAATGAAATTCGCAGCAAATGTCAATTATAGGATATTATGCAAATTAATAAAGTTTCAGAGCCATCGCGCGTGCGCGGCGCGCGCAGCGCCCTCTGAATTGATGCTGAAAGCGTATAAATAAAGTGCTGTAGCGGGACGTTGAAAAAAGTCTATGATTATTTGTTAGTGGCAAACGTTTAGTGAGACCTGAGTATGCCTCCACGACGGAAGAATAAGAAATTCAAGCAACTTACGGAGTTTGAACGAGGGAGGATAATCGGCCTTCGAGAAGGAGGATTTTCCTATCGCGCAATAGCAGCTCGTATGCAGCGGAACAGTTCCACAGTGATGCGAGTTTGGAAGCAGTGGACCGACGAGCACCGAACAACTCGAAAAACCGGCACTGGACGACAGAAGGTGAAGTCAGAGCGCGATGATCGACACCTGCTCCGCATGGCGGTGAATGATCGCACAGCTTCCTCCAGGCAGCTGGCAGCACGTTGGTCTACTGCTACAGGTGTACAATTGTCGGCTTCGTCAATTCGTCGTCGTCTGCTGCGCCGTGGATTGCGTGCAAGGGTGCCTTTATACAGGATTCCCCTCACGGCGAATCATCGACGGCTGCGTCGGCAGTGGGCTCTTGAGCACAGAGACAGGCGAGCTGATTGGCACCAAGTTGTCTTTTCAGATGAATCACGCTTCAATTTGTGGACCCATGATGGCCGTGTTCGTGTTAGACGTTATGCCGGTCAACGCTGCCTTCCTGAGTGTATTATTGAACGACATAGTGGTCGAACACCCGGAGTTATGGTCTGGGGTGCGATTTCGTATCATGGACGATCCAATTTGATACGAATTGAGGGTAATCTCAATAGCAACAGGTACGTCCGTGAAGTGCTACAGCCCGAAGTCGTTCCTTTCCTTCAAGGCATCCCTGGAGCTATCTTTCAGCAGGATAATGCACGCCCGCATGTTGCGCGGACTGTTCGAGACTTCTGTTCAGCACAACGCATGCAACTTCTTCCTTGGCCTGCTTATTCACCGGATATGTCGCCTATTGAGCACGTGTGGGATATGGTTGGTCGGCGTCTCGCTCGTGATCCGCGTCCTGCAGTTTCCAAAGACGAACTTTGGTTGCGCATACAAGCGATATGGAATTCTCTTCCTCAAGCAGATATTCAACATCTGTTTGACTCCATGCCACGTCGTATAGCAGCACTTATTACAGCGCATGGTGGCTGCACCAAATACTGATTTCGGACGCTTAATTTGTTTCTTTTGTTTTGAAAATTTCATCATTTATTTGTATCAGTACAAGTCGTTTCTGCATTAAATTTCATTTGATTCTGATGATTCTTTCATGGTGTTGCATTTTCTACAAACAGCAGTATAGAACCGTCATCTGAACTCTAACAGCAGATGAGATCAAATGGAAACCTACCATTGCGAAACTCTACACAACAGGGAGGGGATATATATAAATTGCAGTAATGGTGGGAAGGAAATTTTGACTTATATTATTAGCACTATGATACTGGAGGACGAATATGTGACGACTCTCTTCAAAACATCAACGACAGAAGTTTAAACACCTTAATAAATGCCCGAAGAGAAATTACTTTTGATCTGGTTGATAAAAGCCCTGCAGAAAGCGACCGGACAAGTTTTCGTTGAACCCAAAGATTCAAGGCGTGAAACGTCACCGGCACTCAAGGTCAACCCCACCCCGACACGGTATAGAAAACCCAATCTCTCACCGTGACGAGAAAAAAACATTGATCTCGATGAAGATGCTAGAAGGAAGAGTGATAATAGACGTAGATAGATTACACTATTGATGAGATGAATTTGAACCTGACTCAGATCTACCAGTCAGTGGACATTTAAATAAAATCCTTTGATAATCTTTTGTTGAAGACTTGGGAGGATTTGCTCCAATATACATAATAAATATCTTAAGAGTTGAATATTGAGTTTAGGATTGTACTTTATATTTATTGAGATCTTATTTTGCGATTGAATTGTAAATGTTATTTATAGATAAAATGAATGCAAGCAGCGAATCCGGGGCATAACAGAATTTCGTTTTTACTTTCAGTATTATTTCGTTCTCAATATGAAACTGATATAATTAATAAATTCTTTTTATGAATTTTTTTTTCATAATTATTTGAATTCATGTAATCCTAATCTAAAGTGAAGGTAAATTTAAAAAAACAAAACAATATTATTAAAATATGAGTTATAAAGGGCTGTTTATTTGTTTTATGATTCTTAAAACGGAAATACAAATTTAATATTATAAATCTACCTTTAATAAGAAAAGTGAAAGAAGTGAATACTTCACATTCGGAATCAATTTACTTTAAAAAATTCATTATTATGTTCGGAATAGAAATAAATTGATAGTAAAAAGTATTCTTAAATCTTAAAAATTTATGTTTCTATGTTTCGTTTTTAGATGGTAAAATAATTTTCATTTTTGATATTGGAAACAGCTTTCAATACAAATGTAGAGTGGGATGTTTCTTGTGGTTCTATCTGGCGAAATATTGTGAAAGGATGAGAACGTAAGGAACGTAAGTTTTGATGGTGGTATCTAATTGAGATGTTGTTAAAGCTGATTGGCCAAGTGTTGGTATAAAAAGAATGCTGCTGGCGAGAACTACAGAATATTTAAATTAAATACAGAGCTAAATAACGAACAATAGAATTCTGATACGAACTTAATGGCCATTATACCGTGTCTCGGTCTCTCGATGAAAGCACAACTTCTGAGAAGTTGAGCGGAAGTTTAAAAGACATGAAACTGAGACGATAAGCAGACAGCTTGTGACATTGGGCTATTCGCGGTTTCTCTTCACTAACCTTAGGGACTTTCAATTGCGATTGATTGCTTTCGCTAAACAACCTTTGCCCAACCAAAAATGAAACGTGATGAAGAATGTAATATGCAAAGCAGTTAGGAAAGAAGTGAAGCGGTTAAATTAAGAAGTATATAAACTCCATCTGAAGGAGTAGAGAAGGAGAGAGGAGAAGGAGGATCAGAGAGACGTTGCAACGAGAGGAGGCGGAATCTAATTGTTATAGTATTGAAAGGTTGACTTGAGGATTAGAGTTGAGGTCCGAGTGTAAATCACTCGGATTGAGAATTGTTCTAGTGCTTTCAGCAGTTGTTCCAGATTAAGACTTGCAGTTGGTAAGAAGCTGTTAGATTATTATTGGTGGGTTGAATTAAGGTGTTAATAAACTTGACCAGGAGAGTTATATTATTACTGTCTTAGAAGTTATATAGTAATAAATGTTGAAAGTGTTTTGGTGACTCTGTAATTATTGGTGTCATATTGTTTAATATTAGATATTAGTGATGGCACAAGATAACATCCGAGGTAATAGGATGTTACACTGGCGCCCATCCGTTCCCACCCCTGGAGTAGGAGCGGCCGTGTTTCCCGTTGAGTTTTTCGATGGTTCGGGGAATGTTAATGACTTTTTGTCTAGCTTGGAAGATAATATCAATTTCTATGAAATCCCGGAGGCCCTTCAACCAGCATATTTGAGGAATCATCTCACAGGTCGTGCTCGTGAGTGGTACTCGGTAATAGGTGAAAATTTAGCTGGGGGTATTGACGATTTAAAACAAGCCCTAAAACGTACTTTCCCGGCAGTGAGAGATCGTACGGAATTAGAGGCAGAATATTATGGGTCCAGGCAAAGATCCAGTCAATCACCAGTAGCATTTATCTTACGAATGCTTAAGGTTGCTCAGTTGCTGAATTTTGTGGTTACGGAAGCAACAGTAGTGCAGCACATAATGAGACGCTTGGCTCCCAGTGTGCTAGACTATGTGGAGCTTAGGAACCCCACTACTAAAGCCCAACTCTTAGAGATAGCGACAACATACGAGTCACGTCATGCATCTTATAACCCACCACATAGACAAGAGAACTACCAACGCGCAGAGTATCGACAAGGTAATAATAGGCCGAATTTGGATAGAAGGCGTTCTCCAGATAGAATACAGGATAGGAGGCCGCAATATAATAATGGATATCGCCAACAAGGAAATAGGTATCCACCCTCAGGGTCTAGGCAACAAAACTATAGGAGGTTAAACTAATAGGCGATCGAATAGAGGGAGGTCCTCGATCGCGTGCATGGCAAAATCCTCCTGTTATGGCTAACAACATGAAAGTAAGGCCCATAGATATTCCTCATATACCCGTTATTCTGCATGATACATTTATAACAGCATTATGGGACACGGGAGCTGAGAGATCATTTATATCACTTGAATTGTATAATCGCTATTTTCACTTTGTTAAGAAATTGGAGTCGAGCCTCACCGTATTTATGGCGCAGGGAGCTACATGTAAAACCCTGGGGCGCGTAACCTTATCGGTATGCATAAGAAAATTTAGTAAAAGGTGGCAGTTCCATGTAGTGGAAGGATTGCAGTACCCTTGCGTTCTAGGTGTGGATTTCATGAAAGCGTCTAAGATTACGCTGGACTTTGAAACAAACACCTTAAGTATACCTGATGAGGAGATACGACAGGTTGACAGTAAGGAAGAAAAAAAGGTCGAAATCGACCTAACTAGAACTGGTTTGCTGGAAAACCAACAACAACAGTTACAACAGCTCTTCAAGAAATACGCGGAGTTATTCTCGGATCAACCAGGTCTCACTCATGTGCTCTACCACGAAATTGACACGGGAGATCAACCTCCGGTAGCTTCACGACCTTATCGCTATGATAGAGTCAAGGAAAGCATAATAGAGCTTCACATCCAAAGAATGTTGGAGGAAGGAACTATTATGCCTATTCAATCCCCATATGCTTCCCCGGTGGTGTTATGTAGGAAGAAAAATGACAAACCGGTCGATTCCCCTGACGCGTATAGGTTCGCAATAGACTATAGGAAACTGAATGCTATCACTAGGTACCCTAAGTACCCATTGCCAATAATCGATGATCTGTTAATGAATATTCAGAAAAACTGTATAATGTCTACGTTAGACCTCAAGTCTGGGTATTTTCAATTGGCTGTCAATCCCCCGGACATACCCAAGACGGCGTTTGTCACAAAAAAAGGGACGTACGCCTTCAAAAGGATGCCTTTCGGATTATCAGGGAGTGCACCCACGTTTCAACGAGCGATGGACATCATATTAAAGCCAGTAGTCGGAAAGTTCGTGTATGTATATATGGATGATGTTATAATTACATCAGAGTCGTTTGGTGATCATGTCCATCACCTGGAGATAGTTTTTCAGCTATTACGGGACGCTGGGTTGACTTTAAACGCTGAGAAATGTCATTTTGGGCAAGAGGAATTGAAATATTTAGGAGTGATCATAAATAAGAATGGGGTGCACACTGATCCTAATAAAATTAAAGCTGTTCTTGACATACCCGCACCGAAAAATGCACGACAGGTTTCGAGATTTTTAGGGATGACTGGATGGTACCAAAAGTTTATCAGAGGGTACTCCGAACTGTGTGAGCCATTGTACGCACTTAAGCGTAAAAAGGTCAAATTTCAATGGACTCCTGAGGCACAAAAGGCCTTTGACACGTTAAAAGGAGCGTTGACTTCTGCGCCAGTTTTACAGTTGCCTAATTTAAATGACCCGTTTGAATTGCACACCGATGCTAGTTCAGTAGGAGTAGGAGCAGTGTTGATGCAGGGTGAAAGACCCATAGCATATGCTTCTAGAACGCTAAATAGAGCTGAAAGAAACTATTCAATTACGGAAAAGGAATGTTTGGCTGTGATTTGGGCTTTGCAGAAATTTAGGTCGTACTTTGGGCATTGTCCAACAAAAGTGGTAACGGACCATGCAGCGTTGACTAAGTTAACAAACGGGAAAAATCTTTCAAGTAGGATGATAAGATGGGCATTAAAGCTGGCGGAATATAACATAGAATGGGAACATAGGCCGGGAAAGCAGAATGTGGTGGCAGATATGTTATCTAGACAACCCTTTGAAGGACAGGCTCAAGAGGGTGTCTCTTGCGCCATTATCAATTCTCTAGTATTAACGTCGAGAGAACAGCTGATAGGTGAACAGAGGCAGGACTCGGAATTGGGTCATATTTATCGATATCTGGAAAACCCGGAGGATTCGGCAATAAACTCGGGAATATGTGAAAATTGGTCCCAAGACTTTAAACTAATTGATGGAATTCTTTTTTATGCAAAAATACTAACTTCTAATCACGAACTACGAGCTTATATTCCGCAAACTTTGCGTGAATCCGTATTGAGAGAATTTCATGATAACCCAATGGCAGGTCATTTTGGCATAAGAAAAACTTACGCCAGAATAAAATAGTCGTGCTACTTTCCTAAAATGAGGAAAACTATAAATGAATATGTTTCAACGTGCGACATATGTCAACGCTATAATTATAAAAACGCGTTTCCAGCTGGACAATTAATTTCTGTAAAAACGACGTACCCAAATGAACAAATTTCTTTAGATTTGCTAGGACCGTACCCAGCCTCGAATCCCGAAAGACATCGTTTTCTTTTAGTAATCGTCGATAATTTTTCTAAATGGGTCGAATTAATTCCTTTGCGAAAAGCTTCAGCTAAAGCAGTGGCCACTGCCCTTTTTAAAAGTTATATATCTAGATATGGAGCTCCAATTAAAGTAGTTAGTGACAACGGACCCCAATTCATTTCTGAAATATTTGAGGAACTATGTCGCACCTTGAGCATTGAGCACATAAAAATTACGGCTTATAGACCGCAGGCTAATGCTTCGGAAAGAGTCAATAGAAATATTGTACAAATGATTGCCAGTTACGTGCAATCGAACCACACTTATTGGGACCAATTTCTACAGCAGTTTGCATATGCAATTAGAACGGCGGTGCATGAAACTACAGGAAAGACACCAGCCGAACTGTTTTTAAAGCGTAAGTTGATAACGCCCTTCCAAAAACTAATACAGGTCCCAGAGCATGGAGATATGGTATGCAGGGATATTGAAAAACTCTTGACAGAGGTTCAGCAGAGAACGGAGATGCAACAAAATAGACAGGCTCGGTACTATAACAAGAGGAGAAGGGAATGGACGGTTAAGGTAAATGATCTAGTATTAGTGGAAACGCATACAATTAGTTCTGCAATTCAGAAGAGGGTAGCGAAATTTCAGCCAAAATTTGAAGGACCCTTCAAAGTGGTCCGTGTGATACAAAACAATGTAGTGATCCTAAAGCATGGAAGGGAGACCACGGTCAATATTGACCAAGTCAAACTCTACCACCAAAGAAAAGGTAATAGAGAGGGGGAGTTGATTGAACAAAGTATCTATAGGGAGGAGCGAGGAACACGGTCGGGACATAGCAGACAGGATAGCTATGAGGAAAGCCCAGAACCTCAATCAATTAGACGTAAGGGTAATTCGAGGCTAGACCGCCGAGTGCCACAAACGAAGCGGAAGACCTCAGTTGAGAGTAATGAGAGTAAGACGCAAAATAAGCGTTTCTTAAGGAAAGCGGTAGGTCCCAGCCAGCAGGGAAGCAGATACAGGGATAGGCCAGGCAAGCGGCAATTATCTAAGAATTCAGCCTCCTCTCTAAACTCGCCACCTCCAAAAAGGAGAATGCCCATAAGGTTGGACACAAGAAGGAAAAGGCGGCCAAAGTCATCACTACATAATTCCAGGCCAGCCAAACGTTCGCCAGTGCAAGTGAGAGAAGGACGAGAAAATACGGCAATCCGAAAGGAGCAGTCAGAAGGAACCACCTACATCCGGCAGAGTGAAGAGAACTTCGCCACAAGAAGAGAGCAGACCACAAGGAGTCCTTACAATCTCCACAGCAGGAACAAGCAACGAGGAGGGACATCCGATATTTCAGCAGAGGAACGAGCCTTTATGGAAAGGATATGGAATCGCAAGGTGATTCAACTATCCGAGAGCTTAGTAGGAGAAATAGATTCACGACATAGCTGAATCAGATCCGAGATGTCTTGAATAACAAATATCAGGTTGTATTGTTCCTTGTTATTACATTTGATTTGAGGACATTACATTGTTGAGACAACAAGTCTTTAATTTTTACGGCTTCAGTTCCAATACGGCAAACGGCATGGGCTCTTACTCCACTAAGAGCTGAGAACTTTAATAGAAGGTTTGAATTTAGTTAATTGTAAATCACCAAGTTGGTGATCTTTCCCGATGGAAAGTATTTTTTGTTATAAAGATTGGAACTTTTAAATTGTAAACATTTGTTAGAAGTATAACACTTGTTTATTCATTGACTTGTTTTTTTAAGAGTAGATGTCTGGTTATTTTGCATGAATTATGTATAATCATTTCATTACTGTATTTATGTTATACATCTGGTCACAGCGTGGCGTAATTAGGGATCGCGACTAATATTAACACTTAGCGCTGCGTAAGTTCGCATTTTTGGCATTGTTCTGTCTCTTGACCAGATCGCGTCATTCATCAAATTCTTGAATTTTATGTAGAAAATTATGTATATTAATATGAATGATGTTTTGCTAATGTTTAAATTTTTACAAAATGATGTACAAGTCAATCCATTTCAGGGTAACAGACCCTGAACTACAACTTGGAAAGGAGCCGAAGAAACAAATTCTCCGGCTGAGAAGGAACAAGAAATTGAATGCTATAATAAAAATGTTTGTTAACATTAGTTTTTAATTCTTGTGAAACTCTCCTTGGGTTAAGCTTATATTAATGGTTTAGGAGTAACCAGTACATTCAGAAAATTTCAAATTTACTTACTAAGAGGGTATAAATTTAGAGGAAATTTATTAAATAGCTTTAGAATTCAGAAAGTAATAGAGTTCAGGATAACATCCAGTTACGTAGGCATTCAGACTTTAATCGTAATTTCACGCTGGGTTTTTTGTACCCAACGATAAATCACGTTTCATTTCTGGGGAGGGGTTGTGACATTGGGCTATTCGCGGTTTCTCTTCACTAACCTTAGGGACTTTCAATTGAGATTGATTGCTTTCGCTAAACAACCTTTGCCCAACCAAAAATGAAACGTGATGAAGAATGTAATATGCAAAGCAGTTAGGAATGAAGTGAAGCGGTTAAATTAAGAAGTATATAAACTCCATCTGAAGGAGTAGAGAAGGAGAGAGGAGAAGGAGGATCAGAGAGGCGTTGCAACGAGAGGAGGCGGAATCTAATTGTTATAGTATTGAAAGGTTGACTTGAGGATTAGAGTTGAGGTCCGAGTGTAAATCACTCGGATTGAGAATTGTTCTAGTGCTTTCAGCAGTTGTTCCAGATTAAGACTTGCAGTTGGTAAGAAGCTGTTAGATTATTATTGGTGGGTTGAATTAAGGTGTTAATAAACTTGACCAGGAGAGTTATATTATTACTGTCTTAGAAGTTATATAGTAATAAATGTTGAAAGTGTTTTGGTGACTCTGTAATTATTGGTGTCATATTGTTTAATATTAGATATTAGTGATGGCACAAGATAACATCCGAGGTAATAGGATGTTACAAGCTTATCTTGAAGAGTATTTTTGACTTGAATTGAAGAGTATTTTAATCGTCTTTCTGCGTCAGTTCTCCATAGAGAGGTGATTAAAAGGATTAAGGTTCATAAACTAAGACTTTATTTTAAGGAATGCGATATTATTTGTAATGAATTCATTAGAAATTGTTGAAAATGGTATTAAAAGAGAAAAAAAAGAGTATTTACGAAATAAATAGTTACGTATATCCGAACGTAACGATACATATATTCTAATTATTTTATTAATTAAATTAATAAAGTTTAAGCGATCATATCTGGCAGTTGTTTTTCTCATTGCCTGATAGATTTAAGAGCACAAAAGTTCCCCAAATCATTTATCATTTGTTTTGAATTTTCTCCACAATTTTCATTTACTTTGTTTTTTTTTAATATATATATATATATATATATGAATACTTTTCCGTATCACCATACATTTTCAGAGGAAATTGAAGTTAATCTATTCTTTTTTTTTATCATCTTTTTAGTACATTTTATTTTTTAAGCAATTACGCCTGAATAAAAAAAAAATGAATAAGTTACCCACGCAATGAAACATATCTATTGTTTTTTAATCAGATAGAATAATTCATAAAACCTTTTCAATTTATAATAAAATGAAAAGAATGTAACAAATTTTACCATGTAGTAAAAAATAACACCAATTACATATATTTAAAGACCTAATAAGCAACAAAGCGAAACTAACTAATAATTATTTTCTATGCTAATTTTAAGGGAGAAAACAAATAAATATCAAAAGAATACTTTGAATTTCATTGCCATGACACGAAGGAATATAATTAATTTTATAATTATTCTTAATGGTATATCAATATAAATCAACGTATTTTAGATTCATGCATACATTCGAGAAAGTTAAAACTTCTGAGGAACCATTATTCAATCAAGAAGTGTTTTGCATAATCATTTGTGCTGATTACACATTAATAAAAAATTTACATTTCCCCAATAATATTTTTGAAAAGTATTTAGAAAAGTATTATTTCTACTGTATTTCCTTATCGTATAAAGAGAGAGCTCTGAACACAGGAATCCTTTTTCACGAAAGTCTGGTAATGATAATGTAATGGTTTGATAATGATTGTTGATATTAATAATAGTAAAAAAAGCTATTCCTCCCCTACGGAATATTTGTTTCTGGGTATTAAAATCATTAAATTTTTGGATTCTACATTTAAAAGAGAAGTTGTGTATTAGTGTTAAGTGAAAAGGGCTTCTAATATGAGAGAATGGAACACGGTGTATTGAAGATTTGATCGCCGAGAAAGATGAAATTTGAATAAAATTAAAATTTTAAAAACAATTTGCTAATATCTTACTCCTGGTTTCAATTCTTATATCAATTGAAATAGTTTTCCGGAATTTTGCAATAACTTTAAAGTTGTTTTCAAATTCTTAACATAATACCTTTTGGGTTTCAATTATATGGAGTAAATTATTTCACATTATTATTTGAAAATAATATTTTTTCACACTGAAATCAATGTAATGTTTAATTACCCTGACTAAAATAAATTCTTCTAGGGAAATGTTAGCAAATTTAAGTAGCCATATTTTTGGGAATTTCGAAAATATTCATTAAAAAACGAAATCTGTTCTCATTTATGAGCTATCAGTGTTTAAACATATCGCATGACTTTATTTTGAGCCTTTTCCAGTGCTTTATTTATGCAGACAAATGAATTAATTTTAAAGAAGTAAAAGCGTTTTCAGAATCCAAATATTAATTCCGTAATCAGGCTAATACCTAACAAAGACCTGCTTCCTGTACCACATCCACATGTTATTCTTTACTTAATAAATAATACATGACATAGAGTTACATACCTACTACGACACTTCCCTGCAAGTTATTCTTATAACGGAAAACCGATTTTAAGAAAAGTGTACATCAACGTTAAAAAACTACATTTCTAGAAAAACGTAAATATTGATATATTTTTAAAGATTGCATACACGCATTTTTTTAGAAAAACAAAAACAAAAACAAAAATACAAATAATTTTTCCCTTGAGTCCATAAAATTTAAAATTAAATTTTCGAGCGCCATATTTCCCAAACTTTCATAAATTATATGATCATGAAATCAAAGAAGAGTTTTTATTTTTAAAACAATTACAACAAAAATGCAGATTTTGAAATATTTTAGCGTCTTTGATACTTTAATATATTGATGAAGCAGAGTTCTAAGCGTTATTACGTTTTCTAAATTGGATGTGAGATATATCAATACAATAGCCCAATTATAGTCTTAAGGAAATTGCGTGATTACGTTTCACCATTCGTAACAGCTGTTGGATAACTTTGTTTTTAGTCTTACATGTAAAGAAATTAAGATATCAAGCTCTTTCTGTTAGAAATAGTCCCAAGGAATGAAAATGTCTAGATTTTTTGGATGACTGAAGAATTAGCACCTTATTCCCGTCTAGTGAACAGTAAGCCAACCGTCACGAAAGAAAATGGACCACATAAAAGTCTGTCCCAAGAAACATTTATCGTAATTGTGTACTAATACGTTTAAGGCACATTCCCTTTGAAAATTTTTGATAAATGATTTTTTTGTTCATTGTCATAAATGATTCTTAATAGTTTGTTTGGAAAAGCTTGGTATAACTAATTTTTCTATCAAGACATTTTTGTTTTTATTTATGAAATATATTATGCATACTTATAAAATAAGTATAACAAGTATAATTTGGGAAGTATATATAAATATTGGTGTGCGTGCATATATATATATATATATATATGATGTCTCTCGTTGTATCGAAAATCGTTTGTTTTAGTAAATCTATCTTAGCAGCTAGAAGTCTATCTATTGAGACAGCTATCTTAGTCTTGATTTCTTGTTTTCATGAACATGTCGCCTTTCGCACCTCGAAATTCCTTCGTAACTTTTCAGTCCGATGAGATCATCTTCGCGCCCTTTTATGAGTATAAGGAGTTTTCTTCGGAAGCAACCAATTATTTTGATTTTTGCTTGGTTTCCTTAGAGTATCGATGAATCCATTTATCATCGATGGTAACAACTCAACACAAAATAACTAATACATTAAATGATGCGTATGAAATACATACGAATACAGTAATAAATATGAACTGTGTAAGAGCATGCCATACGAGGTAATACATACAAATGAAAAAATGCTCAAGTATTTTAATCAAAAACAAGTTAGGAAGTAATTAAATTAATTAAAAAATAGAACAATATGTAAGGAATTACTTATATTCGAAGACAGATTTCATCAGTAATGTAAATTGTTGAAATCATTGGGTGCTACATATATATATATATATATATATATATATATATACCAGGGAGAAGCAATGGTTTTGATTTGGGGGCCAATATGTGGAAGCAAGATTTGAATGTGATTGCATTTATTAGTTAATTGTACGTTTTAGAAACGGTATAAATTGTACCATAGAAATCAATAAATACAATTTAAATTAAAAAGTGAAAGTGTTACTAAATTCATTTTTTTTGCTATTTTCATACCATTTAAGTACACTTAATTTTGGAATTAGTTTGATGTGACAAAAGTACCCTACCACACTTTTTTACAATGAGAGCAAAAGTTAAGTTGCTTGTTGAGATTCTCCGTACAGACGGCAAGTTGATGTTTTTCAAAGAGCATCTATATTTACTCTTGTTGATATTCAAGCAAAAACAACTTTGCTGAAAAATATATGTGGAAAAAAATGTGGAGAACATATCCCCAGCTAATATTTTCACATATGATATTTTTTCAGCAGACAAAATTTGTAAACGTCTACTAATGTCATAGCATTAAACATTTTTTTTAAAACGTTTTTCTGAATTTCACTTGGTGTGTGTGTGTGTGTCATCAAATTTTCGATCGTTAATTTAACCAACTTCCCATCAAGCTAGAAATCTGAAACCTTGGGAATCGTTCTCACTAGCCTAACAATACGATATTTGGACATTTGCGACAAGTTTTAGCTAGTATTTTCTTCAATAATGCAGTTTATCCCAACCACTTGGCGCGATTTCAAAAATTGGCATCAAACTTGGCGATTTTTTTCTTTGGCTGAACGTTAAGTCCGTAAAACGGACCAGGGTAGCCACATTTGGCAAAATACTGCCAAATAATTCTTGTCGCCAAGAGTGATTGGGTTAAACTGCATTCCAACCATTTAATTTACAGAATTAATTAATTAATTTTAGTTACTTTTAACGTTTTTATGTATTTCACTTGGTTCGTGTTTCTGTGTGTGTGTGTGTGTCATCAAATTTTCTATCGTTAAATTAACCAACTTCCCATCAAGCTAGAGTTCTGAAATTTCGGGAACCGTTCTTACTTGCCTAACAATGCAATATTTAGATATTTGCGACCAGTTTTAACTAATATTTCAATAATCTTTCTTAATAAATTTTGCCACTATATAAAAACGTTGTTTTTAAAAACGTTGGTTTTTATCTCGAATTATTCTCAGTGCTATCTGACTGCATGCCAATAAGTTCCATCAGTAGCTCCTCAAGTGCTGAATCAGAATTAGCACTGATGGGATGAGAAAACGTATTGAATTCAGGCTTAATTTTCTTAAGCACATGAAAACTTCTTCTCACCTTGCCCTCCAAAATCTACAGAGGATTCCTAATCTCAGCAAAAACCTTTTCAAACATTTTCTGTCATCTAAATAAAGGGAAATTTTAATTAACTGTTTTTCCCGGCTGGCTTACAAATAGACCTAATTTTTGTTTGAATGATTTTCCATACAGGAAGGAATTCTCAATTCGTAACGGATTTTTCTGACTGTTACGGAGGGACGCTATTTTCCACTCATTTTTTCATTCCAAAATATGGAACAGCATTAATTACATTATTCCCGCAATTCTAATTTCGACACTTAACCGAGGTTAAAAATTACATGGCTCATCGCCAGTAACCCTCATGTTCTTCTAGTGCGACGTTATTGAAGCCAACCGATCCATTACACAAAACTATCACTTGGCTTTCTATTAAATAGTTTTGTTTTTTAAATGCTTGCATTGATTTTTTTTTTATTTTTTTTTTTATATTGTTTGATTACACACTTACAATTTAAGCAGTTTTTCAAAAATATTCCTTTGTTTTTTAATGATTTCCAAAAATATTCACATTTATAATACTGACTTAGTGTTGGATGATCTTAGATTATTTTTATACACACACACACACACACACACACACACATATATATATATATATATATATATATATACATATATATATACTCTATAATAAAAAAATGCTCCAAGAAGAATTGGCCCGAATGTAATGAAATTTCGTATGCTAAGACATTTGGAAAGAACATGCACATCATAAAAATCATCGGAACTGCACTCTGTGCAGGTGTTATAAGAAGTGTTTCTCAATAGGATGATGAAATTTTCTGTTGCATTGCGATTTCGGATACCTTTCAACGACTGAAAAAATGCCTCGCCGCAGCATTTGAGTTCATTACGAGCAACTGTCAGAGTTTGAAAGAGGTCGTATCATTGGATTGAAAGAGGTAGGTTGGGCAAATCAGAGAATCGCTCGTTATACGGGTCGAAGCGATGTGACGATTAGAAGATGATGGCAAGAATGGGTGGACAATGGCAGATTTCAGCCACATGATGTTAGCGATTGGCCTATGATCACAGCAGATCGAGAGGGCAGAGTGATAGTCCGATCAGAAGTCACAGAGACTGATTTATGGTTATCAAACATCAGACGCGTGACCCGCACACGAGTGTCTACCATGACCATTGATAGACGGCTGATAGAGCAAAATCTACGCTTGTAACGACCGCTAAGCTACCTGCCACTCACGACTGCGCACTTTCGAGCCAGATCATAGTGCTGCTTTGCTCGATCAGGTTGGAATGATGCTGACTGGTGACGTATATTGTTTAGCGACGAATCCCGCTTCCAACTGTGTCCGGACAATCATCGAAGACATTTCTGGAAACTCCCAGGGCAGGGTGCCTATCATGAGTTCCCTATTGCACTCCACACAGGCCTCCAGCAGGAGTAATGGTCTGGTGTGCCATTTTCCTTGATAGTCGGACCCCTTTGGTCGTCTTTAGAGGCACACTTACAGCACAGCGGTATTTTGACGACATTCTCAGACCTGCTTTGCTACCGTTCCTTTTCCCTGGCCTTATTTTTCAGCAAGATAATGCCAGACCACATACGGCAAGTGTTGCTGTGTACTGTTTTACAGCTTGTCAAACACTTCCTTGGCCAGCCAGATCTCTCTCCAATCGAGGATGTCTGGGTTATGATGGGAAGGCGACTGCCTCTACCAGAGAATGTTGATGACTTCGCCCGAAAATTGAAGCAAATTCGGCAAGAAATACTGCAGGTGACCATCAGAATGCTGTATCATTCTATGTCACGTCGCGTGGCAGCTTGGATTAATGCTAGAGTTGGGTCAACACCTTATTGAGCTCGTTACTTTGTAAATATGTAACTCTGAAACATATCATTCAATTTTTCTGAAATTCTAATCATTTTCTATTCTCTACATAATTTTCCTATGAACGAATTTTTTTCTCCATTAGACAACTCCGTCTTTGCATGTCGTTTTTTTTTTCTTTGTTAAAGAGTGTATACATATATATGAATGTTTTTGTGTCATTTCAGGCCCGTATGAAGTAACCTTGCCATGCACCTTACTATTATTAATAAATTATTTGGGTCATAACTAGAACTCGAAAATAGCATATCCTAGAAAGCACGATCAAAAACGTAATGCCTTTTACGGAGTACATCCATATAATGAATCTCAAACATTATTAAAACTCATTATGCTTATTTGTCCAGTTGTTAATATTCTACACAAAAGAAAAATCCTTAAATAAACCACAGGAAAATGATGCACACATCCGAAAAATTACCTTATTCAAAGGGCTTCTTTTCAGCTTTTCAATTTTCTTATTTCCAAATACAGAAAAACAAATTTCAATCAAACAACCTCAAAAATCGACAAAAAATGAAACATATCTTTCACGCAAGTAAATAACATACGAAGTAGTAAAATCCATCAAGTAAATAACGTAAGAAGTAATACAATTCATCAAGTAAATATCATTCCAAAATATGGAGTAAATAAATTTGTCTTATGAATGTTACGATTTCTTCTGATATTCACGCAATGAATATATTGAAATTCATCATAACAAGTAACAAAATATTAGAAAACAGAACTAATGAAAACAAAAACCATCTACTTTTGTTTTAGAGAAACAAACCACTGTAACCGTGTCATTGGTAGCATGATTACACATACTCAGAAGTTCAAAAGAAATGAAAAATCAACAAACAAAGGATGAAATTAAATAAAAACATCTTAAAATCCTAAGACGAGTGGGTTTTTCATTTATTACAAAAAAGCATCCAATACTTCATACTACATTATTGAATGAAAACGAAATAAAACCTAATGTAATCTATTGTTTAAGAAAAGGAAATGAATTTATCAATGGAAATGAAAGCAGATGAAAAATGTGAAAAGTGGGAAAGCATCAGACTGTAGGAAGGAAGAAGGCTAATAATACGAAACAAACACAAAGGAAAACTACTTAACAAAATAATGTGTTTTTTTCAGTATAAATAGTAAAATTCTAATCCAGAATTTAGATGCAATTTATTTTTTATTGCAAGTTTGCATTTATTTTCCAACTTTCATTGAAAACACTTGTTTTATTTTCCATGCAGACATCTCCGAAGAAAATACATATTTTTTTGAGGTTTGCTCTGCAGATACGAACTGAATGTTTTTCTGATATTTTTTATATGGAAACATAAAAATATTTTGGGGTGTAGAAATTATATGTCTTGGAATCGATTTTTGCTTTATGAGTAAAAACTGTAGTTATAGATAACTATTATTACTTCAAATTATTATTTTTGTTTAATAGAATAAATATCCCTTTTGTCATTTGAAATATTATGAAATCATAATAAATGAAAAATAGTCGCACTCTCATTTAATTTAATTTTGAAATTTATAAATTTTATTTTAGTAAATGCTTATTTTTATTACATTACTTTTATTACCCATTGTAATTAGGGTATTGCCTCTACTTATTATGTACTACTTTAAAATATTTAATTTAACTATTTAATTTAATTTATTAATTTTATACATTTAAAAACAATCTTTTAAAGAAGATTCCCTTCATCTCGTATTTACTTTAAGAAATATATATAAACGAGTTCAATTGTGAAATTAATCTTTTATTTAAAGCGTAACCAATGTCCTCCCTTTTTTTGTGCACGAATTTCTGACATTTACGAAGGAGTATTGTAAAGTTTTAACTATTAGTAAGAAAAATCCGAAATACCATGCTAAAATTTATTCTGTGTACTCAATTATTTTTTTTTACACAAAGTTATTAATTACAGCTATTGATGTTGTTAGCTACCTAAATTGTTATCGTTTTAATCAAAGACAAAAGGGCCACCCTAGCCCATTTTGAAGAAAAGTGTTTTCTGTAAATCTTTTCTGGGCAAACTAAATGAATGAAATAATGAATTAGTGATTGAATCAGCGAGGGAAGGAATGAATGAGTAATTGCGCATGTGATGGAGTGAATGAAAAAATGATGGAATGAGTGAATGAAAAAAATGATGGAATGAGTGAGTGAATGATTTGGAGAATTAATGAATGAGTGATGTAAATTAATGAGTGAGAGATTGAAATAATGAATTAGTGAGTGAGTAAATGCATGAATGAAGGATCAAATATATTTGAGTGAATAAGTGAGCGAATGAATGAAAGAATGATATATTAATTGAGTGAGTGTGTAAATAAATGAATTAGTGAATGAATAAATTTTCGTTGTTTTGTTAAATTATCATTTGCTCTCATTCTGTTCTTTAATTTAATAATAGAATAATTATTTGTGAGAAAATTAGTGTCTTTTGTTGCTAAATCTGGTCTTTGCAAAACTGTGTACGCAGCAATCCTTATTAAAACATTGTTTGAAGTCAGGAAGCCGTAGATTGAATTAAATTGTAGTATAATGAAGTTTTAATTATTATCCTGGGATATTATAAAACTTTCGTTATTATCCAAGGATATCGTAAGTTTTTATTTATGTCTACAAAATAATCGAGATAGAAACTTGGTTTTTATTTTTTCTTCTCTCTTAAGATTCGAAGACCATCATTGTTCAACTCAGTATATTGAGCGCCTGTCTTCTCAATCCTACAGGTTACTTCAATCTACGGCTTCCTGAATTCAAGTAAATTAACATGAATAGCTATAATAAGCAACAATATGTACATAAGGATCAATTAATGTGCGGAATCAGTTTTATCTACATTTCTTGGGTGTTTTTTCTTAGTAGCATTTAAAACTTTACTATATTCCTTGATATGCTGAAATATTATTACTTTTAAGACAATAACATGACTAAAATTGTTGTGACCTATTTATCAAAAATACATTTTATTAACTCCAATAATTTTTCTACATAAATAAATCCGACAATTATATTCTTATTTTTTATTTAAAAAGCAATTATACAAAGAAAAATCTCAGCTTCTTTCATTTACTTTAAAAAATATACAGGGACGGGTTCAATTACATTTCAATTCAAAAATCAACTAATCCATTTTTTGTACATAGTTTTCTTACATTTTTGTCGGAATTAGAATGTAAGTTAAGAAATAGTTTTCACAATGTTCTTTTTAACATCATTAGTCTTGTAACAACATTGAATGAATAGTGATATGCTACTTTTTTTTTATTAAAAACAGTTATTATTAAAATAAATCAAGCAACTTCGATTTGAAAACGTTTTCTGGTAGGATAGGCACAATAAAGAAAAGGTAGATGTTTTCGTAACACGTCTGGTTTTGAGAATTCGAATGATTTTCTATAGAATATGGAATAGCGTTCGTGAATACATAAAACACGAAGTGAGAGGGGATGAGTTGAATTTAGTATGTATGCCTATTCTCAAAAAGATGAAAAATACGAGCGTACTTGAAGTGAATATAAATTTGAAAGTCTATATTGTATGAGTTGAATCCAGGAATTACTGTGTTTCGTAAGAGCTTTTATTATATTTGAGATTTATTGTATGCGTTGTATATTATATTCATACGATATATAGAAATGAAAGAAATTAAATAAATCGGCATGGCATAAATAATAGTTAAATTACTACATTGAGTATATTTTAATACCCAAGCAAAATGAAAATAAATTTAAATGTTTGGTTACGTGGTTTTAGCATTGTATTTCTATGTTTAGATTTAAACATTCACATTGTTCTTTAATAGATTTAGAAATTTGTTCTGGTTTATTACATATGATATCTATCTTTTTACATGCATTGTAGGGAGGAAGAACAATACTCATTATTTAATATATTTTCATAAAAATATTGAAAAAATACTAAACTTAAAAGAGAAAAATTGAAAATATCGTTAAAAATAATTCACAAAACAATCAAATAGGTAACATCTTCACGATTCTTTCCTTTTAACAGATTAATATACACATTTTTGAAGAAAAATATTGAGCATGTGGCATCACAATATGGTGTTTGTTTCATTGAGAATTCGTATTACCATATTTTCCAAAGTATAAAACGCACATTTTTATCTTAAATATTAATTTTGAAAATGAGGTACGTCTTACATAGAAAAAGATAATGATTGTTTCGTACATTCTACGTCAAATGCAATCAATTTTATATGCAAATATCTTTAAAGCCGATTAATTATACCAGATGAGATTTAAATGATAGTGACATGGATTCACAAATTTCTATAAAAATCAGTTTATTGTAAGAATTACAGTTTAAATCCATTGACATGTAGTTCTATAACTTGCTAGTTTGCTTAACGCGTGTTTTAATCCGTTCGCTCCCAGCGTATCACATGCGATACGCTCGCGTTCCCTTTCCTGCGCCCAACGTATTACAATTGATACTATCCATGAGTGTCTTCTACGGTCCAACATATCAATAGAGATACGCTTGATGAGAACGTTGTATTTTATTTTTTTAATGTTACTATATGGTGTTACAATACCGTGAAATCTTTATAGATAGGTTATTTGGAGTGTTGGCCTTGGTGATATGGGCTTGGATTTCACTTTTGGCTACCAGGAGGGGGGCAATTGTTAAAAGCACGTGTTGCGTCGCGGCTCTTTAAATGTAATGACGTGATTTAAAGGCTGCACTTGCTTTCGGTTTGCTTTTTTCTTTCTTGCTTGCTTCTTAGAAGTTACAGAATTTATTATTGAGAATGGATTGACGTTTTTCAAGGCCTGAGGCTATTGTTTCTGTCAGTTTAAGTAGTGGGTGTATTGTTGAGAGTTGTTTAACAAAGCCATATTGATTAGGATTTATGAAGTTATTAGTGTTAATGTGTTCTTTTAATCTGTTGAGTATAATTGATTCTGTTAACTTGCTGAGGGTTGAGAATAGTGAAATGGGTCTGTAACTGTCTGGTGAGTGAGTAAACCTGGAAGTTTTCCAGGTTTTAGGATGGAGAAAATTATGGAAGTTTTCCAGGAGTTAGGAAAGTGCTTGAGAATTAAAATTTTATTAATGAGATATGTGAGAAGGAAGATAATTTCTTGAGGTAGGTTTTTTGACATTTTGTTAGTAATTTCATCTTTTCCAGGTGCCTTTTTTGGATTTATTTTTTTTAATGTAGTCAATGATTTCATCCTGGCAGGCTGGTTCGATGAAATTGTTAGTATCGGAAAGAAAAAATTCATTAATTTTGTTGTTTACTTGTTTATCTATATTAGTTTCAAAGTTAGTTGGTCTAAGGTTTTCAAGGAAGTTGGCGACCAGGGCATCTGCAAGATAATTTGCTTTTTGTAGGTCAGTTACTGCTGTGCCTTTGTTTCAGTTGAGGAGGGGTATGTTTAGTTTTTTCTTTTTGAAAATGTTGGTTGTTTTCCAACGGGAGTTGTCCTGTGTATTGAGGGCTTGCAGTCTAGAGTTCCAGTTTTCTTGTTTAAACTTTTGTACTTCTTTTTTTAATATCAGCTGAGATTCTATTTAATTGGTTTTTGATGTATGGGTCGAGAGTTCTTTGGTATAATTTTCTAATTTTGTTCTTTTGTGTGATGAGGTTTTTGATATTATTGGGAGTGTAGGTTGAGTTATTGTTCTTGATGGGTGATAAGGCTTATTTGTAAGCGCTTAGAATTGAGTCAGTAGGTCTGTAATTTTAATCTCGAGTTGAGGTGGAGAGTTTATGTTAATGTAATCAAGGTATTTAGTGTTATAATTTATGTATTTGGAGAAATCTGACCTGTGTGTCTTATAATGTTTGTAAGTTTTTGTTTTGCGAAATGAAAATTGATAGAAAGCCTAACTGGGTTATGGTCAGAAGAAAGCTCCGGAATTGCAGTTATTTCAAATGGGTAGAAGAATTCTCTGATTAGGGCTATGGGAAGTGTGTTAGTTGAATTATATCCAAATCGTGTGGGGATGGGGGGAAGCTATTTGTAAGTCTAATTTGTCTGCGAAGTTTTTAAGTTGAATGCCTCTTGTTGAATTTTTCCTGCAATTCCAAAAATTGTGCGTGTCTTTAAAATCGCCAAAAATCACACAATTTGTGTTAGTTTGTAGAATGTTTTCTAAGTCTAGTGTGAATAATCTTTTATCAGAGGATGGGGAAATGTAAATAGATGAAATAGTGACTGTGTGGTTATTAAATGGAGTAAATATGATAGTTGTTGCTTCGATGTGCTTGAGTGGTATGGTAGTTTGTATGTGATGTGCTATATTATTTTTGATAAAACTCATGAAGCCTCCAGATGGATTGTTGTCTGTGTTACGATCGTTTCTATAAATAATTATTATAATTAACTAAGTAAACATTGTGATTAGATCTGACTATTGTCTCTTGAATAAGGATAATATCAGGGCGGTACACCTCTACAAAGACTCATAGCTCCACAATACGAGATATTACTCCGTTTGCGTTCCATGAACACAAATTGAGGCCAGAGGTATATGGGGTATTAATATTTATATTGGGGTTATACATATGAATCAGAATACAGGAGAGCCTCTATAATGGCATATTTTTGATTTTTATTATTCTTGACTGCTGCTATTCTGGGAAGCTGAGCTACCAAACCAGGGAATTTATTTAATATGTCTGCTAGGACAAGAAGTAGGTCAATGTAGTGGGAGAATTTTCCTTCGTATTTATTGTGTGCGTAATTCGGGGTAGGGCGATAGTTTTGATTGGTTCTGGCCTCATTTTGTTCTGAAGTTTCTGATCCGCTCTGTGGACGTGGAGCGTTACTAACAGCTTGAGCAAAAGAATAATTCCTTTTGACTTTGTTGCTACTAGAGATATTATTGATATTATTTCTGAAATTACGGGTGCCTTTAAGGGTTTTTGGATAACTAGGGCATTTTCCCAAGAGGCCATATGCTCATGAGTGTTTCAGTTGATACATAGTGGGTATTCCTGCTTTTCTTTTACTATGCAGTCTCTGGTGTGGTGTTCGTTGCCGCATTTTAAGCATCTGGTTGCCATTCTGCAGTTCACAGACGAATTATGGAATTTGTTACAGTTGAAGCATTGAGTTACCCCTCTGCCTCTGTATCCTTTGATTTTGACAGACATGTAACACAGTATGTCGACTTCGTAATTTCTTTCGCAGCTTTTTCGGTTCTTGGTATGGTGACTAAGAATATTGCCAGTGGTCTTTTCGATAGTAGGTTATGAAGTTGTGCAACTTTTTGTGTATTAAAACCGAGCTCTGTAAGTTCTTCTTCTATAACTTGTGGGAAGGTGTTTCTAGGTAGGCCTTTTACACAAATTTTAATTGGCCTCTCAACAATCGGTCTGATAATGTAGAATTCATATTGTAGCTTTTCTATGGATTTAATTATAACTCTATATTCCTCGTCGGTGTTTAGGTAGAGTCTGATATACTCTCCTGATAGGCATGTTCTAAGATTGGGATATTCTAAAGTTAGCGTTTTAAGTTGATCTCTATAGCTAGAAGTAATTTTCTTCATGATGGGTGGAGATAATGGGGTTGCTGAGAGTGTCTGCCTTTTGATTGGTTGCTGGGAATTCGGCCCGGGCGAATCAGAAACTTCGTTACTTGCTATGTTTAGTTTTTGAAACTTATTCTGTATAGTTATCACAGATTGAATGGGGATTTTTTGATAATTAATTTTAGCTGTTTTTCTAGAAGGGGGGTTATGAAACCGTTTTCATCTTTTTTCTTAGTTCTTTTTTTGAGGTGTATTAATTGGTGAAGAATTGAGGAGATAATGGTTTCATTTTGAGTATTCTGTAATTGTTCGAGTGGTAGAGGCAGCCATTGTACTTACAGGGAGAAATAGCACTTCTCTTAAAAATAAAAAATACACTTTCTTATGGAAAAGTATATCTTGAAAATGGATTAAGTGATTAAAGGCACAAATTCTGTAACGCTTCTCTACTTTTCGTTACAAGTAAATTTGATATTAAAAATATTTTATAAATAAATATAAACAAGTTTAGTTTAATACGGTACATATTTACTTGAGCATTTAATTTAATTTTTATGTCAATTTCTAAACCTGAAAACATAATGTAAATAACTCTCCTTTTAACAGATTAAAAATTATTACCTTTATTTATCTTTTTGTTTGTGCACTTGATTCTGTAACTAGCAGAGTAAACAATTAGCTAATAGCTTGTTATTTTGGCTATATGCATATTAAAAGTGAATGTTTACTGAATTGGAGGGGTTATAAATTTCCTTTCATTCACAATGACAATGAGATAAAGTTTGTTTAATCCTAAATTGCTGATAGAGGCATATAATTTACGTCAGATACATGGTTTGTAATGTGAATGAGAAGCGACTCATCAATAAGGCCTTTTCTCACCTCTAACCTTCTATTTACTTCTTCTAAATACAAAATTCTGCCTAACTAGGGTCATTTGTCTTTTTGTACATCCGGAAGTTGATTTATCTTCCCCGCGTGGTTCGATTTGACGTACTGTGCATGCTACGCCTCCAATTATGTTTCGGAACGAAATTGTTTATCCAAGTGATTAAGCACGATTATTTTTAGCCAACTTCAAGCAGAATAGAAACAAAATTTAGAGTATGATTGCTCTGATATTAACAAACTATGATCTGAGAGAACATCATGGTTTCATACACAACACACACATTAAAATTAGTAATAATAAATGTGTCCTTAATCTTGGTAATGCGTAGGATCACGATAAATTTGATTTAACACTAGAAATAATTATGTGTTATAATAAGTTCCAAATGAGGGGGTTATATACAGTAGACCAACACTGTTGTAACTACACCGTAACTAGAAAAATAAACAGATGGACAATGGGAACCTCTTTTGCTCTTCCTAAAGTAGCTCACATAAATACATAAATCATTTTTTTTTTAATTTTACTGTACCTAATGTATATACCACGTTTTAAAGATTGTTCTTGGAAAAACTTAGCGACGCCTTTTTTTAAAACCATTTCTTACAGAAAGTGTAGATGGCTAAGACTCCCTGTATATTCCATTCTTAGATTGCTGCCTTTGGAGGTGATAAATGAAGAACAGGAATTACATCCTCCACCAAGAAAGCAAAAGTAATGTTGCAATCCATGCCACAGATTTGGAACAATAACACTACGATTAGATATAAATAAGTAGCCAAGATGGTGTTGCTGTTAGAGTATCTGACTGCAAGCACCACAGACACATGACCTATCTTCAATTGTTTCGGCATGGGGACAATTAAAGACATTGGTCAACATAGACTTTCATCCTTCAGGGTTGATAAAAGAACAAAAATACCAAAAATTGTATAAATGAATACGTTAGAAACCTTATCTAATTTATTTCTATTTTGACTTTGGTATCACTCACTCTGTGCAAAATGTAGACATTAAAAAAACAGCCATTAAATAGAAAGTTAAAAAAGTTCTTTTCAAGGTTAGTGATCTTACTTAGAACAAAATTTGATTATTCCGTAAACTCTAACAGCAAACAAATTATTGCAAAATACTTATAGTTTTAAAAAATTGTTCTGGATCAATAAATTTGTCATTTGAAAAAACAAATTCAACAGATTTACGTTACTTTCATTAGGTTACCGTCATTTATAATTTATTGTTTTTTCAATACTTTCAAAAAAAATATTGACGCTTAGAGTTTATCATTTTTACAATAGTTTTTTTTAAAAAAATATTGACGTTTATAATTTATTATTTTTTCAATACTTTCAAAAAATTTTCAATATAGTAAGATCTCGCATATCCTTTGGCAAGTTATTGCTGATTCGATATAACGAGGTCATTTTGTTTCCCTCAGTTGTACTTTGTATTTTCCAGACGTTTGTAATATAATATTTATGTGTTCAAGTTCATGTGTTATCGAACACATTACGGCTCACGTCTACTGACCGTTTTTATTTCGTGAACGTTATGTTAACCCTGTGGAATTTCTACCACTGTCTACTTATTTATTTAAATGTAAAACCGTGCATCCGAAATAGCAAAAATAATGCAATTTCTTCAGAATTACATTTTGTCTTCCATTTTTGTGTGAAAATGTATTGAAATATTTTCAAAGTCCAGAAAACGCGCAAAAGAATAATTAAAATGGGAGTAAAAATATTTTTACACCTCGGAGGAAAAAAGTATTTTCATTAAAATCTTCATTATATAATATTTTATTCTTTCGGGGTGCCCTTTTTTTGCATTGAAATAGAGGAAATACTCGTAGTAAATATTTAAGAGCTGTAGTAGAAATTTCATTGGATTAACATCACGTTCTTAAAATCAAAATGAATAATTTTTTATGTTTTATTTAGAATACGAATGGAATCCCCAAATGAAATATTTTTAAATAATATATGTGTCTTAATCTTAATAGTGATCTTAAAAATTCTAAATTAATTATATTATAAATAATTTATTGATAAAATAGTAATTAATTTTTAAATTTTTAAAATCTTAAAACTCTTATTTAATAATGTTAAATTTGTCATTTATCAATGTCAGAGTTTGTTTGGCTAGCGTATTTTGCTGATTTTTAACATCATATGATACATAAAAATAGTTTCACAAGCTATATTAAAAATCACCAAATTTATTACCAGGATTACAACAATGCTCCCCTCTCACATACTAACACTTAATTAAATTAATGAATTTAATTACGTAAAATATATTTAGTTATAGAATCCATGGTATGATAATAGGAGAAAGTACCAATTATTAAAATGAAATATGGAGTCAATATTATTGTACAACGGACGACTTGTCAAAACAAATAGCAGCAGCAATAGGTGATATAATTGTTTCAATAGCCTTTGGTGCAGTTATTTTTGGAAGCATATACAAGTTTTTAATCATGAAGACGGAAAAACAGAGAGAGAGAAGATAAATTAGAACAATGACTTTTTGACCAGGCACAGAAAAAGAAGTGGAAGGAAAGTCACTTAAATGTTAACTCAACTTAAATATGTCGTTAAAAAACTGTGAAAATTGTTCATTGAAATACTGCGGTACGGCACGTAAGTCTTAGCACGAAGCAAATATTTGAATATATAGAAAAATGTGCAAAGGAATGCTTTCAAATTTTCACTGTAGGTGATTAACTATTATGATCATAAATATATATCTCAACATCTAAAAAGTGTGATCGTAATGAAAATTGTCACTTTTGCAGTACTCATATCAGCTATACTAAAAGGGGATTTCTCTGGAGCAAATTATTTAAGCCTTTTGACTCTTGTGGTTTTTGAAGATATCCGCCGCAGACTAAACAGGCAGTTCGTTTATTGGCTTAATTCCATTAAAAAGCGGTAAAATCTAATAGATATTCATTAAAAAATGCATGATTTTTCTTTAGTTTTATTGATTTATATTTTTCAGTAAAGTATTAGAAATTATTAGAGAAAACATTTTGTCAGAAAATTCAAGCTGTTTACTATTAGATTAAAATTTTTCGTAGAAAATGCTATATTTTGTATAAAAATTTCATTCATTTAATCTTACTTTTAACATTTTCAAGAGAGCAGCAATTATTTATTATTCTGTATAATGTTTAATTCAGCATAATGTTTAGTTGTAAAAACATAATAGGCTTATTTTATTTTAGAAAAATAGTAGACTTAGTTACTTATCCTTTAATCTATACATTCAAGGACCTACGGAATTACAAACGGGAAAGAAGTGATCAAGAACTGTAAAAATGAAAATTTGCCAACTAAAGTAGATTAGCATCTTTTTCAAGTGCAACGATTCAGATGCATATTTAATGAAAGGAAAATGCATAAGTGTAAAATGTATATAGTGTTAAAATTAAAATTAATATTAAAATAATTAAGATATGTTAGAGGGGGCTTATTGCGGTACTCTACATATTACTTAAATTACTAAGAAAATTTAAATACAGTAGCTTTCAGAACTTTTTAGAGTAATAATAAAACCTTTTCATCGTTGAGAATAAATATTATTTTTTTGAATAATTACGATTCCTGAATAGTTTCAGTAAGCAATTCAGAAAGATGCATCTTAATTCTATATAGCCTAATTTCAATTTAAAGTGTTTCTAATGTTACATGTTTTGCATGTAATAACACATCGATCAATAACTCCCGAGTCTAACATTGAAAACAACATTTTTTTTGCAAATTTTTTTTTTATTCATCAACATAACACCTTTTGTTAATCACCTTTTAGGGTGATACAATCGTTCCAACGCTTTTCCAAATCTTTTTTGTTGCGAGTAAATAACGATAAACAGCTTTCTGAATCATCGACTCGTTGCTGTTTTTGTTCCATCGAAAGCAATCGCGGCACCCACTTGGAAAAAACCTTTTTCCTGGTCCGATCGACTTAAAATTTTGACACGTTTCAAGCAAAGGTTAGTACTCTAGAAAGACCTGGTTACTGGTTTACTACGAGCGCCATCTCTGGGTTAGTCTCGGGAGTTATTGATCGATGTTTTAAAAGCTTTTTGAGAAATTTATTTTGAATAGAAATTCTTAAGTTAAATTTACATTTTTATTAATTTGACTAAATGCAACTTTAAGTACGATTCAAACCACTTTACAAGGATTAGTTTGAAATGTGCCGATTTCAGTGACTTCTGAGGTGCAAGTCATAGGATTGTGAACAAAAAAATGCATCGGAAAAATTCCTTGTATGTTCTAGAAGTCTTTCATTCGGTCTTAAAAAAGTTGATAAAGACTGGTAGTGCATTTAATTGATTAATAGTTTTAAATAATTTTCTTTTACTAAACCATATAATGTTTGAAATACGTTTAGATAATGTACAATATTACTAATATAAAGGTTAAAAATAATAAAAGAAAAACAGTATTCCATTCAATCATTATAACTAAATTCATTCACAATAAATATTTTATTTTCAAGATCATTAAATACTTTCAAACAGGAATTATTTCTGAGTAAACGTGCTGAAGTTACTTTGAATAACGATACAAATATTTTGGCTCATTATCGAAATAAATTTGAATATATTCCATAAATCTTTCGATATCAATGCAATTGTTGGGTTCTTGTGTCTCTTTGTGTGTATTTTAAAACTTATTATGTATAGAGAGTATTCTCAAAGTGATTAATTGGTTATAAATAGTTTAAAGGGGAATGCATCTATGGAGATACATTTATATCAGAAGATTAATCAAATCTAAATGGAAGAATCTATGGCATCTGCCACAGTTTTTTTTCCGTGAGAAGACAGGTTAATTAATTGATAACTTACTAAGAATCCGAATTCTAATTTACGGGCAAAAGTAATCGAATTTCTGATTAGAAAAAAAAATTACTTCTGTCTTGTTGTGGTAGAACTATGGTAATAAATTAAGCAACCCAAAATTAATGTTCTAATTTTCCGAACAAACGTAATTAAATGTCGAATGAAAAAGTTTATTTTTTTAACAATAAAAGAATATCTTATTACTTTTTTGGTTTTTTTCCCTTTAATTTCCTTAGATTAGATTGAGAAATATAAAATATAAACCAATCTTAAATGGTATTATTAATAAGAAAATGCAATTAAACATTTGGAAAAAGCTTTTCGTCAAGCCACGAAGAGCATTTTCACATCAATATTTTTCAGTCCAGGATACAGAAATGCTTCCATTCGAAAATGAAGCTAAGCTATCCATAAGAAAATAAGATTGCATTGCTGTATACGAAGATTATTTTCTTAAAATAAGTTTTGTTTGTGAATCAGAGTGAGGTTGGTTGGTTGATTTTATTAACGTCACACTAGAAGCAATACAAAGGCTATTGGCGACGAATGTGGTAATTTTGAGCCTCGGTCAAGTGATAAGGACGACACCTGATTTGACACCTCCCTCTCCTAACTGATACACTACACTATAGGAGGACTTTGAGCCATAGCAGGTTTAAGCCCTGAAGCCCCTTTGATACCGGCTACACAGCGGGTCTTAAGAGGCATCAGGATTCGAACCTACGACTGGACGAAAAGAGCCGGCCTCGAGCCCATTACCACAACAAATGTCATCATTTATCTCTTTTGTTTTTGCAGCCGATGAATTCCTTTCTGGTGCACTTTCTCCAAGGTATGCTAGCTGTCTTAGGAGAAAATTCACCAGAAACAAGTGGTTGTCTGGCTAATGTTGTATAATGTTGAAACAAGGTTTTTTCGACGATGACGACTCGATTAAATCTTAACTCATCAGCAAAGGGTTGCCTAATGAAACCTAACCTATGAATTAGTGTCATATTTGTTTTGTAGACGTTTAACAGAGAGAAACACATTATTGTAAAACCAAATTTCTTTAGCATCAATGCAATCTGACGTCCAACGCAAGTACTTTTGGAGCCATCGTCGTATACATACTATACAATAAGGCTGCACTATTTTATTCATCTCCAAAAAATTTGAAGAAAAGAAAATAATATCATAATTTAAGAAATAGTATTAATTTATAAGTTTTATTGATGTTTTCGGAATTCATATAATCTCGTTAATGTTAAACTGCACAAGCAGTATCGCTAGGAGAGGATAATATCGGAAAATTTCTATGTACGACACATATTGCTTGAAAGTAGATGACTATAATTATTAACCAATAATTTCCAGGACTAGTCCTTGAGCCTTACTAATAGATAATAAAAATGCCAAACCCTTTCAAATGTATTCAATATTTTGACAGCTACACTGTTATTATGAAATGATTTCTTTCCTTAGCTTTGATTTCCTACCGCACGTTTTATACAAGGATGACCTGAAAAAAAGTTTGTATGTCATTAACGCACTGTTGCTTGAAGAGGTAGAATTCTGAGCATTTACCAAGCTACCAGTTGCTTTATGGTGCCTCCGAACATCGTTAACATGAAATATTCGATTTTGGAAAATGAGATTCCGAATGAGATATATCGTCGTCTATAAAATGCTTTCTTTTTTGGGGGGGAAGGGAGTGTCTCTCAATCATTTCAGAATTCCGTTGGTGCAGTGAATTTCTTAAGAGAAAAACGGTACGGATGGCACGCTTCTACCAGGTTATGCGAACGTGATAATCACACATGAAACAATTGCTTCAGTGGACAATTTTGGAAGACAAAATTGGTAAAACATTCCGCATGAGATAGAAGTAAGGCATCTAATCAAGCTTTTCACATAAACTAACCCTTTTGGTCTTTAATATAATGTTGTTCGAATTGAAAATTTTTCCAATGAAGGAAACGTGACTTATGTAGAATAGTATGGAATTACTGAAGAGTATTGAAAAGAATTGCGGAGATGCAATACTAAACTTCTAAGAACTTAATACAGTTGTTGGTAATAGACAGAATGAGCTAAAGCTATCAATGAAGATATTGTTATAGAATTGACTCTGAGTAAAAAGACATAAGATCAAATATAGTGAGGATGAACAAGGTTTAGTAAATCGGACCTTCACTTAAAGCTCTACAAAGGAATCAGATTCAACTGGTTCGTAAGAGTTAAGTACCTAGCCATAGTATTAATCTTTAAATTTAGACATGGGGAAAATTAATCTACAAGCTTGTTTATAAATATATTGTGTTTTGATTGCTATGGAATTTAAATGAACTCAAGTTGATTTACAGCCTGTTTTGAATTATTTACAGACTGTGTTGATTAGTGATTATTTATATATTGATAATAATGAAAGGAAGTTATATCAAAACATTAATGAGGCATCTCAGCCAAAAAACGGCTCACATATTTCTCCCTGAAAGCTACAATGTTACCATACACTAACTGAAAATAGCAATCGAGGGGTATTTTTATTACTTCCTTCCCTCATGTGGCTATACCTGCAAGATTTATAGCAGCGATCCCGATGGAAAGTACCCAAACGTTCTCCGTACCAGTCTGATTTATTACCTATCAACTATCACGTCTTTGGTCCTCTCAAGAAAGTCCTTGAAGGACGACATTTTCAAATGACAATTGGGATAGCATGACCATTGTAGAATAGTTCCTCAGATAGAAACAGGGTTCCTTATCCAGGATATGCATCATCTCGTGAACCATCGGGACACTTGTAGCTATCTACAAAAAAACTAAGTATAGTCATTGTGTTCACCTTATGTACCATTTTTATACCTAACACACTACTGTTATTATATTTATAGATAGACTCTGGCATGTTATGCTCTTCTACTAATGCTTTGGGGACTTTATGTAGTGAATTAAATATCTCTTCATATTGAGGAAACTTGACTTATAGAGATTAAATTACAATTAAGTAGGTAAAGTGAATAGATCTGAAAATTGCTTACAAAACAAAGAAATTTAATAATAGAAATGATGGTTTTATTGGAAGTTTGTGGTAACCATAAACAAAACTTATGACTGTCTTGCTAAGATTGATAAATTAAAGGATCATTGCCCTGTTAAAGATTCAAATCCACATTTTTAAATCTTCTAAGTATTCGAACCTGATTGGTTAAGGGGAAAGGTAAATATCAATTTATTATATTAAACATTAAATCAAACACTTATAAGGACTATTGCCCCAAAAGAGTAGGCAAGGAATTAAGTACAAATTATTAGTTCTAAATAAAATAACTGGGTTATCATCTTTCTGTGATTTTCAACTCATTTGGCATTTATTTCAAAATAATTTTAAATAAGATTAAGAATGAAAAGTTAATGAAGAGTAATAACAAAGTGGTACAAATCCCTCGTAAAACCAACAGCAGGCTCAATGTTATTTGGGTGACCCTTATAAAAGTATACAGTAACGGATTATTTGCTACTAATTTAGACACTAGTATTATATGAAATCAAAAATATACAAAAATTAAATTGTTTATCCAAAATACATGTAAATCAGCAAGATACACGTACAAGATACAGGGTACATGTTAGTACATGTAATGAATTGATTTAGGTATGCTTACATTGCTGATATATATTCAAATTAATATTTATTCTTCTGCTTTTATTATAATATCTGAGCAGAATAGTAATGTTTACTTTAATAAATTATTTTTTGCTCTTATTTTAATTATTTAATTTTTTAATATACACACATATATATATAAACTGCTGTTTGTAGAAAATGCAACACCATGAAGGAATCATCAGAATCAAATGAAATTCGCAGCAAATGTCAATTATAGGATATTATGCAAATTAATAAAGTTTCAGAACCATCGCGCGTGCGCGGCGCGCACAGCATATCTGAATTGATGCTCAAAGCGTAAAATAAAGTGCTGTGGGCGTTGAAAAAGTCTATGATTATTTGTTAGTAATGAAGCTTTGAGTGAGACCTGAGTATCCTCCACAGCGGAAGAAAAGCAAGATTCAAGCAACTTCCTTGGAGTTGAACGAGGGAGATAATCGGCCTTCGAAGGAGGATTTTTCCTATCTCAGCAATATAGCAGCTCATGCAGCGGAGACGAGTTCACGTGATGCGAGTTTGAAGCAGTGGTCATCGACGCACCGAGCAGCATCGAAAAGCAGGCACTGGACGACAGAAGGTGACGTCAGAGCGCGATGATCGACACACCTGCTCCGCATGGTTGAATGATCGCAAGCTTCTCCAGCGGCTGGCAGCACGTTGATTCTGCTCGGGTGTACATTGTCGGCTTCGTCAGATTCGTCGTCGTCTGCTGCCGTGTTGCTTCAAAGGGTGCTTTATCAGGATTCCTACGGCAGATCATCGGCGGCGCGTCGGCAGTGGGCTCTTGAGCACGGACAGGCGAGCTGATTGGCACCAGTGTCTTTTCAGATGAATCACGCTTCGAATTTGTGGACCAGATGGCCGTGTTCGTGTTAGAGCATTATGCGCGCCCGTCCACGCTGCCTTCTGTGGTATTGATTGAACGACATAGTGGTCGAACACGGGATTATGGTCTGGGGTGCGATTTCGTATCATGGACGATCAATTTATACAGGATTGAGGTAATCTGCATAACCCATGGTACGTCCATTGAAGTGCTATAGCGAGTCCCGTTCCTTTCCTTCAAGGCATCCCTGGGCTATCTCCAGCGAGGATAATGCACGCCCGCTGTACGCGGACTAGTTCAACTTCTGTTCAGCACGTAACCTGTGGCGCTTGTCCAGCCTGCTTATTCACCGGATATTCGCCTGTTGGCTACTTGTAGGATATGGAGTTGGTCGGCTCTCGCTCTGATCCGCGTCTGCAAGTTTCAAAGACTGAGACTTTGGTTGCGACCCAAGCGATATGGTTCTCTTCCTCAAGCAGATAGTCAACATCTGTTGACTCCATGCCACGTCGTATAGCAGCACTTATTACAGCACAGGTGCAAATTGATTTCGGACGCTTAATTTGTTTCTTTTGTTTTGAAAATTTCATCATTTATTTGTATCAGTACAAGTCGTTTCTGCATTAAATTTCATTTGATTCCTGATAGTTATTTCAACAGTGTTGCATTTTCTACAAACAGCAGTATATATATGTGTATGTGTGTTAAAAAATCAATGTTTATGTGAGTCACGCAAAAATATAGGATACTTTAAATTAAAATTAGTCCTATTAGTAAAATTAAATTATAAAGATATTGAAAAAAATTAAAGTAGATACAGTTAAGACAAATTTAGTTCCAAAAGGGGTAAATTGTGAAATTGAATCTATAGAACTTGATTATATATGTATATTAATATATTATTATTATTAATCACAGAATATTTGTTTTCAATTATAATAACATTAAATATATAAAGAACTAACTAAATTGCATTGAAAAATATTATAAAGAAATTATTAATATTAAGGACCAAAATTTCAGTTATATAGCAAAATTCACCACCATATCTTTACTAACTTAATTTTGAAACGACTTCGGCTATTTCTATATCCGTTTGTTTTTTCCATTATTTGAAAGTGAAAAACACTTTTCATTAAATTTTTATAGTTCCAATAGATAATGTTAATGTCTTAAAGAGGGATAAGTTTTAATATTATGACTCTTATCTACAATTGATTTTAATTTTTTGAACATAAAATTAATGTTATGGAATTTCTACTTTCTTCATCAAACTTAGGATTATTTATTTGAAAACGATAAAGGTAATTTAAAAGAAGGAATATTATGCAGGATTGCGAAGGAATAAAATTTTTCTCCGTATTTTATAAATATTTTACGTTTGTTTTAATTATATTTGTATCTGTTTTTCGATATTTTAAATTTATTTAAAAATATTTTCAAAAATCTAAAAGGAAATCTGATTCAATATAATTCTTCATTATTTTTTTTTTCTTCTTTCGGATTAACTTTTTTGTATTCAAATAGAAAAAATAGCGTATATTTGAGGTAGGTAAGAGAAATTCCATAAGATTAACATCACATTCACGACATCAAAATGGTTGATAGTTGGGAACATTATGGAATGTATTGATTTGAATAGCTAATTAACTTCTAAAAGAAATTTTCTATTTACAGAAATGTGCATTCTTTAGTTTATTTTATTTTACGTTTATTTTTCCAGAGGCCTATAAAGCTCTAAATAGCTTATTTATCAAGTTTCATAGGAATCCAGTAATTTATTTATAACTTTTTAACAATTTTTCTCCATTAATATCTATATCAAAGCTTTTATTATAATTTTCATTTCATATTTAAATAAAGTATATTTCTTAAAAAAAATCAATATTATTTCAAATATAAAATTGAATAATTTTCTGTTTTTCAAATATTACGTGATCAATGAATATATAATTAAAAATTATAAATTTACATATGACCCCTTCAAGCGGCTTGATCGTGGTCTTTGTTTTTGATTTTGAATATTTCTTGATCTATAAATTTACATTTAATTGTAATTCTAACATCATATTATTTAGCTTTATTATGTTTAATCCTTTATATACCATTTTTCTTAAATAGAAGCTTACATCAGTTACGTATCTCAACCAAAGTGTTTGAGAATAAAAGCTATTATTTAATTTTTACTGTTTGACATAGAATAATTTTATTTCATGGAACAAAATAAACTCTTACAAGCAAATGTTCCTATTGTAAGTCAACCAAAGAAAACCCGATGGATAGAATTCTTTAATATTTTACACGAATGTATATAAATTAAAAATTAATGTATTAAAATAGTTACACATTTACATATTTGACAAAATCACCAAAACTATTTACAACAAACCTCGTTTCTTGAATTCTATTTCGATTTAAGCATTTATGCGCAACATACATAAAAGTTTTACATTTTCTTAAAATAGATGAATATTTCATCATTGCGCCACATATTAATGGAAGATTCAGCAAACATGCGATCAAAAATTGAAAAGATTTCTCTTCAATTTAGTTATTTAGGCATTTACTTATTGATCCTGAGATATGTGGGTTTCTCTTTCACATCCACGACACTAATAGAATTTCTTTTAGGACGATCGAACGTCATTATCATTATTCAACCGATAACGGGACTCTGGCAGGAACAGCGATAAAATCAATCCATTTTTAAAATAGGTGAAGTATGAGGATGAAAAGTAGAACAAACAAAACAATGAATAAGTGAGATTTTTCAAATGGTCACATTACCTTATCTGAAATTTTTCGCTTGAATTTATTTGTGCTACAGTCATTTTGGCTTCGGAAATAAATGGGATTTATTTGTCCGTCAAGAATTCATTATAAATTTGATTATTCAAAAGTATTTTTTTTTAAATTTTTTTCTGTTACAACATAATACAATCAAAGATATATCAATTTTTTTCCTTGTAAAATATTCTAATAAAATTAAGTACAGTGTAAATGAAAAACAAACTTTAACTGTCATTTCCCCTCTTACTTAAAATATGGAACACTAATAAATAAGTTTGGCTAGGCAATTTTTAAAATAAGGAGGAATCCATAATTCACTACCAAAATGGTTAGTTTGACTAATTGTATCAAAAATATTATGAAACAATATATTACACAAAATTCTTATAAATGATCATTTTAATTAAATAGGCACCTTAAGATATTTATAAATACTCTACTTACTAAAATATTATTTGTAATATGTCCAATAATGTTAGATGCGTAAGGAAACTTGTTTTGAATATTTTGAGACTCTAAAAGGAGCTCTTTCAGAGTTCCCTTTAGAAGTTTTTCATAGTAAAGTATAAAATAAGAATTATCTGTCTAATTATAAGGAAAAACGATTTCCATAATGAGAAAAACATTTTTATATTTTAATTATGTTAATGAACAAATTAATGCATTAACCTCATAGTTTTTTTCTTAGAACTCCAGATATTGAGAATCTGTAAGAAACATTAAGTTGTTCTCATCCATTTTTTCAGGACTGTACATTAACACCGCGTCTGAGAATTTGTAAGATTTGGTCTGTAAAAAGAAATAGAGACAGCTAACTATTATTTGCTTTAGTTTTTTATTCCCAATAAGCCCTTTCTGTTTTAATAAATACAAGTGATTTCTTACAATAATAATTCTAATGCCTGTTCTAGTTCATTTTTTCATAAGTTCTACTAAGTAAGCGTAGAAAATTTTTATATGGTCGAAATATCGTCAAATTAGCATCCTTTTAAATTTTTGAGATTAAAGAGAAGGCATTGGTGCTAAATTAGGTGAATTTGGTGGGTGATTCAACACAAAGGTGCTATTTTGCGCCAAAAGTCTACGAACAATAACTGCATTATGATCGAGTGCACTATCAAGCAATAAACTCCAACATATTTCCTCCCGATATTTTGATGAATGCGACAAATTTGGGTCATGAAATCCTTCGAAATATTTAAGCAACTCTCAACAGTATTTGTTTATTCTGTTTGAACAAATTCTGTATGGATAATATATTAAAAATATGCAGATATTGCTAGGTCGTCTGATATGCTTTATCAAAGTCTGTAATAAACTTTTCGTTTTGAATGGAACTTCAAATTTGTTTTGTTTGTGTTGAGTTTTTTAACTTCCAAACCACATTCTTCAATTTGTTTTAAAATCCTTTTGAAAACACAATGCTTCGTCATCATTTATTCCTAGAACTTTGGATGAATTTCAGTAGTTGAAAGGATGTCTGTGAAATGTGCACTTATCACTGATTTTTGTTAAAAGTGAGTGGAACAAATTTAGCACATTATTTGTTTTGCTAAAATCTTTAGACAAGATAATTAGCATTGTTCTTTTTATGTTTAAAGACTTTTTCATCGTTCTCAGTGACGCAAGCGATTATTTGCCATGGAATCACGAATTGTTTCAATAATCTCGAAAGTTCTAGTTGGACTGTCTTCCGAAACACTTATAATCTAGTTTATCTTTTCAATCCAAAAAAGGTTTGTACTCAGGAATAAATTTGGCCTATAATAATTATCCTTTGCAAGTTTTCTGTCTGTTTCTTAAATTTGTATGGTTCTAAAGTTATTTTATTATGTTTTGAGTTAAATGTAATTACATCTCTTTGTTCCACCTTGATAATTCAACATAAAAATCTTACTCCTCTCGAATGAATGCCCACATCTATTGAGTTTAACAAATGCGCAGAACTTATGACAGTGCTCCAGTAGATTATCGAATTTTACCACATTCGTGCGATAATACAGGTGATTTTACTGTAGGCTGCGATCTGAAGTCAGTATTAAAATTTATTTGATGTATTTTCTATTTATATCATAGCAGCAAATTGCATGCATGAAGTGAATTCTGGAACACAAAAGCTACAGAATTTCTGATCACGTAATTAAAAAAATTAATTTGTTTTCCAAGCCATTTTTCTGACGAAGAGCTATATTTTGTACACTCAGTAGTCGATATATATTTTTAATCTTTTGAGAATAAAGTTTTGTTTACTTATTTCACCATTAAGAACTATTTGAGTTATCAATGACTAGATCTTTCAACAGAAATGAAACTACTACTTTGAAAATATTTTACAATATTTTTTGACCTGATGGTGAAACATCATTAATGAAAATTCTATGCACGAAAATATTTGAGTTCTGTATAATTACGAAATAAATGAAAGTGTTATAAATAAGAAAACGAAAATTCATATCATTTTCATTTTAAAAGTGAAAAATGTTTCTTTTCTCTCCCCCTGCTTTGTTTCCCCTCCTCCTATCTTTTTTTGTTGGTTTAAATATATGCTAATTAGGGACTGGGGGAGATGTTTAGCCGGGAGCATTGTAACGGTAAGCCGTCGTTGGTGAACTAACATTCCTTGGGTAAGGAAACAAAAAGCAGTACGTAACGAGAAGAAGAATTAAATAATTTACTGTAAAAAAATCTTCCATTCAATTTATTTCAATCCCATTAAAAAGAGTAAATATTAATGTAAAACACAAAGAAAAAGCAACATTTATTGAAATACAGACAAATAAGAAAGAAAAGAGGGAAAGTGCAATTCGTAAAAACAGCCATATTAATAGGTGGAGTAAAAAAACAAACATGGAAACAGAAGCATTAACAAAAAAAAGTTTAAAATTTTCAGTTACTTTTCATATATCATTTTTCTTGCATTCAGATCAGTAAAAAAAGGGAGAGGAGTTAATCTGAAGAATTGATCTTACTATTGCTTCGGAAAATAGACTCTAAAGAAAAACTAAAATCAGTTCTTTTGTAAATGTAAATATTTATGAGCTTTAGAGCTGTACAAAAAAATCAAAATTACCATTAATGAAGTTCTTCGTCTGTATTTTTCCATGTTATTTACCTTTCTGGGTCTAACTGAAGCATAGATAGACTTTTTTATTTTAAAAGTTAGGACACCGTCACAAATTTGTTCATATACAGAGAAACGCCAAAATTAATGGAATAGCTATGCAAATATCCAGATGGTAGTAAACTTGTTTCAGAAATGATTAAATGGGGAGTGCATGGTCAAAGCGTTTATTTGTTCTCAAGTGATACACGTAAAATTTTTTCTAAAGTGCTTATGAACGCTCGAAAATAACGAATTAACTTTGAACGTGGAATGCTAGTTCGAACTACATGAATAGGGTATTCTATTTCGGAAACTGTTATGAAATTCCAATCACCTTCCACCATTGCTAACGAGGTAGTTGACACATTCACACAATGACAGAGATCAACGAAATCTGTTTATAGTAATCAAAGTTATTCATACAATGCAGCGCCTGTCCTTTATTATTAAACTACAGATACTTTTTAATGTTTAATTAAATAATCACTGAGCTCATAAATCCAATTGAAGATACATCAAACATAGGGCAGCACAGTTTTACTAACAAGCTGCAAATATATACAAGAATTAACACTGTCTCTCGAATTATGGTCGATCACCCTCGAATCCATTTCAACTCATTTTAATCCAAGCTTACAATTAAAAAGTAAATTTACTGTTCACTAATTTACTCTTACCTAGTGAAACATTTCTTGAATACAGCAGATTAGAGTTTTATTACTCTAGCTAAGGCACTTCTAACCAATTTTACTATAACCGTTTGATTTAAATAATTTGCTAAGACAAACATCTCTCAGCATGTCTTTATCATCATTCTTCCCTATTATTTCTTCAAATTCTCTTTCGTTTATATATCACTATCTCTAATTGAATTCATTTCACTTTTTACTTTCTTCTAATTTGCCTAATCAAGTTTCATTTTGATTGAAAAAAATGTAGTTTTTATGTAATTCAAATTACAAAAAAATCTCCATAGTTAATGAAGAAAAAACCGTAAATAGCTTTAACTATTCAAATTACAAAATTACAAAAACAATTCAAATTACAAAAAAATCTCCATAGTTAATGAAGAAAAAACCGTAAATAGCTTTAATAACCGTAAAACCAAACAAGCTTTTCCACGTCATATAACATAAAAAGTGGATGTGGGACGTTTGGCTCATGGGTCCTTGAAGACAGTGTGTCATACCTTTGTGTTGAAGGGATATGATAGTAGAAAATCGACAAGATTGCCCTTACTAAGACTCTAATATCGGTAGCAGTAACTCTACTGAGCTACATCGGTTGGACTCTAAATGACTGGAAAACTTTGATGGTCAGGAGAGACACGGTTCAAGTTTATAAAAGCAAATGATAGATTTCAAAAGTGGCACAGTCCTCCTAATACCGTGCCACCAAGACACAATATAAGGTGCTCCATAATTGTGTGTGGAATTTTTGCATGTCATCAACGGTATTCTATGTTCAAAATTTACCACACAATAATTGGGAATAGTTCTTGACTGCCTGGCGAACATAACCATGAAATAATTGCTAAGTAGATGGTAGCATTTTCAGCTACTCATGAAGTTTAATAACGGTATAATTTTATATGGTGATAATGCGTCCACCAAATTTTTGGGGCAGCCATGAAGCTGATTGATCAAGCATGGAATATATTTGAAAAGAAAAATGCTGCAAAAATTTCTGCATCTGGAACATTTTCTCAGTTATGGAGGCCTTTAGAGGCAGCATGGTTAAATATTTCTTTGAGAGACTCCTGATTACTTGTTGGATTAATGTTATGTCAATTCTCTGATATTTTCTAGGTAAAAGGAGGTCCCACACGATATTGGGATTTATTTTATGGCTGTCGGCATTTCAGTGTGTGCTTGATTAAAAGACCCAAAATCAAGTAAATTTTGGAAGAGAAATTTTTGATTTAGAGTAATACTACTAGCAGTTATTAGTAGGTAATAACGATTATTCCAATGTGAGCATTTTTCAGCATTTTAGTACAATTTTTGAGTCAAGAAAAATGGTAATTTTCAATGGATCCTCATTTTTATCACAATAATGTTTCTTAAAAATAATCAAATTTATATTCAAAATGCCCTTTGTAATTAAATTATGTTTTAAAGACTCTTTCTTTCTTTAAAAGAACTATAAATTTTATTGAATAAGTTAATGATTTATGTATGATTTTTGAATTGATGTCATGATTCGTTTAGAAATGTCTGGGCTAAAATACTATTTGAAGAATTTTTAGGGAAAAAAATTGAGTTTCAATGGACATTTCCCCCTTCCTCTATTAAAGATTAAATTCACAATCCTACATGCTAATCATCCATCCAAGGGATTATTGTTTTAGTTAACCCAAAAATGTCGTACCTCACCACTTTTTAAAAATTTATCTTGTTTTTGAGTATATTTTTGATGTCTGTTTTCACCAGTAACGAACTTTATTTTCAAAAAAACATCATAATAAATTTCTCCTGAATTTTTTTATTGTATTGAAATAAAATGTAAGTATCATATCTGATACCTGCTTTCACCACTAATGAGCTCAATTTTCAAAATTATGTCGTAATAAATTCCCCCAATTTTTTTTATAATATTGAAGTGAAACAAATATAAAAATTAAGTATTTTATTTATATATCGATTTATGCATTACCTTAAATCGTATGTAAACTGGAACCAAGATATGACTGAAAATAAATGACATAATTCAGAATTTTAAGACAGCTGTGAGACAGCGAATTTTTTTCAGACATCTAAGGGGATTATTGTTTTAGGTGGATCGATTTTGGCGTACCAGATCACGTTTCAATTTTTTAACGTTTGCTTCAATTTTAATTACATGTAGCAGGTATAATTTTCAATTTAATATTTAATCATTTGATTTAGACTTAATTACAATTAGCTTAAATATATTCAATTTAATAATTTATAGTTTCCTTGAATTTTAATATCGGAAAAGTTTACTATTGCCCATTTCTCATTATTTCTTCGTTTACTTTTTATATTTAATTAAGTAATTTAATGATAAATATAAAAAAGTGCACCTTGGTTGGCTAAATCTGTTCTTTTCAAAACTTTGCATTGAACATTTTAAATTTCTTTGTTTACTTTTATATATAATTTGATTTGAATAATTTAAGCACTTGTAGAAAAGTTCGAAAGTTTTAGTAGCTCATAATGTTTTTAATCTTTTTCAAAATCTATTTTCGCGATGGATATTAATAAATATCAAAAACAATCATAATAAATTTGATAAAGATTGAAGGAATACAAAGCCAAGTATCATTCTGGTTATTTGACTATAGTTTAAAGTAATTAAAAGTCTATATTGCAGTTTCCTATTATTTTTATAAAGTTACATTATAAATTCTTGCTTTCGAATCCAAAAGACGGGAGGAATTTAACTGCCATTTCGCCTGAAAATTCTAAATGCAATTTGAATTATTCGAGTAATTTTAGACAGAAACTACTTGACAGAAGGACATCCAAATTATTATTATTTTTACAGAAGGATATATTAAAATGAAATTATTTTCAGAGATTAAATTTGATTCATGAAATCGAATACAATTATATGTCGCAAAAAAAAAAAAAAAAAATGCACGACCGAAGAGTTCGAAAGTTCAGTTCGTCAAGTTTTTGTTTTTCGCTCCGATCTCTTACTCACTTCAGCAATCATCTCGTTTCCTCAGCGCTGTTGCGTGGCGTGTAGCAGAACGGAACAGCTACTCTTATTTTATCCTAGTATTTATTGTACAAGAGTTACTATCGGTTTTGATATCAGTACAGTGTTTCTCGTTTTCCAGGGGGCTACTTTACAGGTTAGCACATAATTACAACTGTGTTATGCAGCACATTATGCAGTAAAATGTGGTCAAAGCTCTAAGCAAGTGTCCTTCAAGTGCTAATAAAGCAAATAAGTATAATCATATGGCCAGATAAGTTAACCAAAACTTGTTAAGCTTTCTTTGAAGAGTATGATTTTTCTTTTGTGTTCCTGTTGTCTTAAAATACAAGAATATTAATTAAATTTAAGTTTAATACTTGAATTTAGCTTTAAAGTTGCAATAATCACGAAATACATTTTATGTTATTAATATTATTTACATAGCGTGCATAAACACGTTAAATACCCTTTTTAATCCATTAAATTTTTATCTTGAGTGATTGATTCTCACATCCCCTTAAACATTATATTGACCTTCAATTTTCTGGTATGGTAAGGGTTTCGAATATGCCAGAAGAAAGAGCCTTTTCTGTACTCTGAGTATTTAGGGAGATTGAACAATAAAAAAAAACTGCACTAAAATGTATATAATGGTCCTTTGCTTGAGGAAATTTACATCTGATAACAAATGTCACGACGTTTTTAACCAGTATTAATCAATTTGACAAGGCATTATATACCTGAAACTGCGTTTATTGTTTCATATTCCACACAAAAAACATTACCTTTTGTATCCTACATACATAAATATTGTGAGAGCATTTTAAGAAAAAATGTTTATAAGAAAATAAGTAGCTTCAATATAATTACTGGAAAAATTATCTTCATTCATCAAAGTTTATCAAAAGAAGCCTCATTACATTACTGTATATCTGCAGTCACATCAGATTACTGATGAAATGAAGAGATTAAATTTTGTCCAAAGCATGGATTTTCTCTCGAAAAGCACTCCAATATACTAAATGGAAAATTTCAAGAGTATTCGTATTTCGATACCAAACTGGGATGTTGATTTCAGTTATGCTGTATTTCACTGAAACTAAAACGAAAAATTTAAATTTTCCGAAACATTAATTCTCTCTCGAAGTAAACTAATTTCAAAAAGCACTCTCTTACAGCGAGATTGCCCAATGCCATTAACAGCTACTTAGTATATGTGATTTTATAACTTTCGAGAATCCACTTACCTTTATTGAAGAGATACTTGACCACAAAATGAAATCGGGAAGTGGTAAAACTGAAGGAATATTTTCGATGGAATCCCCAAATTTTACCTTTCATGTGTTTTGCACTCCCAAGATTTCTACGATCAAAATATGAAACTAATATCCTGGCAGAAAATCGGAACAATTTTCATGTAAGTTTGTAACAATGTAACACATAAATCCGTTTATGATATAGTATTCTTGAAATATAAGAAAATTCCAAAAATATTACATTTTTTGCTAGAATCATAAAGTTTAAAACTCTTTTAACGTTACGATATAAGAGACATAATATGGAATATATTTTAAACCAGAAAAATGGATTGTTTCGCACAAAAATGAATAGTATTATAAAATATCCTATTCTTTCCTGGTCTTTAACCTGGGTTTCCTAGAAATTTGACAGGGATGCAAATGATCACTATTTGTTTAATCAAAGAGTAAAAGCTTTAATAAATGTTAATCTTTATAATATATCGAATTCTTAAAGAGATTTTTTTTATTAAAATAAATATAAATACATATTTTATGGCTAAAATAAACTTTAAATTTTGCATAAACCCCGTATTTCAATTAAAATAATCGAGATACATTAGGTCACATATTAGTCTTCGTTCTTTGGCTCAGTCGATATATCTCAAATTGATATATCGACCGACACTCAGAAGAAACTAAAATTTAGTCAAGTTGATATTACGCATTTTTGGATTGATATTAGGAAAGAATATCCTGAAATTTCCAAAAGAACTGTAAAACATCTAATGTCATTTGTTTCAACCTAGGCGAAAAATCTTTCTCTTTGTATGCGGCGACAAAAACAAAATACAGAAACAGATTTGAGGCTGAAGATGGCATTAGATTCAACAATTATTCCAGACGCAAAAATACTTTGCGATTAAAAAGCAATCACAGCCAAGTCCTTAAAAATATTTTCTTTTTATCAATTTGTAATAATTTAAAATATTGTTGCGTTTGCTTATTATTCTTGGAATACAATTAAGAAAAAAAAACGCCATTAGCTAATTTTTTATTCATTATTTTATCAAGATGTTTGCATTGAGATAAAATAAAGATGCAATAATGATTTTGTTAAGTTCAGTAGGATAAAGTTTTGATATCCTTTTATTTCTGCTCCTTAATCAAAATGTTCCTTGAAAATAAATTTAAAAAATAAAAAAACGGTTAATTCATAGGGTCCTTCAAAATGTAAAAGGTTGAATAATACTGCTGTAAATGATGAGGAAGTTAGAATGTGGTTTTAAAATTGGAACATTTTTTTTTATCAGAATTTCTGAAGTCTTATTCTTTAACATTACTAGAAAACAGCCTTAAATATGAGTGCAAAAACCCGTTTCAATTTAAATGTGAGCTATTATTGGATATGTAACGCAGTTTGTTTTACAAAAAAGACAAATGTATTTTCTTCGAGCGAATCCTAATAACTATTACAAATAGTGGTTTGACACATTTAAATTTCCAAATTATAGATTAAAATATTAAATTACGATTATTTAATTTTAAAATCTAATAAAAAGAAATTTACTTAGCAGGTCTGTGAACCGACAATTAAATAAAATTTTAATACAATTTTCATATGTTGATGATAAGAATTTAATATCTGAAAATATTTTCATTTTGCTAGTAAAAATTATTAATCACGTAAACAGAAATTGCGGATATTAGATCTTCTAGAAAGTTATATCAATTTTAGATTGATGATTTCTTCTCTGCGTTATCTCACTGCAAAGCCGAACTTGAACCTCAATAAGAAAATGCTATTAACCTGTGGGATGGATGGAGTAATCTACGATGCGCTTCTCCCATCCTAAGGGCAGTTCAGTTTGTTGATGTCGATATATTGTTAATGTTTGCGAGTGACAATCAGAGTTTACGTTGAAAGAGACGAATCTGGATAAGAAAAGTCAAACACAACTGTTTAAATTATAATTTAAAGAGAGAATAATACCTATAAGAAATTAATCTTTTGAACATGGATTTTCTTCCAAACTTCACACTTTACGTAACATAATTTTTTTTGTACCTTAATTTTCAGAGCAAAAGAAACCGTCGAGTCAAATTGAATTTATTCAATAATTAGTTTTAATAATTTATTTTTATTTGACGTTATTTAAATGTATCATCTAAAATAAATACGTGTAAAAAGTTTTAGTTCAAATAAGCATTATATTAATCAATTAAGCTACATGTAATTAAAATTAAATCAAATGATAAATAATGTTATTAAATTGATTATGTTTAAGATAATTGTAATTAAAAATAAAGGAAACGATAAATTAATACATTGAATGTTATATCAGCTACATGTAATTAAAATTAAACGAAACTATAAATTATTAAACGAAGGATTTGGCGACCATTTGGTGATATGGCGAGACACTTAGAGTAAAATTTAATTCAATAAATAATTAGTTTTAAACAATTATTTTTACTAATTATCATTAAATTATCGTATTATCATCCAAAACAATCTTGTATAGAAAATTTCAGCTCAATTGAGCGCTTTAAAATGCGAGAAAAAAAGCTTTGAAAAATTGGAACCAAACACAGTTACAATGTGAATAAAGAAAACCCAATAGAAAGGAAGAAAATGTGAAAAATTGTTTATAAAACAATTTTTCGAAAATAGAGAAGCCCGCAAAGTTTTCCCGGATCGCATAAATGGTGTTTACCAAAGACAGAACAGCCCATGGAAAAAATTCAGAAGAGTAATATTGTTGACAAATGCGTGATTTAACAATGAATTTAAGACAAAAGGGAAAAAAATGGACACTGTCAATAGAAAGCAAATTTTAGGTCTAATATTCAATTAGTTTCAAAGATATTGTGATGTTTTTTGTGTGTAATTAGTCTCAAATTTTGAGAACTGAGGATGCATGATTAGTTTCGATGTCAGCTTGAAGCATCTTTCATTATTTATGTTAATTAATTAAGAATATTTTTGAATAAATTAAATCCTTAGTTTTAATAGTTATTAACTAAAACTTTCACTACTAAAATCGTCCCTGTTAATATATGCTCTGCTTTCCTATCTTAATTCTTGTTGTTATTTAACTAATATTGAATTAATATGCATTATTGTTATTTTGCCTAAGAATATTGTAATAAAATAAATAATCTCTCATATTGCCATTCTCAATTCTTACCGATATTTTACTAAAAATATAATATATTGAATAAGAAAAAATCACATTTAGTTATATTTAGTTAAAATAATGCTTCAGTGTATTTTTTAAGTTAGGTACAACTTATTATAAATCATAGCTTAACAAGTATTATTTTTTTCTTGATTTTACAAACTGATTTTTATTTTTGTCGATGAAAGATGTTTCCATTTTCTTCTGATCAAAATAAAGTCTAGAAATTTTTGTATGTACATTTATTTATATGTACTATAAAATTAGCGTATATTTAGGACTGGGAATATTAATTATATATCAAAACTAATACCTGTAGATTTTTTTTTTATGTGGCTTGAAATAATTATGAAAACTCAACAATGAGTTAAAATTTCATTTCCATACTACTTGTTGTGAATAATTATCTTAGAAATGTAAATAACATGAAATAACTAAAATTATTTTTAAAACAATGAGTGTTTTGTAGATATTTAAAATACTTTAAGCCTTCAATTTCTTAAAACTATTTTTAATATGCCTTGAACAGATTTTTTCAGAATCAGCTTAATCATATAATCTGAAAGAAATCACTAATAAAATGCTTTTTGGAAGCAATAACATTAAAAGTTATTTAATATTATCGTCCCCCAAATGGTTTTTGAAAAGAGGATATTATGTAATCATAATTTCTAGAAACACATTATTTTTATGCAAGAAATTCCACAAAATATTACAAAAATAAATCCATACACATCGGCTCAATATTCAACTGTCGTTCATTCCCATATTCCCCGCAACAAATGGCGACGTAAGGTACAGAAACTAAGATATGGATTTAAGAATTTTTATACAAGATTAGCTGAGAAAGGAAGTATTATAATGAACACTCAATATTTGTTTTAAAAAAATTCAATTATTATTGTATCTGTTTGTAAATGAAAAAGTATGGATTTAAATTATATTCATATTTCTTCAACTGCATTACGACTGGTTATCGTAAAGTTTTAAATTTTCATAAGATATTATCAGGTATCTCGGTAGAATTTTTTTTGCTGAGTTACTGATTCATATGTACAAAATAATAAGATCTGCAGTTATTAATGTTGATTTGTTTATTTTCGGAAAGCTGTTAGCTATAATATCTTGCAGAATTGTAAAATTTTAGTTATCCCTTACGATCGATAAGTTTTAATTAGGATTCAAATTAATCCAGATATAAACCTAATTTTTATTCATCATCCTTAGGACTTTTGTACATAATCACCATCCAGAATTACGTATTCCTCCCATCGTTTTTTGACCTTTCGGAGGAACGTTATTGTAGAACTCGGCAGATGACATTTTACCTTCTTACTGCAGGTCACTTAAATCTACGGGTTTCCACCACCTGTTACTTCTCTCTAACTTCGAATCCTAAAATTTTACTCTTAGTAGGGTAAATACACATCTAACTTCTTTTTTGTAACCTTCCATTTACTTTCTTTACCACTACTTATGATTCCGAGCTAGCTCGTGCCAGCGTTTTATCCGTACAGTTGTGGGTTTGAATCCTGGTCCTAACTACATTTATGACCCAACATGCAGCGACGCTGATGCACTGTAAGGGTTTCTTGTAGCACTTATGGTGGTTTCAAGACAAGATTGAAACCGTTTTCAATATCAGTTATCAAATAATCTCTCTTTCTGCTACTACTTCTAATCTTCCTCTGCTATCTCACTCTCTATTACAGACTCCATTATTAAACACTTCGTAGTTCATAAATGCTGTTATTTAATTTTATTCAGTACAATTCAATATTTCTATTCTAATTTACTTAAGCAGGGTTGATTTTCAAGTAGAGATTCTCAAATGAAATAATGTAATATTAAAGTCATTAAGAATTATTGAAAAATGTGATTTGTTACAAGATTGATATTTCAGGAAGAATTATAACACTTTTCTTGTTAGCTCTATGAAATAAATGCGTAAAGAGTGTTTTAAGCTAGCCGGCTATTTTCAGATTTTCATTACTTATTAAGACTACTTCAAATTATAAAATACTCAAAAACTCCACATTCATTATTTATGGTATAATGAAGCATCTATGGTCTAATAGATCCATATTATTTTATTCACACTCGTAGCCGAAAAAGGTCGCATTCAGTTATTCATGTTCTAATATGATTTCATCAAATAAATTATCTAATAAAACCATGTGGTTCATTTATTAACTAAAGAAGTTTACTAATTTATCTACGATATAATAAATCATATTAGATCATTAATGGTCAAGTAAAACTCTATTAACTTATACTTATCTTATGAAGGCCACATTAAATTATTAATTGATGTAAAAAGATATGTTCAATTACTTAGAGTCTAAAACACCTGTGTTAGACCGTTAAAATTTTAAGACCACACCAAATTATCAATTATGTGATAAGGACATCTTAGTTTATTTATGATCTTATTAATTATTATATGATTTAATTAGACAACGTTATATCATTCATTGCATTAAGGTATATGTTACCTAATGAGGCCTTATTACTTTATATATTGTCTAGTAAGGGCGCATTAAATTGTTCATGATCTTATAAAGCCGTTTTGGTTATTCGTGGTATAATAAAACATCCATAATTTATTTAAGGTATAATAAGATCATATTAAAACAATCCCATAATTGGGCCGCTTTGGGTGTTTGTGTTATAAAGAAGCATCTTTAATTTATGTATCTAGAGTGTAAGATCACATGAAATCAATGATTTAAAAAGGCCTCATTAGGTTACCTAAGGTGCATTAAGCGCTCGTTATTTATCTAACGGCCACATTAGATCATTCATTGTCTAAGTTTGCAAAAATTTATAAATTACCTAATAAGACATAATTTGATTACCCATGGTCCAATAAGGTCATCCGTGACCTGATGAGAAATAATTAATAAACTTTAGTGAAATAAATTGTTCTAAAGCAATTTATCTGTCAGTAAAGGAGTTTAAAATATATTCTTGTGCGTGTAGCGAATATAAAAGAGAGAATACATCGAAAAATTTTCAGTGCATCAGGTAGAATAATTTGATTGAAAATAAAGAAAAAATAAAAAAAAACAACCTTAAGAATGAAATGTACCTGGAAAATTTTATATTCATTCATAAGACCTCATTTTATAACCAAAGAGGCCACATAAGGCTTTGATTAACGTATTCTACATAACTTTCTTGCAGGACTAATATCTTTTACTTGAAATGATTTTAGTCATTGCCTCTAGTTTAAAGAAAAATTTTAAAAGCTAAGTTAAAAAGGGAATACACTTTATTTTATACAACTGAGGGTGTGTTAGTGTTTCATTATCTAAATTTGTTGTATGACAGTTAAATAACATTATTAGTTTGGGCGGGAAAATAAAAAAATGAAAGGAGTAAAGGTATTATATTTTCCTAATTTTTTTTCAATGATTTTTTGCAATAGAATTAAATATTTCCCCAATTTTTTTTTGTATCAAACCGTTATTAATTTAAATTAAATTGTAAAACAATAGAAGAATACGAAAAATCAGACATAAGATTTATTTTTAACAATAAGATTTATAAAATATTCATTTAAAATATTATACTTAAAGGGAAAATTTAATTCCAGTATGTTTAAAAAAGACATTTTAATAGATTCTAATTTCTGGCTTAAAGAACATTTACATTTGTATTTGCGAGACAGAAATGAAAGGGAAAAAATAGTGTCTTTCACTGGTTTTTCTTTAAGATAAAATATTTTTTTAAACTAAAATCATGATTTTTTTTTAAGTAAAGACATTAGGCTTCATTTTTTTTCTCGTTTAAAAGAAATTGAACTAAAGTAAAATTTTATTATTTTAATTAAATATATAAAAATATAATATAACTCTTATGTCTTACAATCCAGGGTAATTATATTTTAATTAAAGCTATTATTCAGCAAGATTTTACACTTCATTTAACTTTTTTTTTCTGTAGTAAAAAAAGTTGTATTTTTTTTATATTACTTAATTCCTTATTTAAAATAATCGTGTAAACTTTAAAAGAAAACTAATTGTAAGCTCCGTTTGAAAATATTTCTTTACCTTTTATTATGCAAAGAAATTTCTTTCAGTTTTTCACATGAATTTTATTACATGCAGTAAAAATGTACGCAGATTTATCTAAATTATTAAGCAAAGTGATTTTATTATAGAAAAGAAATAAAAATTTTCATTACCAAATTATTAAACTGTTTGTAATTAAGAATTTTTAGTTCTTACAAAAACACAATTTTTAAAGTTTTGTGAAATACTCCATCTTCATTTCAATACAAATAGCATTGTATCATATATACTTATAATAAAATTTTTTATAATAACATTACATTAAGCAATACCTTAAAGGAATCTAAATCTAAATATAATATTAGTAGTTAAAATATAAGTTGAAATGGCAGAAATAAGACCAAATAAACTTTATTTAAAGTTAAAATTATTAAAAGCTAACAATTTAAGGCACATATATAATTATGAACAAGCGAGGACAGAAATTGAAAGAACATAAAAAAATGAAAAAAAGAGAGAAATTCCTTCAGAAATATAACTTAAATAAACAAAATGGAAATAATGCTCTTTGATTTTGTTACAAGGTTAGAAAAGTGGTAAATTGCTTATACATGTAGTATTTATCTAACTTTCGCTGTCAATCAGAACCTTATAAACACTGAGAGAAACTTAAAAACACTACGTAAAGGGTTTGAACAAACAACGAGAAAAGAAGAAAAAAAAAGAAGAGAAGAGAAAAAAAAAACCACTTATAATTTTAGAAGCAGAAAAACATCGAAAACATTAAATTCTCTACATGGACTGCACAAAAGCAAATTATGAGAAATAATGTTAATAAACACAATAAAATAGCTAAAATTAACACACAAAATTTTAATACACACTGACATAGCCATTCCTAACAATTCATACGTTTGCAGACTAAGACTACGCTTATCTAACAGCCTCAGACCATCCTCTGCATTACAGTTAGGATTTTTAAAAGTTCTATATTGATTTTTATTTAATAAACATATTAAATGTTAATCAGAAAATTATAACTAAGATAATTGCAAAATTAAGTAGAAAAAAGAATTGAAAGTTAAAGGAAAAATTCTTTGAGTGAACCAACAGGAGAATATCGGAAAAAGAAGTTATTCTATCTTGTCAATTTTATTTTTTAAATTGGTTTTCAGAATATGAATTCCGTTTATTCAGCTTGATTACAATTATGACAGAACTTATTTATGCTAAGAGAGTATTAACTAAATTAATATTACGTAGGATATCATTACATAACATATTACTAAATATATTGAGTTTCATATTTCATGCAATGAGAGGTGCTTTTTTCACAAAAAAAATCAGTTTCTATTTTATCATAATTACTACTTTATTTCCTATGATTCGCATTTTCTTGAATTCATATTTAAGTAATCAGATTCATGAATATTTTGATTAATTAGCATTAATTTAAAAAAAAGAAGGATAAAAAGTTAAAAATGGTTTGAATTCTCAGATATATTTATCTTAAAATTCATAATTAATATTTCAATTAGGTCATCAATGTATCTAAACGTAGTACAATTACTTTTAACATAAAACCTTTGCTCTTAAAAGATTGCAGCACTTGACTTTCCAAGTTCTCTTTTTGCTATGGAACAATGTCGACATACTTTGCACATAGCTTCAAAGTCAATGGCATAGCCAGTAAGTATATCGATGGCACAAGCAATGCCAATTAAAGACTCGTGTCAACCAACTACCATTGAAAGAAACACTATGTCGATAAAAGGGACATCAGCTGGTCTTCATATGCATTTCGTACTTCAGTATGTACTTCTTTTAGCATAGTCTTTGCAGCAATACCATAAACTTTGTGAAGAAGTTTAGTACATTTGCTGTATGTCCTACATGTAAAAGACAAGATATTTATGGAAAAAATATTTCTTGATGGCTGAATAACCTTTCTCTATGTTGCAGAAAGCTTATGTAATCCATAAATTCATATCAGGAACTGTATTTGTTAGCCTTTCATTCAATATTTCTACAGCACAAACTTTAAAATCACAAGAACTTTTTTTCATATTCCTGGCACACCAGTTTGTCAAACAGTGTACTGGATTGTACAACGAATACAAATAAATTTCCAGTATCGGAACAATCAGTCTTTTCAATATTTAATAACTGTTCAATTCTGATAGTAGAAGCAGCAAATGTTTCTTATGTAGAATCAGCTTTATTATCAGAATCACTACACCAACGTTTACTGTTCATTTGCTTTGAATGACAACGCCGTTTTACGCGAGGCATTCTTTATCATCAATTCTCAAAAAAATAAATAAACAACAAAAACTTCAACAGAAACAATAATGAAAGGAAGTGTTTATAAAAACTGTTTTTTTCCCCAATATAATATGTCAAAACTTTTTTTTCTCAATATAAAACGTGATTATAATTAGCTCCACATCGACACTACAATCAAAATACGAAATATCAACGAATCTCTTGTAATGAAAGTTGTAGTAACAAAAAAGAACGTTAAAATATTACAGTTATGATTCAAACGAAATAAAATTAATTTTGGAAAAGTATTGATAAGAAAATAACATAAAATTCCTCACATCTATAAAAAAGGGGCGTGGTCAAGTCACAAAGTTTTTTTTTTGTTTACATTTTCAATTTCATTTTCTTCAACCTTTTCTTGCTCGTACATAAAAAAGAGATACATCAATCGAAAGATAATAATTCAGAGAATATTTCTAAATAAAAATAAAAATAATCGATATTTTGGTCATTTTTGGGGTACTCCTTAAGGGGACTCGGTACCCTTGAGCCATTTTTTTTATTAAGTCATTTAAAAATTTGGTTTTAGCAAGCTATGAAGTGCTTCTATTCAAGAAAATGATTTTATGTGAAAATTTGAATAAATTATTAACTCAATTTTAAAAATTAAAATATTTTTAAAAACATTTGAAAATTTTTAAAACCCTACTCCTCCTTTATTTATTATTTTTTTACTAAGAAAATTTTTTGTAACATTCTCAAGGATATTTTATACAAATTTAGCGATCAATTTTGTAATAACTTATTAAGTTTTGGAGAAAAAAAATAAAATGTTGGTCGGCATGCTCAAATTCAGCAAAAGCACATATATCTCTTACATTATTATTTTTTTTAAAAAAAAGTATAAATCTCTATATAAGAAAAAAAGTATATAAGAAAATAACAAAAAAATCCTGACATCTCCAAAAAAAGGGGCGTGGTCAAGTCACAAAGTTCTTTTTGTATACTTTTTTGAATATCCTTTTTTTCAATCTTCTCGTGCTCCTACATACAAAAGTAATACATCAAACGAAGGATAATAATTCAGAGAATATTTCTAAATAAAAATAAAAAAATTCGATTTTTTGTCATTTTTGGGGTACCGAGTCCCTTTAATAATCTTAATAATGCTCATGTTTTCCTTTTTTCGCTTAAGACCTGTATGTGTACAAACACACATTATATATCTGTGTACAAACACACATTATATATCTGTGTTTTTATATTTATACATATGAAAAACACGCCTTTGTTTACTCATATACAGTAAGAACACGCTTAACTTCACCGTCTACCAGTCTTTTAGCTTTCATGGACATAATTTTAATTCACTGGATTTCATTCTTTCGTTCTCAAACCAAAACTAATTCATCTGTTTGAATACAAAAAATTGTATCCGAAAGAGCAGAAAAATAGTTAAACTTTCTGAGAAATTACATTTTTCCTCCGAATTTTATAAGTTTTGTTTACATCCGAACAGTGATTCGTTTACAGGTTTTCGTTTTTTAAAAAAACATATTAAAATATTTTCAAATACACATCAGATAGAAAATGTAATTCAGCGGAAGCCTTCAATATTTTGGGCTCTTTCAGACACACTTTTTCCATTCAAGTAGGTAAAATGTTTGAAATTTAAAGATGCAAATAAAAATTCATAGGATTACCAATACGTTCACGAAATTAAAATTTCTGGTAGATTGGAGCTTTAACGTGAATAATTTGTTTTGATTTCCTTCGCATCATTTATTATTTTATTTCACGACCTTTACTGCTAAATATGCTTGATTAAATTAATTATACATTTATTCAGTGATAATAATAGTTCTTATTCATGAAAAAAAATTCTTGAAAATAAAAATAAAAAGCCCTAGGAAAGAAGTTATATTTGTGAAGAGGTAAGTTCACTTGATCATTTGACATCTTATTAAGAAGAATTGTCTATTGTAGTCATATTTTTCTCCTGTTCCGTACAGCAGATATCCGTACAGTATCAATACATCGCATCAATCACACTTTGAGTTGTCTTTGAACTTCTATCAAAATTTAAATCATTTCCTAAAAGCTGATATATAATTTGTGTTATAGTGGCTAAGCCTTTTCTTAGAAAATCCGTTTAAATTTCCAATTGCTCCTCAGTTTGTCCTCTCTTTTTCTGTTACTATTACTTGAACTAAATAGTATATAATAATGAATTTTATTCTCTATCCAGATGGTAAATCATTTTTTTAATTTCCTTAACCAAATGTGTTTTACAATGGATAGAATTTGTTGTAGAAGACGTTATGGCTGTAGTTTCTGAAGATTTGAAAGCGGTCAAATGTCAGGAACTCGCGAGAGGCGTTGTTTCTGTTGTGTCGCAGGAGTGATTCCTGATGGCACGACAAATATGCCGAATAGCAGAACCTATGCACGTTAAATCTATCGAGGTTTCAAGTGGCCTCAGTGGCATGATATGGAATTTGGAAGGGAAAATACCAGCTCATGTGTCATCTTATATCTCGCCCAATGCTCAAATGTACGATATCCATTTCTAAAAGCTCTTGTTTTATTTCTTAGTACAACATTAACATACAATAATATCACAATGCCCTTTATAAGTTTTGATAATCATTTTCCAGAAATATTATCGTATGTAGAATTCACAATTTACCTCACAACCTTACTCGAAGGATACCTCATAATCTCTCATTAATTACTATAATCTGTCTCTGACATTACTTTTGTTTAGACAAAAAAAATTCCTACACGCACACACACACACACATATATATACATATTGAAAATTAAAATTAAATTATTAGTTTATGTGTTAAATTATTAGTTATTCTTAGTACTACTAATAGATCGAAATATTTTTGATATGCTTCAAGAAATCAGACCTTATTATATGGTCGAAATACCAGTCGTCACATATACTACATAAAAACACCAAAATATTTAGTACCATTGAGACAAAACTAATGAATAACCAGGATAAATAATGCCTTTTTTGAAAACATCAAAACTTTTGTATCTCTCAGCAATTTTTTCATATTTTATTCGTTTCTTCTTCAAAATACGCTGTTTTGAACCATACTGAGATGAAATCGATAACAAACCAATCGAACTGAAGCATTTTCGAAAGTATCAAAATTTTCGTACATCAAAAGACACAAAGTTTAGACTACAACATAGTAACTACATGAGGAAGAGCATCATAATCTCTCCCCCCCCCGAATCATTACTACTACTGTTAAGTACCATGGCGAAAGTTTAGTTACAATTGATTCATATGTTCATGTCAATACACATGTTTTCAAAATCCTATTAATTTTTTAACCTATCGAGGCTTCAAATTCTCTCAGTTGCATGATGTGGGAGTTTGTAAAGAGCTCAAGTCTTGTTCTCATCACTTCACAAAGTCTCAAAAATATGAGATACTTCGCCAGTAGCCCTCATGTGGTTTCAAAGTGCGAATCTAATAAATCATAATTCAATTAATACCATCAATTTTATGAAAAATTAAAAAATCTTTGAACTTTAAAAGTGTCCTTAGTTTAATTTTAAAAATAAAAAAAGAATGATGGAAAGTGACAAAAAGGGATCTTATAAATACGGATATTGGCTTTGTGAATGAGTTAGTAATATCTGAGACACTTAAGTTGTACAATGATATTTCATCTTTGATCCAAAACTTTGTCTAAATATTTCGAGCCTCAAATTTGTCAAAGTGGAGTGTTGTGAAGAAAACAAGTAAAAATTGAAGTTCATTTCGCAAAAACTAAATCTGTCAATGGTGCCCAAACATGCGAATTTCTTATCTAGAAGTTGGAAGAAATTTAAGAAGATAAAAATTTGTTGACAAGAAGGAAGAAGTAAAATAACATAGAGAAAGGAGGTCATAGGATATCCCGAGGTGCGTCACCCTTTTCCCCTAAAGGCAGCAAAATCCCACGGATTAGAAAAACATAACTTAGCTACCTCGATGATAAGGTTTCCCTTACTTATACTTAAAAAAGGCCCTAAAAGGGTGGAATGATACCGAAATTTGGAGAGTCTGATAAGTTAACGTGCTGTCCTCTTCACTTGACCGAGGTTCTGAATTAGTTATGTCGTCCATCGTCAATAGTGTTGCTTTTAAGCGAAGCGTTAATAAAACAATCATTCAATCTAATGCCGCGTTAAAATCAATTAATCAATCCACAGAAAGTGATCATTTTGGCTAAATGATGTTAGGAGAGGGAGGGAAAAACCAGGTCACGTGTCGTCTTCAGCTCTTGATCGAGATTCCAAATTACGAGATAAATCGCCAATAGCCTTCGTGTTGCTTCTAGTGCAACGTTAATAAAACCAAACCAAACCAAACCAAAACAATTGGCAAAATGGTACCCGTTTTAATTTTGTATATGTCTTGGATAAGGCTTATATTGTCTTGGATATAGGTGTATTATTTTGATATAATATTCTTCGAGTTTTATTTAAATAATCATTTAAAAACAATCAATCCACAGATTTTCATCAATTTGACAAAATGATCTTTGGTTTTATTTTTATATAGTTTGATATAGTGTTTAAACCAACAAATAATAGTAATGTTATTATTTTAAGAAAAGTTTTTTTTTAAATTTATTTAAGTAATTTGATTTGTTCATTGGATTAGTCAAGAGTTCGATAAGAGACAAGCTATATGTATAAAAATCATTTTTATAGTCCCAAATTAGTGACCGCAGCACCTATTTCTTAATTCATTCAAACTCCTACTCTTCTACCTATTTCTTAATTTTTAACTAAGCACTTATTTTTTAATTTATTTAATAAATGTCGCGGCCAGCGTTATTTCATTCAATTCGATTACAGAGAATTCTGATTCTCTTAAGGTTCTGTTGTGTAGTGAGGCTGATGCACGTTTAATATTTATAGTCTCAAATTCCCACGTGTTGATGTGTGGATGTGCAGGTGGACGACCAGTTATGATATCGTCCTCGTCACTTGATCTTTGTACAAATCTACGGGGAATGTTAATAATACTCCTCTAGTTGCTTCGAAATTAAGACATTATTAATAATTTAAACCTTAATTCCTAACAAAAGAAACAAAAAGAAAGAAATCTGAGATTTTCCGAGAAAAGGAACAAGAAAAATCATTTATACAAGAGTAGGAGTGAGATGCATAGAGTTTCATAAAGGCATTAATTTTAATAAGTCTTGGCATAACCTTGAAGGCGAGAACAATCTAAAATGAGATTTGTGAACAGCAGGCGTTTAAATGAAATTTCATCACAAACGAAAAGCGATTTCATTATTAATTTCATATTTTTTCTCTTTTTTCAGTACAAATATAAACGTCTTTTGTTTTAGAATAGGTCTACATAAAGTGAAAGAGCTGTAATTAAATGCGTAAGGAGACGGTGAAAAACATTCTTTTCGAAATGAAAGTGAATGTCACGCGAATTCGCTAAATTATTCCATAGAAGGCTTTAATTTAATTTTGTTCGGAATGTTGATTGATATTAAAATAAAACATACTGGAGACTGGTTCGTTGCACTTTGCGATGAGTGTTTGTTATTTAAATGCATATTTTGTTCTTATGAAAAATTAATTTCTACAAACTCGGATGAATTTATAAGTTCTTTTGCATATTAATTACAAATGTGTTAATAATCATAAGTCCTTTTTTGAATAGCTAATCATGAATTTAAATTTCATAAGATCTTCATTTTGTTTTTACAATTGCTGTAGAAGGACTGAAATAAAATTAAAAGAATTTCATTTCATAAATTTGATTTTGACCTTGACATTGTCCTGTTACAAAGAATCAGAATAGTGAAATTTAATTAACTTTTCTATGAATGCATTTTTTAATTACATCGAGCTGAAATCATTGTGCGTGGCTCATTTTGTTGCAAGAACAATTTACAGTACTTTCTTCCTTTTGCTTAGTAAGACTAATTAAATTTATTTACAGGTCATTCTTTCAGAAACTTTAAAAATGTATACCGTCTGATTAAATATTTAAATTACAACATCGCGATTTTCTTCAATTCTTAACAATTGATTATAAAATTATAGGAAAATATAACTTAAACTATCTTAAATACGAATACACATTGTTGTATGATAGGTCGCGTCTTTTTTTTCCTAAGTAAAGAACTTCTTACTCGAATATATTACACGGTACTTGTGCATGGAATTTTTCGAAGTAAGAAAACGAAAATAACTCCACATACAATTTATACCAGTTTTCATTCGGACTCAAATTCCGTATAAATACATTTATATGATTATACAGATATTCAAAACGATTTTATTAAACTATCAGTAAATTAAGCTAAAATCCCCCGTGTTGCTTTAAAGTGCGACATTATTTATGTATCACACAAAAAACAATTCTCCCATGCTATTTTTAAAGAAAAATGGTTTTGATATTTAAAAGAAAGTCAAGTTTTCTACTATTTCATTTTTATAAGAAAGCCTGTACCTTAATCTAGTTTTCAACATAATTACTTCTAGTATTAAGAAATGAACCCTTTCGTCTACAACGAAAATCTATATTTCATCCTCATAGAAATTTTCTGCCTTTATGGACTAACCACTGCAGAGCGACTGTTTTGATCTCACCAGCCTCGTAATGATGCTGAATCGACTAAATTCCTTTTGAAATAGAGAAACAAGAGTTTTCTCTGGGATTAAGATCAGGGCTATACTGAGGATGTCATGTTATTCCCAACTATATGAGGCGATGAGTTCTCAGATTCGGCGAGCCATGTGTGTACCGTAAATGTCATGGAACAAAACAATGCTTTAACTGAGCATGTCACGCTATCTGTTCCAGATTTCACGACACAGTTTAGTTAACGTGTCACAATAAGCTTCGAAACTTATGTCACCCTGAGGCAAACTTTTCAAAGCAACACCCATTGCCTATGAAGAACACAGTGCACATAATTTTGTGTTTAAATTGTTTGCTTGAGCTAGAATTTCTTGAATGTTGTTGATTACCTCCATTCCCATATTTTAATTTTTTTCGTCTGTTTTCTTACCAGTCTATCGTTTACAGTGTTTTCTCCATACACTTCGTTAATCATTAGGTGAATTTGGTAGCTTTCTCACATTTTGATGCAGGAAACGAAACACTGCTTATTCTCAATAGGTGACACTAAAAAGAGTACCCATTTTAAAAGATTGATATTTATTGATTGATTGTGCACTAAGATTACACTTAGAAGCAGCTCGAGGACTATTTGTGACGGATTTTGAAATTTAGAGCCTCGGTTAAGTGACGATTATGACACCTGATTTGACTGCCCCCTTTCTACACTTCCATACCAATTGTAGAACTTGAGAACTCAAAGTCTTGACAGATTTCACATTAGACTTACTACGCGGCGGGTCTTTAGTGTCTTCAGGATTTTATGAAAAGAAAGCAGGCCACGAATTCGCTAGGTTACCCCGGCGAACTGATTTTAGCCGAACTTATTTATTTCATTGCACCTTAAGCTTTCCAAAAATTAAATTTTAAACATAAAAGCTTTATTTTCAATTCATATTTATTTCTGAGTCTCGATTGATATAGTTAAGAATGCAAATATATTTATTTAAAAGGGTTTTAAATATATCCAATACAAATACATCAGAATTTATAGTCCTCTTTCCCCCCACACGCAAATACTATGAATTTAAGTAAACATCTACGAAAGGAATATTTACTAATAACTTTATAATGGGAGTTCTAAGACTTATAGACTTTACTAAGACTTTTGGGATTTTAAGTGAATTTGATTGAATTCAAAATCTCTCCCAATGAATGAAACGTAACATATGAAGATTAGTATATTCGAATTATTAATTACAGTGAAGAGAACTGAGGAAATGCATATATACTGAATAAAATGTAAGTTATGAAGATTAGTGTATGCAAATTATTAACTATAATTAATAAAACTGAGGAAATGCATACATAAGCAGCAAAGAATTTAACACAGAAGTTAGTTGGTTTTTGGTAGATGGTGAGCTTAATTTAAAATATGAGACGTCTGTATCAGACTTGCATTGAAAGATGTACTTGAGAAGTGAACAGAAGGATGATCTGCAAAAGGTCAAGGGTTCGAACCTTCATCTATAAATTTTCCATAGACTCGAACCCTATTGGTTCGGTAAGCTAAATAATAAGTTATTATACTAAACGTTACGTCAAACACGTGTTGGGACTTGTGTCACAAATACAGGGGGTTAGGGATTAACAATTGATTTTTTATAGATCTGAATGGAAAAGTTTTGTATCATTGCTGTATCTCTTTCGATCTATTAGTAAGTGTATATTTAAACAATACACATAGATAGCAGAACGAAGGAATAACGGGGAGTTAAAATCTTTATGTAAAATACTCAGTACATGCAATCGCTATACCCAAAAAGGTGAATATTATGTAAAGGTTTACTATGCCTTTCAAAACAAAAAATGGTACTGAAAGGCAAAGATAATTGAATCACTTGGGTATCAACTAGATCTAAAATGGCATCAAAAGTAATACTTGCAGCATTGATTGATAATCCGTTTAGCACTAGAATTACTGTATTTCTGGTGGACGTAGAACTACCTACGTGAATCATAGCCGACCCATGGATATCAGTCAAGTTAGTCTTAGTTTTAAGATAATACAAACGGAAAATAAAGTATTTCATGATGAATAAAATGATTTTTAATTACTGATTTATAAAAATGAGCTTCTAGAATATTATACAATATAAAATTTAGCTAACAGGAAATTATCTTTAAAAACATTTAAATTTCTAATTGCAAAATATACATACTTTAAGATTATGGCTGGTTGTATAAAATGTAAAAATACCTTTTAAGTAACACATATTTTAATTAATTTAAATCTCATACTATGTTCCAACGGATTAATGATATATTAAATCACAAAAAGAAAAAGATATGCAAGACATATTACTTATGTTATACTTATTTTTCACGAAGCATTTCATAAAGAATACTATAATCTTTGTTTCTTTTTTGCTGTGCATAATCTACACACAATATTAGTTTTATTGTCTTTACATTGATTTATATGGGAACGTTGAATTTTCTGGGGCAGTGCATGGATGGATAGCTTTTGGTTCTTTACAACATATTTCTCTCTCAGCTACTTTTCTTATTTTAGAATATAGTCTCTTCTACTCAGATTAGAGCCTGTTGACTCTATAAGAACTATCCATGCATTAATCACTGCTATATTTAAAATATTGAAAAAAAAAAAACATGCATAGGCCAACGCCTTGATATAGATTTTACAGAATATTTTCTTGCTATCTGATCTACAACATTAACTCCAAATTTTGTGGAATTCAGGAAATTTATTATTTCCGGAGTTTTCTTGGCATTTTGAATAACTCCTAATGAGAGATATAATGTGCTAAGATGAAATATGTTTTCGTGTTTTTACTTTAATAAGAAACAATAATGGTTTTATTATGTGTCATGAAGGTTGTTGAATATAATTTTTTTTTTTCATCAAGGATTTTAGAACTTCGCTTTTTGCTCTATTGATTGTTCCGATATAGCTGAAACCAATTTTATTTAGGCTTCCTATAAGTTTTAGAGATTAAAAAACGGTACTTGTTATATTTCATCCTGATTTGAGATAAGGCTTCACTTACCTAAGAGCAGCATTTTCACCAACATTTGAAATAATCATTTTCTAAATACGGAAATACATTGATAATGTACTTTGAGCTCAAATCTACAGCAAACTCAAATTTGATGCTAAATTTGCCAGGAGTATTTGTCATATATTGCAAAAATCTACAGAGTGTCTTTGATGGAAAGAGCTGCTCATCTACAGTAAAGCTTTCTCCTGGTATGTAACTTATGAGATAATTTTCTGTGAATGTATTCCAAACATCTAATATTAGTGAAAATTATCATCTTTCAATGTAGCTGATCTTGGAAGTTTTAAGTCAAAACGCATATATTACAGGATTTCTAAAACTCTGTTTCGGCTCATTGTTGAAGGAAAAAAATTGTGGTCCCAGTTTTATGACCAAGGGCTAATGATGGTAATAATTCCCTTTTGTAGCTAAAACTCCTCGAACATATAATATTGTAATGAAGGAATACAATTTTTTGAGAGAAATGCTCCTTGTTTCATTATTTAGTTTTAATCTTGCATTCAGTTCATTTCCTTATGATATTCCAATTTTTTCGTTTAGGAAAAGTCTCTAGGAAATTATAGAACTCATGTTAAGAGTATTTCTTTAAAAATATGGTGTAAGTGTGGGATTTATTTTTAGAATATTTTGAATAGGTCTTCGACCAGAAGAAACTGAACACTGTTGTTTTATTTTCCACATAGTTCCATCTTCCACTAGTTCCAAAAGCACTTGGAAGGGGTGATTTCTCTCCTTATTTTTTATATTTTTTTATCACAATTATAATTCTTTGTTGTTTTAGGAATTCCTGAGCTGCATTTACTTGGAATATTTTCATTCATCTCGCTGTCACTTGAACTGGATTCAGACGATGAAATTATATGAACATTTTCTACAATATTTCTTTCGTAGTGTATAACAAGGTTTTCTTCATCATCAGATGTATTTTCGTCTCAAGTTCATTTAGCAGTTTCGAAGCTTTTTCTTTCGAAAAATCTCTTCTGCATGGTATCATCACTAAACATGTGCAAAACTGGTATGCCACTAATTTGTTTCCCTGCTGTTAAGCTTACAACAGGGGAAATGTTCCTTTTACTTTGTTTCTAGCATATAATGGAGATAAGAACATTCTACAACACTCCAATACACATAGATACAGTAGCTTCATATCACAAAAGTTCACGCATCTGCCTAATAGGTACATACCAGATGTGTGAACTCACTCTCTTCTCATTCTCACTCTTTTGAAAAACGCAGGTGCAATGCATCTCCTTATACAATACTTTATGAAAAATGTAGAGTTTAAATCCTGGTTGAAATAAAAGAAAAGACAATTATCTAATTCGAGTCAGCTTTAACCCTCATGGTAGTTCCAGGTTTACAAACTAATAAATAAAAATTTATTGCTTGTTGGAATTCAGCTAAATTCGCTTTAAGACATTAGAATAAATATTTAGGAAAAGTCACAAAAATAGAAAACTTAATTTTGAAATAAAACTGCGACTGTTTTATTTTTTTGCAAGAAAACTCTTTTTCACATATGACCTGCCTTCATAATTTTATTGTTAAAATGAAATTCAGAAATTTTAAGGATCTGTAATTGTGAGGAGACCTTCGGTTACTTTTCGAAAAGGCCTCTTCCGGAGCCAGAGAATGTGAACCTACAAAATATGTGCCAAAGGTGACATGTAAAAGACATTTTGAGTACCACTCATTGTTTCTCACCTAAGAACAATCAACATAGAACAGGAATTAAAATAACTAAGTACTGGGATGAAGTAGTACAGTACTTTAATTAAATGGTTTCCAATGCATGCAAAATAATGATTTAGAGATAGAAAATTTAGAATTGTAAGACATTATCTTATTAAGACATTTTTCCATCTAAAAATGGAAACTTGAGAGTTTGGGAAGAAATCGCTTGAAGATTGTTGAAGAGTTCCAAATGCTCTTACTACGGGGTGGGAGTTTGAGTATCTTCAACCGATTTACCATTCAACCTTTTAGCACCTGTAATATCATAGAAATGTTTTTTCTAATAACTTTCCGTTCTAAGTGCTTTTGTGAGACTTTATTGTTAATATTAAAACTTATAAGAAAAACTACGTATGAAGTTAGCCGCGCTTGTTTGCGTTTGTAGTGTACAAATACTAACCTTCAAATGAAAATTTAACATTTGAAATTCTATAACAAAGAAATCACTCATATAAGAAAATTGCTTGTTTTAGCTTTTTAATAAACAAATATGTAAGAAATAAACAAAAATTGTTATATGCAAAGTTTTGCAAAAGACAAAGTTACCTATAAAAAATGATAACTTTTTAAGAATAATTACTACATTATTCAATTAAATATTAAATTGAAGCTAAATATAATATGACAAAAAATGGAAATTTGACTTATTTATTTAATTATCTATTCATTTATTAACTCTCTAACCCATTCATTCAGTTTCTCATTTACTCACTCAATCATTAATTCCTAACACATCGATCAATAACTCCCGAGACTAACCCAGAGATGGCGCTCGTAGTAAACTGGTAACCAGGTCTTTCTAGAGTACTAACCTTTGCTTGAAACGTGTCAAAATTTTAAGTCGATCGGACCAGGAAAAAGGTTTTTTGAAGTGAAGTGAAAAAGGTTTTTTCCAAGTGGGTGCCGCGATTGCTTTCGATGGAACAAAAACAGCAACGAGTCGATGATACAGAAAGCTGTTTATCGCTATTACAAAAAAGATTTCTTGCGAAAAAAAAGAAAAAAAAATTTGGGGAAAAAAAAAAAAATTGGAAAAGCGTTGGAACGATTGTATCACCCTAAAAGGTGATTAACAAAAGGTGTTATGTTGATGAATAAAAAAAAAATTTGCAAAAAAAATGTTGTTTTCAATGTTAGACTCGGGAGTTATTGATCGATGTGTTACATTTACTAACTAACACACTCATTTATTCATTCCTTTACCTATTCAATCATTATTATCATTCAATCATTTATCCGCCCTTTCATTCACTCTATCATTCACTCACTAACTCCCCTACTCACATATGTGCTTACTCCCTCCCTCATCCACTCCCTCCCTCACTCACTCACACATTGACTCATGCTTCTCTCACTTATTCAATCACTCATTTACTTGTTTCCTTATTTTCACTAGACTAGAAAAAACATTCTTTAAAGTGCAAGGGCAACCATTTTCTAGAATAAAGCAACAGCCCCTTCGGTAGCTAATATATAAATATTTTTTTTAAAAGAGTTATATAAATAAAATTAAAGCTAAATCGTCGTACGAATTTTGATTCACCTTTCAAATAAATAATTTCAGTAAATGGAATCAACGAACGATTACTGTGCAACTTTTCAATTTGATTTCAAATACATGTAATCCATGCTTTCAATCCAGTTCTTTCTAGATAAAAAAAAAAAAAAAAAAGGTCTTGATGTTAATAATGCCTTTTCATATTTGAATCAGGAAAAAAAAATGTTATATTATTACTTTTAAAATCATTATGTAACGTACTTAACTCATTAAGTTTGAACTGAAATTTAAATTTGTGGCCGCGGTTGACTAGTGGTGATGGTCACGAACTCTCGGCCGGCGCTGTTTACTCCGAGTTGTGAGTTCTATCCTGATGCCACTAAAGACCCTCCGTTTAGTGGGACTAATGACTAATGAATCTGTGGAGGCTCCAAGAAAACACCAAGTCGTGGTGTGGAAGTTTCGAGAGGGAAATGACACCTCGAGTGTCATTCTTGTCATTTGACCGAGGTCAAGGTTACAATGTTTGTAGCCAATAGTCATCGTGCTGCTACTAAAAGTGACGTGGATTTATGATTTTTTACAAACAAATGTATTTCGTATTTAGCAAAATCTACTCAAGATATGTAATCCTAGTTAAAAAAAACATTTCTTGGATTACTATGGAAGAAAGAATTCTTCGAGTAACTATAAATGAGCTAAAGCCTTACCAAGTGTATCCTCATTTTAATGCGATGTTAACGAACTGTGTGAAATTAGTGATATGAAAATAGCCAGATATGAATAAGCCGTTTTTTTCAGAACAAAAAGCGGAAGATTTTTGTAGCAAAAATTTTCTACCAACATCTTGCCTACTCCCAGTGTTTCATCCGCATCAGCAATGCCAGTTTCTAAATATTTTTTTCAGCCAGCTAAATCATGAAGAAAAGGTTACAAAAGCAACTTCTAAAGATACAGCTAAAGGCACAAAAATGACATCGAATGTATTGAGAGAGACTAGTACAGCAAAACTTCTCAACCCTCTAGAGGGGTATCTCAGACAAACAAGATATATTTTCCGCACAACAAACAAAACAAGAAAGCCGAAACCTTTTATGTCAAGTGTAAAGCATTTCTTTTGCTTTTGGATCCAAAAACAAAAAGTTCTCATTTAATAGTAATAAAAATAATAAACTAAGTTATATTTTATCATAACTTATTGCATTTTATGTGCATGTATCATACACATTGTAAAAATAAATAATTATTTCTTAAAATGAGTCGTTCTTTTTAGAATATTCTAATTTTTTATTAACAGTTTTAACCATTTTTATCTCAGACTTCTAAACTTGTAATGAAAGCAATTAGGTAAACTAGCACAACATCATATTAGTGTAGTTTGAAGTAAGTCTTGATCCTGGAAAGCCTATTATAGGCAATTACTCCTATTTTGGAACCATAATTAAAAAAAAGTATTTTACACATTTTACACAAGAAATTGCTTTTGTTAGGATTTACTGGTAGAAAATATTTATTTTTCTTTACTGAATTCTAACTCTGCTTTTTGAAGAAGAAAAACAAGTAGGGAGATACAGATAATTATACAAATTGTAAATGTTATGTAAGTTCCCCATGTCCTTACTCTTTATTACATAATAGAAAAAGTGTAGCCATTTAAAGCGAGAGCTAAAAGATACTATTCAAGTAGGTACATAAATAGCTCAAGGTTAGAATTCTTTACTTTCAAATTGTAGTGAAATAAATTAAAATAAATTTAAAAATGGCAGAGTAGGGCTTCATAACACATTTTTTTTAAATCTGTTAAATCTATATCTATATAGCGGGGTTTCGATATAAGTCGGACCCCTTTAACTGAGATCACCAGGTAACACGGATTGGTCGAAAGAAGAATTTATTTATTAATTTGAATATGAAAAATAATTTACAAATATCCATAACTCCAATTTATTTCATTCATGTATTTAAAGAAGTTACGTTCGTTTACGAAATCCTGTAGAACTATACAACAGTGGAATGAATTAAATGTGCACGGAGAACTTTACAAATATTCTGTGTAAAATCTCCACAAAAACCTACTTACACTTCTTATCACCAATGACAAAGAGTGTTGTAGAGTTCTCCTCCTATTAATAATTTACTTAAAATTAGGAATTTAGAGATAAATAAGGAATGAGAATGATAAGTACACAAAGAGAAGACCATCATTTGGTGTATGTTTTGAATTTATTGAAAAAAATAGAATTAAATCTAACAGTTTTATAATTGTACATTACGACAATGACGCTGTAAAACATTTTCTATTGATTCCATACATATTATCTTATTATTACTTTCAATATGCACTCCTCCTCTAGCCCTACAATGCTCCTTGCGAAACTTTCATTGTTCGAAACAGTACTGGAACTTTTCTTCGGTGAGTTCCTTCAGAACACAGGTCACTTTCTCTTTCAGAGCTTCAACAGGCATAAAACGTATTTTTTTAATGCTTATGATCCCGATGGCTTTTCATTCCACTATTCGGATCATTTTTTTCTTATTCTTTCACGGTGTTCAGCAAGAATGTGAAGGTAAAAATATTGATTAATTGTTTGACCTTCAGGAACACAGTGAAAGTACACAATTCCATGAATATCAAAAAAAAAAAAAAAAAAAAAAAAAACAATGATCATTGCTTTGAATTTTGATTTTCTCATTCGTGCTTTTTTGACTCTTCGTGAAGATGGGATTTTCCAGTGCATGGATTGGCACTTCGTTTCAGGATCATAAGTAAAATCCCACTATTAGTCACACATATTATTTTCCTTTCAAATAAATTTTGGACATATACAATGACATTCAAATGCTCATTAGAACCAGTTTTGAGAGCTTCTTGTTGTTCAAACGTGAGAATTTTAGGCACCATTTTGGCACACATTTTATGCATGTTAAAATAGTTAATCAAAATTTGTGGTACGGATTCTTTGTCAATTCTTACCATCTCAGAAATCGCACAAATGCTTAACCGATGGTCATTTCGAACCAGATTACTGATTTTTTTTTAATATTGTCATCTGTTTCTGAAGAGGAAGAGCGACCCAGACGTGACTAATCTTCAACGTCTTCTTGGCCATTTTGAAAACGTTTAAAGCACTCACAAATACTTTTTGATGATAAAAAGTAATTGCTATACAATTCTGTCAATAAACTATAATCTTCAGTAGCGGATTTTCCACATTTCATGTGAAATTTCACAACAATTCGTTGCTTTATAGTTACACTTATAATTTTTCCAACGAAACAAAAAAAATAAATCTAATATTAATGAAGGATACAGCAAAACGGATTTCTTTACAGAAGGAAGAGGCACTGCATTTTAAATAAAAGGTTTCACGCTAAGCAGCTGTCGGTTGCTGGCGTTTGGCGAATGAGTATTTCTTCTGTGACAGAGTCAGTCTCATTATTTAATAGCCTGGAAGATTGACAAGAAATACCCGAACGTAGATAAATACCTCTACATAGAATTTGTGTGGGTGTATATATGTATTGAAATCATGTGCGTGTCTGTCGAATTCGCGTGAGTGCATGTGTCAAATCTTATTTAAATGCGTAAAAGGGAGGCATGCAGAGCCGCACAAAATGAAAAAAAACATACTTTCTTCACAAAAGAACCTATCATATTCTTGAGCATTGACCGTCTTCTCAGGTATTTGAATTGTAAGTTCAAATATTACAAGAGGAACAAACCCAAATTACACAAAAACCACAATTTCATTACTATAGGGACCATTTATTAGTAGCATACATTGCTACTTTGTCTGAATGGAAAATTCAATGATACAACTTTAAGTCCGCTTCAATTATTCGAAAAGTAGACGCATTTATCTTCTGTAAATATAATTCGTATTCGATTTGTTCAGTATAAATGTAAAATGTTTTTCTGTATGTTTTATTTTATTTCCTGTTTTCCATTCTCCATTTTGCACAGATTATCGTATCTCAGATGGTTCTGATCTCATTTAATTTAACTTTATGGTATCTTACTGTACCTCTCTGAAAGGGTAAAGGATAATATATCGTAATTTTCAAAAATACCGTCATTTAACTGATGTATTCAACCATGTTTTCTTATAGTTCTAGTTACTTTCATCTGTTTTAATCAGTTACACATTAATTACTAATTTGCTTGGAAATTTTTTTTTTGTAGGATTTGCGTTATAGATCATTGGCTCTTAAACTGTTCTAGATCTAACCTTATGCGTACGTCTTTCAAAGGATACGTGAGCAGATTAAAAAGGAAAAAGGTAACAAAACCTCAAGCAAAGTTGCGCATATAACAAACAAAATATCCTACATTGAGGATACACCAAATCTTAGTTTTCTACCCCTGGGGGAGTGGTAACAAAAAGGAGTTTGAAAATTATTGCTATAATGTTAATCAGCTAAAAAAAATAATAACTACTTGCTAGTGTCTTCAAAGATAACACAAATCCGAGAATTGTACTCTTTAATTTTCCGGGTACGAGACGACGAGTTACCATTTTTAAAGAAAGAATCTGAAATAGATGGAGATATGAAAGTCACAACTGTAATAATACTCCTGATAAACGTATGTACATATCAGACAAAAATCCTACTTCGTAGGTATATAAGAATTAAGTTTCCTACCGAGGTATAAGGTTTCGATAAAAACAGTGTGTGAATATATCATTATTGAAGAGATACACAGCTCAGAAAAAAGTAACTACTTGCGTCATAGTTTAAAGATGACATAAATCAAAGAACCAAGCTATGTAAAAAAATTTACAGAGCTTGAACTTATAATTGTACAGCAATAACTTGAGTAAGCGGAGCTTTATACAAATCTATGCATACAGTGTGATTACAAAATAATCATTGGCTTATTAAATGATGTACTGTGTCACCTAATAAGGTTCACCCATCGAACCAGATATTATGTCCATTAGATAGAGCTGTTCCTCAATAAGAAGTAAATACATATGCTATTTTCAACGAGAACAGGATCAACAGAATTGCCTCTAATACAGATGTGTCCCTGTTTCTGAGGTTTCCCTTACAAGAGGTACTTCCGTAACTGCAAAAATATCTGTTACGCTCTTCAGTGTCAAATAAGAGGAAGAAGAAGAGGATGGTATGTTTTTATTTCCATATTTTTAATTTTTACGCGTGAACTGCTTGATTAGCTAAAACTTATTTACACGTCCAAAGTACTGAAAAGAGCCACTGATTTTTCTGATTCATCTATCTCAAAAGGATCCCAAATGGCTAAAAAGCGTTTTTCTGTTTTAGTATATGAGAACTCTTCATCAATTGTTTCTAGGTAGCATACATTCAGAGGAATATATGAATTTCTTTCTGCTAAATGCATTCTGTGTAATTTCGCATATTCGAAAATGCTGATTGTGCAAAATAATGAAGTCTGGTAGATTAATCACTTCACACGATTTAGTTAATGTGATTTCAGTCTGTCTTACGTCCCAGAAATCATCTTAAATTCGCTGGTCCATGAATTGGATGCTCTACAACTAACTGTCGGTGATTATATGCGAAACCGTATCGCACTTAATAGGAACATCGATCATGACATTTTCTATCGCCTTTGTAATGATTTAGGGTACAGTATAGATATATTTGCAGAGTTACAAAAATTAGATGTACAGAACATTTCTAACTATTTAAAAGCGAAATTGAAACATTTCTTTGTTTCTGCGGAACTATTCTATTTTCCTATTTGTAATACTTTTAGAAATGTAGCGAATTTTTAAGAAAATGATGATTATTTTATGAACAATTTGTATAGATAAAGACTTGTATATGTCCTGTTCTAATTTTGCAACGGAGATGTATATTGACAAAAAAAACTTTGAGACTCCTTCTTATATAAAGTAAGTAGGATTCAATTAAATAACTAAGGCTCGTTCACCATTGTGCCACTGAGGTGACCGCCTAGTAAACTCAAAACTGAAGCTCTGTAACTGTGACTGATAGGTTGATGAGTTGAAGAAATGGAACGAGAGGAAGATTAGTTCCCCTGACCATGTCAGTTTTGGTAGGTTAAAGGTGGAATTGCTTCTTACTGAAATTGGAACTGGCTTCTATAGCTTGCTACTGAATTTTGATTCTTAAATATATTTGGATTCCACAGCCCCTTTAAATTAATGTTATCTATTTTATTTAACTTTTTAATAATAAATTATATTATCCTTGTTCTGTGGTCATCTTTGATTCCAGAACTTGCTGTCAGTTGAATGAACTCAATATTAATAAGTTACTCAAGAGTAAATTATCATTACAAATTTTGTATTTTTAATTAAAATTCATAGAAAAGGACGAAACATAGATAAAATAATACCTCACTCCTTACACTTTTCCATAATATAGGATTTCAAATAATGTAGTTAAGTTTTAATGCAATTTCATTTTTTTATTATTCTGTCTTAAGTGTACTTATTTAGAGAATCATGAAATTACACAGTCAACAGAAGAAAAAGATGATCCTCAAGTTTTCTTATTCAGATAAACGAATAATCAATATTTAACTTTAACATCTTAAATCTGTGATAATTAATAACTTTAATGGTAATTAATACGCATCTGTGGTAATTAATACGCATCTGATATAACACTTAAATAAATTCAGATATTTCTCCTAAGTTTAATTCAAGTTACTGACCATTCGTCGATTCTATATGGAATCATTCTGATGGGTGTGTATTTAACACAAATTTGCTACTGACTATCATGCGCTAAGCCATCCTCCTAAGTATTCACGTTTCATGGCTTATATATGCATTTCCTCAAAACTATTTTCACAACACTTCACTAAATCTCATCTAATCTACATAAGTCACGTTTCATCTATTTGAGGTAACTTGATTCAAACAGAATCAGACAGATGCGGATAGATTTATTTGAAGAGAATATCATGATAAGAGCCATATCGTGAATTTGCTGAGCAGCAATTCTCTTAATCCTGCATCATGAGTCTGGTAAAGTTCATTAAACTTATTGGAAATTCTAAATTCCTGTAATCGAAACTAGATGTCGACTTAACTACCAAACTTAACTCAACTATAATTTGTATTGGTTTGAAAAAAAAATGCTCTATATTTATTTAGGGCTCTTATCATGCACTCAGTAATTGTAAACAAACTCAAATGAAAATACAAACATCTAAGTTCGTAACACACTCAGGTAATTTCCAAATTACATCGCGTGAGTACATTGAGGTGAAGTTCAATTGAACATAAGGCTAACTCCTTTGTAAAGCACCACTGTATTGGGCGGAATTATGATTTTCACTCAGGGCATTGCTTCGACGTTGGAAGATTCACTTGTGATATGAGTCGATGAAAATCACCGTGACCCAAAACTTCTACATTGTTAAGAAACTTCTCCTATCACGTGGGGATGTATACGATGGAAATCAGTCTAATACGAGGATAATGGTATATTGCGCTTTATTCTCAAATATTCAGAGCAGGACGACACACAAATAGCAAAGCTTTGATAGATTGACAGCACAAAATGGAAACATAGTTATTATACAAGTTAGCGACACAATTGGAACAAATACAGCACTTAAGCAAATCAGCAACAGAAACACATACAAAATAGCACTTGTAATAATAGTCACAGCACTTGTAATGACGCTGAGCTCGCCAACTTACTGATTCGCAAAACGAGCAAATCCCTACAACATTACCTTGAACTTGAAATGCAAATTCCAGTGACAAATTATTGTATCTCAAACTCTTGGCGTAGTTATACCTGCTCTGGGCACGTGAAAGGTCATGCGAAAAATTCAGTAAAAGTAAACTTTCGACCTAATCGAATTTTCACCTAGATTCCAGCACTTTTGGGTAAGTTTATAACGTTCTTTCGTCAAAGTCATGGTTTCTTTCCAACTCACAAGATGATCGCTAAATCCATAGCCAAGATAAGGAAATAATTGCTTAAGCTTCCGTTCGTATTTTATGAAATCTCTGCAAATTTCTCTCCTACATAAGAGGAAATTTGCTGGGAAACACCATTGCAGGGTCGTAACAATATGGTATGATGCAACTGAGTCACCTTCGACAAGGAAATAAAGAGATTAATATATGTTGTGTTTAAATCCTCTTCATTTTTTAAAATTGAAAACATGGAAGCATATTTTACCTTTGATATACAGGGGTTGGACAAAAATATGGAAACACCTTTTAAAAAACATGTTTCTTTGCTGAATATGGTGTAGGAAACCCGTTGGCATCCAAAACAGCTTGCAGTCTTCTCGGAATGGATAAATACAGTTCCTGTATGTGTGCCAAGGGAATATTATACCATTCTTTCTGCAAAAAGGTGGCAAGTTCAGATAACGATGTTGGAGGTGGATAACGAGAACGCACTTTCCGTTCCAATGTAGACCACAAAGGTTCGATAATATTCATGTCTGGTGACTGTGGTGGCCAGGGGAGATGGGACAAATCCTCCTCGTGCTCAGAAAACCAGTCCTGGACAATGTGAGCTGTGTGAACAGGGGCTTTGTCGTCTTGGAAGACACCATCACCATCGGGGAACAAAGTTTGTACCATGGGATGAACTTGATCTGCCAAAATGTTCACATAAGTCTTGGCAGTCATGTGCCCTGACATAGTTATCATGGGGCCAGCAGAGAACCACGATATGGCTGCCCAAACCATAACAGAACCCCCGCCATGTTTCACTCTTGGCAACAAGCAGTCTGTATTATAAGCTTGAGATGGCGTTCTCCAGATGTAAACTCGGCCAGAAGTGGGAAACAATATGAAAGAAGACTCGCCAGACCATATTACACGCTTCCACTACCCTATAGTCCAGGCTTTATGACTTAAACACCACCTTTTCCTGTTACGGGCATTAGCATCACTGATGAGTGGCTTCTCAATTGCAGCACGGCCAGAAATTCCCTGTTTATGAAGCTCCCTTCTAATTGTTTTGGTACTCACAGGGTTCTGTAACACAACATTCATTTCAGCAGTAACTTTTGCAGCTGTGGTCTTCTTATTTTTCGTCACAATTGCCCTTAATGATCGTCTGTCACGATCACTCAGCACACACTTTCGTCCGCGCTGTGATTTAGCAGATGATGTTTTTCCGCTTTTCAAATATGCGGAATAAATCTTCGATACAGTACCTCTTGAAACACTAAACACCTCGGCTACTCTGCTTACGGAAGCACCTACCATACGTGCTCCAACAATTTGCCCACGTTCGAAGTCTGTTAACTCTGACATAATGCAATGACAACCTCACATAACAGTACTCCGACAACAACTGAACTGTTTAGCACATTTACGAAGTTGTATAGGTGGCGTTAGTAGTCAAAAACGCCAGCGCCACCTACATATTTCATTAAAATCAATCTTTCTTTTCAAACATGCATTTGACAAGGTGTTTCCATATTTTTGTCCACCCCCTGTATCTGTTTACATATGTATCTGTTTATGTAAAGAAAATCACACACACATATATATATTTAAATAAATGTATATGAACAATCAATAATCAACAACTGTATTTATATTAGTAAGTCGTGTACCTTAATTTTATGTATAACTTGCACATAAGGAAGTACATTTATAACTTTAAAAATAGTAGAATAATTTTAAACATAACACTTTATGTCCTAAAACTAATTATTATTTAAAATTTTGCTCTTAAAATTTTTTATTATCTTAAAAAAAAGTTAAGATTTAATTTTTCTTGAATTTTTACAGAAATGTTGTTCAAAATATCACAAATTTGTAAGTATTTATTAGACACACACACACAAGTTGAGTAAACTGTACTGGTATACAGGAAATAACTTCATTTTATTATCTGGATAATATCAGCACTGTAGATTACATAGACTCGTAGAAAAGTGTACCAGAATCCTAAAACATGATATTTTGAGAAAAACTCAAATGCTGATATTTATTTCTATGGAGTGACTCACGCTTGGTTACGTAAATATAAAATACAATTTTTTAGTCATCTCCTAATGAAGTTTTCATAAATAATATGTGTATGGAGTCAGCAAATAGCCGCATATTTTTAAACCACAAAATAAAAAAAAGAGTACAAAATTTTAAAAATCTTAAGGGTGGTTTTAGGGATTGTGTAGTATAAAGATGCAAATTTCCAGACACACGAATTTTGGCTGAAATTATCAGTGGTAATAATATGCATCGAAGCAAAATTTTTTGAAATTCCTTTAAAATGGTTTTAATTGTATCATGGAAGTGATTTTTAGTATTATTTGCGACCTATATTTCGTATTAAATATGACAGGTATACAATTTTTGTACCAATTAATGGACCCAAATTTTTCTTTCGGGTTGTGTAAACTAATAAGTTGATTTATTGGTAAACGCACTCAAAAGCATAAATTTAGAGATTTTATTTTCAAATCTATAAATTTATCTCTCCAAACACCCTGGTAGTCATGTAAGGTGTAATAACTGATATTTAGGCACTCTGTTGAAAAAAAGATTGGGATAAACATAAACTACTGGATTTTATACAAATTTTAAAATGCACATATTAATAGCACATTGTGAGCGAAACTACGCTTTCCCCCTTTCCTTCTTCCTTTATGCATCACTCCGGTGCATATTACGATTTATGAAATCATGCATTCTATTTTTCCATCCAACAATTTATTATTTCAGGAGTTTTTTCGGTTTCTTTCTTCAAAAATGTTTGTTTTTTGTTGCAGAATCCAGATACTTTTCGGAGGAAATAATTGTAAAAAAGTATTCTTTTAAAAATTAACACTCTTGCACCCAAGGCCTTCGTTACCAAAATGTCGTATGTGCAATCGGGATTGTTGAGTACTATTTTAAAAAGTTATCTTTGCAAAAAATTGGTACTACAGTAAACCAAGGTTATAGTGAATGTTACCATTGGTTTCATAACGCTTATATTAGACTCCTGAGGTGATGCAGTCCACATATAGATAACTGAAATTTCCTTTCGACAGATTTTCCCTCCAGTTTTTCAAAGAAAACTTTACAATTGCATATTACGATTTCCTGAACTGGTCTACAACCAGTGGTCTACTGCACGTTAAATAATATTGATATTTTCCCTACTCCTGTCCTATATCGTGGATCAGTGGATTCTATTAGGTTGTCAAGTATGAAATGGAGCAAAGGAATGCACATAATTGAGTTCAATTTTTTTCCAAATTTTTTTTTTATTTTTAATCAAAGTAGGCACCCATATTATAGATATACTTCTGCAATTTTAAAGGTAACTCATTTATTCCTTTCCTGTAAAGGCCTGGATCACAGGGGTTCGATTAATCGATGAACTCTTGAAACTCCATTTTGACAGCCTGTGTCAAATTGAATTTTTTTCCAAATAAAAAGTTGTTTAAATTTTGATAGAAATGATAGTTAGGAAGCAAGATCTGGCAAGTACGGTGGGTGACGGAGAGTTTCCAACTTCAACTCCTGTAGCTTTGACACTGTCATTCGTGCGGCATGTGATCGAGCGTTATCGTGCAGGGGAATTAGAGTCATTTGTTTGGCTGTTTAATTGCAAGGTTTCTCATCATTTCGTTTAGTTGATAACAGTAGACATCCGCCGTGATCGATTGGCCAGGTTCCATAAAGCTATGGTGGATGACACCTGAGACGGACCACCAAACCGTGATCATCAGGTTCTTTTGGTGGATGTCTCGTTTCGGACAGCGTTTTGGTGGTTCATCTTGGTCAAACTATTGCGATAAATGCTTACGATAATTGTACATGATCCATTTTTCATAGCACGTGATGATTTGATTGAGAAATGGTTCAGCTTTGTTTCGAGAAAGAAATGAACTTCTTCCTTCTGTGCATCAGTCAATTTATGTGATATCTACTTGTTCAGCTTTTCACTTTACCTATTTGAGTCAAATGAGTCAAGATTGTTTGCTTTGATACATTGTACACTAATGATAATTCACGTGCAATTTGGCTGAAATTCGCTTCCATAGTGGCTTTCAGGAGTCTTATCCACCTGAGTCTTGAGTCGCACCCGTGACTCATTAGACAGGTTGAAATCTCCCAAACAAAATTAGACCAATGGGCTACAGTCACGTTTGTAGCCACTTGAATGTCGAACACACTATTGATATTGGCGACTGCCTGCCGTGTTGTGGCTCTACGGTGGAACTCATACTTCATCAACAAACAAATTTCGCTGATTTCCATGGTCTCACTTAATCACCTATACAAAAAAAAATTCAAATTTTTCCAAACTGAAATATGCACTAAAATGAGGAAAGGATGTACCTTTCTCACAAAAAATAAACTATGTTAAAATACGGCGTCTAAATGAGGTTATGAGCAATTGAAATAAATAACATGAACTTTGCTCCATTTCATACTTGACAACCTAAAAAGAACTTACTTATCATTTCAATAAACCTCATTCTTCAAAACTTCGTTGAAAAATTACAGCAATTTTAGAATGCACCAAAAGATTTGCGTCTAATGTGCTATTTCTATCTATCTCCAGGGGCTGTTTTCACATGAAAGTGTGCATTTAGGACTGAATTGATATTTTTCTACAGCAGCATTCTGGAAAAACTGGAAAGAATGACAAAATTGTAAGGAAGAAAGCATTTTCAATAGAACATAAATTAAAAATAAACATAATTTTGAAAATGGAGCAAACTGTCAGAGATTTACAAGCCATTTTCCTCATTGAAACCCGAAGTTTCAGGCATTTAGAAAACATCGCAGCATGATCACTGTCAATAGTGAAAAATTTTTTTGGGGGGGAGCAAAGACGCTACCTTAGAGTGAAAAAGAGAATATGCAGATGCTCTTTTTAAATTTGTTCGTCACAGAGCGGAACACACATACACCATACGCACGAACACACACACACACACACACACACATATATATATATACATACTAGCTGATAATCGACCACTTCGCTGGGAAGACGATAATATTATATTTGAAACATTTGAGTGAAATATCAAGAAAATTTTCAATTTTTAAACGACAATGATAATCTAAATTTAAAATTTTAAGAAATTGATTGTCTGTAATAATGGTTATACTCGACTTTCAAATATATGAGAAAAATAAAATGTTTTAGTAAAAATTCACTCCATATACATACAATATGGATAAAATTCATTCCACCGTATACATATTGCACCTCGTGTTGCCAAAGATACAAACTTTTGTCAGAAGATTCATCATGTGCTTAATAGATATTAAATGATTAGAAATGAAATTTGATTACGCATTGCGTAATGCTACCAGAAAGCTTTGATCTTCGTTTTCCTTGGATTATAAAACGGTTATGCATAGCTAATTTGCTTGTATTTATTTTTTTTTTTTTTACAGAGGGACGCTTTTTAACTAGGGATGCAATTACGCTGCAATCGGAGACAATACGAACCACTCTCCGTGTTCGAGAGAATCATAGGGAGGATGGAAACTGGGTGGTCAGCTCAGAAAGTAGCTCGACACCTAGGGCATTCTGACTTTACTGTAAGGAGGTGTTTCGACTATCGGGTAGCAGAGAGGTCTGTTTCAAGGCTACCTGACTCAGGACGTTCTTTATTAACCTATAGTCGAGAACACCGTCACATCATAAGACACGCACCATAGCACCAACTTTCTCATTTTCTATCATCCGCATACAGGCAGCACCTTCACTACGGGGATCTGTGTCAATCTGAACTATCGCAATGTGCTTGGCTAAAGGACAGTTGCTATCCAAGCGGCTAATTCGTATACTGCCATTACCACCCACTCACCGTTGCCTCCGTTTAGAGTGTTGTCACCATCGATAAGATTAGATAGCAACTGAATGGATTCATGTCATCTTTAAAGACGAATTCTGATTCAATTTGGGCAGTGATGACAAAAGTGTACGTGTGTAGAAGTCTCTTGATGAACATCTCAATCCTACCTTCGTTGTACAGAGGCACAACGCTTTCACAACTAGTGTGAAGGCTTGGGGTGCCATGGTTACCCCTAATAGTTATCCACGGCATCTTGACAGATCAAAGATACGTTCGTGATATTCTTCAGCCATATATGGCCACTAATGGCATGGCTCCCAGGGGCCATTTTTCAACAACACAATGCTTGCCTCCACACAGCAAGGGTTTCATAGGAATTCCTCCGCTAAATTTGCAACCTTCCCTGGCTTGCAAGGTCCCCAGAATTTTCACCGATTGAGCATATCTGGAATCATTTAGGACGGAAAATTGCACAGCCAACGAGTTTGGTGGAATTAAATGCGTGTTTGCAGCAACTATGGAAAGAGATGTCGCAAGACGTCATACGGGACCTGCATGCCTCACTCCCTATCGTATCACATCATGCATTCATTCTAATGGTGGACACTCATGGTACTAAAACTTTCATTCACTTGGAATTTTTCGTGTAGTAAATGACTATTTTAATCATCATTACAAATAATGATAATTTCACTTACTAACATCAACGTTATACAGACGTATGAGAAATTTCGATTTATTCTAGCAACTCTTTCCTGATCAACGACAACATCTCTTTGCTAAAGCAACAAGCGTTAATTATTATCGTAATCATGGCTGGCCATACACACACACACACATATTAAGAGAAGAAGCTGGCTGGCTGGTTGGCTGTTATTGTTGTTGATATTACAGCTGTTGCCTATTGTTGGTTGGCTACACAGCACATTGGTTGATTGGCTGGCTGGTCATTATTGTTTGAGTGAAGATGAGTATACACATATTATTACACATGACATATGCGGTATACACACATGGCTGGCTATTATTGGTTGGTTGGCTGATATTGTTATTACGCATACACTGCTATTGGTTGTTGCTTACAAATACACACACACATTGGCTGAAGGCTGGTTATTATTGCCTCATGTATATTGACATTGGCCAACGCACATACACATACCCACATGTACGGTATTATTACATATGAGCGAGTTATTATTACGCCAGTCATTATTGGTTGGCTGGCTACGTGAGATATTATTATGAAAGATATTATTATTATTATTGGTTGACATATTATTATTATTATTAATATATATATATATATATATATATATATATATATATATATATATATATATATATATATATATATACTTATTTATATCTATATATGTTGTTTTCTAATTTTTTATAATTACTTCTGAAATATAAATTTCCAAATTTTTATTCATTTCATTGCATGTCATACTCTAAATTTTCATGCACTGGGTGTGTTTTACATTCAAAAATTTACTTCTTCTTTTGGGTTTTTCATCACTCTGTTTTGTTATCGTGATTGAAGCTTTTAGTTTGTAAAGATTTACGACATCATTTTGTTATTCTTTTTTAATTTAATTTTAAGGATTTGGTTACATATTCTTTCAATTTGCATCTTTTGTTTTCCATCAATTTTTAGTAATAATTTATGTTGATGGATATAGATTGGGCAATAATTTTATTATAACCCAGGTTAATAGTCTAAAACTTTATACATCTTTAAAAATGTTATTTTAAATTTTTCTAGTTTCCAAAAAACTGGTTCTCTAATTTTTTTTTTAATTTGTACGTATTTTGATATTTCTGATTTTTGGTTTTATTTTTGAATCTAGTTTCTTTGCAATTTAAATTGCTTCTTTTTCGGTGAAATTGCTTAAAACATTGGATATGAATTGTATACATATAAAAGTTAATGGTTAAGTAATTACTAATTTATTGATAAATTAGGTTTATTAAAATAATAATTTTCAACCAAATTGGATATAATGAATTTTTTATTCGGTCACTACAGGTTTTCTATATTGGGGATAGCCTATAGTATTATAGAAAGTTTTATTTTCTTTAAATGATTTGTTTTCTACGATTCGCTTAAATACTCTAAAAATATTTTAATTTATCGTTTATTTTTCTAATCTTGCAAATGTACGAACAATTCTGTGCAGTTGTCGTATAATTTCTTACTTGTATTTTTACATGAATACCAAATAACTAAAACAAAGCCACTATATATTTTTTTTGAAAAAAAATTCATTGGCTTATAAATATGCACATAATAAGAAGAGATAAAATTATCTTTACTCTATAGCGTCTAGACACATCCTCATCGATCCAAAGACGCGTGGGGTTTGATTGATTCCACTTTAAATCCGTTACCCAAATAGAATTTCTTTTTCTTGTCGATAGACCACCATTACCATTCTTCAAGAGATAGCACGACCCCGGCCCTCGCACTGATACAATCGATCCACTCGCAAAGTGGATGAGACAGTAGAAATGAGCGAGTAAGCGGAAGATATTTTTCACCAAGTCACATTTGTTGCACCGAAACTTTCGCGCTCGGATTTGTTTCCATTTCTGTCTGTCTACTTCTGAGGAGACAGATGATTCTTTCTTTGGGTTCCACATGCGCCACTTCCCACGTTCGGAAGGGTGTTCATTCTAACAGCCAGGGATGTTTCTTCGTTATTTCCTGACTGCGGATAAAGATGCTCGTGTTACGTGATAGATTTTTGTCTCTAGAATGCTCTGAGCGAATTCGTATTGTGGAATGTCTAGTGAAATAAAAAGGGCTAAGAGCGCGTAACTTTGTACTTCTTCGACGTTGTCGCTGTTCGAGGAGTTTGAGTTCAATTTTATTAAAATAAATGTGAATTTCTTTTAGTAATTAGAATTTAAAACTTATCACTGTCGAGAACTGAATTCCTTAATTCGATATTCATTAAATGCGGTGTCTATATAGCGCGATGATATATTGTCTTAAATTTATCAATTCATTTTACGATAGTAAACTTTTAGAGCTTAAATGTATGAGCAATTATTTCTATGGTGAAGAATTGGTGAACAAGCAAGTAATAGCCAAATGGGGCTATATGGCTGATCTTTAATAGCGCAATAGTCAGATCGAACAAGGCTATCCCAAACAAGGTAAAGCTGGGATCTATAGGTGTGAATATATCGAAAAAAAAAGATAAAAAAAATGGTTGGCAAGAAGAAGAGCAAAAATTTTAGAAGGTTCGTTAGGATATTCTGGGGTCATGTTACCCGTGTTTACCAAAGACAGAAAACCTTATTAGAAAGATAAAGATCACGAGGGTGCATCCTGATATCCATGTTTACCAAGAGAAGGTAAACCACTGAAGTTTCCCAAAGCGGAGGAGTATTTCCCCGATATAATTCCCAGGACTAGGATTCTCGGCTATAACCCCAGTCACTGGGTACCCATTTTAGTCTCGTCTTACAACATGTATCAGCTGCTGTGGGATAATTCTTTCACATCTGGTAACTTCACGAATTGATTAGTTTTATTAAAGCTGCACTGTAGTCAACACGAAGGCTATTGGCAACGGACCTCGAAATTTTGAACTTCAGTCAAATGATGATCCCCACACGGGTGAAAGAATTGGTGCAGCTTTTCGATAATGTTGATTCAAAGCAAGATACAGCCATAAGGTCAAAGAGTTTGATTGTGTGAAAGTGTTTGTAAGCAAAAGTTTAGCAAAAGGTCAAATTTAGTAAGGGAAACAGTTTTTGTTACAGAAACTGATATCTCAACAGATCGTTCTAGATAATTTGTAATTGGATATTTGCTTAGCGCTATATTACGAATTTAATAAAAATGGTAGCTAAGCGATAAAACCCAAGTTTTATTACTAATATTTGACAATTATCCAAGCGGAACTATGTCTACATTATCGTACAAATAATACTTAGAGATTTTAAAGCACGAATGCATCTTTTTACCACTTTTACTTGAATGAGCTTATTTAAATAAAAAAAAAATGCATTATTGCATATTTTATTTTGTTTTTGTAATTAAAAATTAAATGACTTCTTAACCTCCTCTCCTTTTTTATACTTGTTTCTGGTTCCTTTTCAACACAAATCGTATAGTACGAAATTTTTGTGAAAAAAACAATGTTAAAGCACCCTTCTACGGGCCATTTTGATTTCGTGAACGTAATGTTAATCCTATGGAGTTTCATCTTTCGTTCTCAAATTTTTACTTATATGAAAGCAAAAAATAGCATCTGAAAGAGACAAAATCAATAAAGGCTCCTGAGGAATTTTTTTTCCTCCAATTTTCAAAAATGTTTTAAATTTTTCCTTAAAAGACCGAAAAACTCACAAACGAATCATTAAAATAGGGGTATACTGGTAATATTTTTAAAAATCGGAGGGAAAAAGTAATTCGGCAGACGCCTTTATTATTTTCGTGCTCTTCTAGATGTTTTTTAATGCGTTCAAACAGATCAAACAGTAAGAATTTGAGAAGGAAAATCGAAATTGCATAGAATTAACATTAAGTTGACGAAATAAAAATGCCGAGTAGACGGGTGTCTTCAAAGTGGATTATTAGTATTTTAAACTACGTAAAATAATAAAATCTATTCAATATTGGTTTTTCCTACGCATTTTAAAAGCTTCCAATGTATATTGAACGCAATACGGTTAGAACTTTGGCATTGCATTGGAATCAGAATCAAAAGAAACATTCGAGTAAATTTCATTTGGATGGAACATTCATTACAAACTGATTCAAAATTTTCAATTGGGAGAAAATCAGAAGAGCTCTTCATCATAAATAGAATAAAAACAACGAAAAGAATTGAATAATTGAATATTGTATCGAACAGCAAATTAGACTTATTATAATATTTGGCTACCTGGGGATGTCACGGGTGGCCTAGGTGTTTTAAAAATAAATTTATTTTATTCAATTCTTTTCGTTTAAAAATAAATTTTTTATTTTGCAAAATGTACGTATCACGGGAGAAGAAAAAGAATTATTTTTCATAAAAACAATATTTTTACATTTATGTACATGTGGAACTTCATATGTTGCTATTTTCTCGTTATGTAATTTGAGATTGAATTTTGACTCACAGTGCCTGGAATAGAGTATACGGTTTGTATTTTTCGCAACATGTACAATGCTATATATACACAAATTCAACATTTTATGTTTTACGAAGAATTTTTGTAGCTCAGTTATAAATCGAGGATATCCTGTATAAGATACGAAGTTTTCACTTTAAAGTTTTCAGGTTTACCAAATATTTTTTTTTTAAATTCCATGGAAAAAAATCGTACCGTAACAAAGGTTATCTCTTTGCATAGTTAGCCTAGAAAACGAATGAAATACTAAAAAACCCTGTAAACTCTGTATAACATAAATCTGTGGTTTAATTTGCTGTAAATATTATAATAGATTGTCCAAGTTATGCAGTGGGTAAAATCCTTCTTTTTTTACATCTTGTGTTAAATGTCTCTCGGAAATTGATAATTTGAAAATACGAGTAATATGTTTATTTTAGAAATAAATAACTCGATCGGATTTTACAACTAATGACGACTATAGTGATTAATTGAATTTCTAGGCAGCCTTAATAGATTGTACATGAAAAACCAATTATAAATAATAGTCATTAAAATAAACAAAATCAATTGAGCGAAATTTTAAACTGCTCTTGCTCATTTCGGGAAAAGAAATTTTATTTCAATAGAAAGCTCAATTGGCTGTTTAATTTGATTCCTAAGAAATATAACAAAACTTTTCTGAAAATTCTAAATTCATTTTTCGTTGACAATAATTGTGAGGATCGTAAAAATTATTCCACATAAAATTTAAAATTTTAATTTACTCAGAATAAGAACACAATTTTATGTAATCGTTTTACTGCTGTGTCTTTGAGAAAAGATTTTCCAAGCACAAGGAAAATATTATTGAGAGAAATAAAAAAATAAATATAAGTATAAAATGCAATAACTTAATATAGTTAAAATTACTAACATGACAAAAACAAACAAAAAAATTACAACTGATTTAATTTGAAGAAAAATCAAGTATAAACCATTTAAAAACTCCGCGTTGTTTTACAATAAAATCTTAGATTTTCAAGATTGCTGTTTCAGGAATAACTTGAATAAACAAAGAAATATAAAAATGTTCATGTCCTCAGATTATTTGATAAAACCATTTTTAAAAGTTACCCGATGGCAAATGGAATTTGTGTAAATACTTCATGGGCACATTATAAAAAGAAATGATTTTTTTACTACATTCTTTACTTTTGCGATAGTAAATTAACTTCAAAGATAGTCTGCCCTCTCCAATTTCCGACACTCCGTAAACGTTAAGAAACGTCTTGATATTGAAATCATGTCACAGTTCTAGAAAATTTGTAATAAATATAAAAACATCTCAGTCTTAGAACAACATAAAACCAATCATTCTGGCGCAATTCACAGTGGATCGTCAAGTAACATAGAAGTTATCGACGTTATCGTGTATATGAATATTCTGGAACTTTACGCTATCTTCGATATGCTGATTACTATGGTGATGGAGATTCGAAAGGATTTAATGCAGTTCAAAGTATTTATGGTAAGGAATCTATGAAGAAACTCGAATGGATAGGGCATATTCAAAAAAGAGTTGAAGAGCACCTTACAAAATTAAAGCTAACACAAAAGACTTAAGTACAAGGAAAAACTGACAGATAATTTTATAAATAAATTACAAAACTATCGTAGAATAGCTATTAATCCTAATGCAGGAAGTTTATTATGTATACATAGTTCTACAATTGCTGCATCTGCCCCACGTTATTGAAGGAAAGAGAAACCAATGCATGGGCAGTGTCCTAAAGGTGTGAAAAGTTGGTGTAAATATCAAAGAGCTATTGCTTCAGGAAAACCTTATAAAGATACCAGTATAGGTCTACATCCATATCTAATAAATATTGTGAAGCTCATATACATAAAGTTATGCCACCAAAAGTTAATCATTAGATGTGTTCATTTCCATACTCAAATGCCCACGAAAGTATTAACAATGTTTTATGGTTGGTAATACCGAAAATTGTTGTTGAAAAATAAATTTTAGACCTTGAAACATATTTAACCATTATCTAATTTAATGATGGGTTTCATGGATTATTAAAAGTTCTAAAAGAATTTGAAATCATATCAGACCGTTACATACTGAAAAAATACAATAGTGTAGAAGAAATCGTGCTGATTATTCAAAGCGTCATTCTTTGCCTGAAACTAAGGAGGCCAGAAAAAAAATCGGGTAATATATATATATATATTATATTTCATTAATATAGCAAAACAGTTGAAATAAATAAGTATTATTATAGAAACATAAAATGAACCTAATTAAATTTTGTTAAAATTACAATGATGTTTTACAAATAATTTTTTTATATTATAGAAAAAATTAAGAAATGCATTTTTTACAAATTGCAAATCGCTGCAAAAAAGAAAATTGTCTCTAAATACTTAAGAAATCGAACAAAATTACATGGAAAAAATACTTAACAAAACTAGCAAGAATATAAACTGCAAATTATAAAAAATTATAATTCTAAGTATGAAAAACAATGGAAACAAAGGGGAGAAATATAATATGTTAAAAAATATATAAATTATAAAATGTTAAAAGAAACTGCAATATAAGAAACGAAACAGATATATATATAGAGAGAGATAAATCAAAATACTCCTATAATAATCAATGGAAATATAGAAAGAGCGATCCAAAAATTTATCAATCGGATTAAAAAAATTTCAAACGACAAATATCTTGCAACAACAAGATACGAATTTAACACGAACATACCAAAATGTTCAGGCCTTGTTAAAACTGGAAATGTAGCAATACCCTCTATCAGCGAGTAAAAGAACAAATGCAAAAGGGAAAAAAAAATCAAAGACGATAAAAAATAGCAAAATAGGGGGAAATGAAAAAAGAAAACCAGAAAATTAAATATAAGCGAAAAAGTAAAATAAACAAACATAAAAACAATGATTAAAATATAAATATTCTTAAATGAGCACATGAAAAAAAACCCATGAAACTTTTTAATATATTATAAATTATTTTTTAATAAAACTCAAATTAAATTCTAGATCCAAAAAATTTCTTAAACTTATTCAGGATAATATCAATATCCTGCTTTTTAACTCCAGTCTGATATTAGGAAATAAATGGTTATGAATTTGGTTTCTAAAAACATGTAGACGTTAAGAACTACCAAATAAGTTAAATTTGTGAATCACGAAGGAGAAAATGTCCCTTTTATCATATATATTGCACGAAATTTTACATTCTTCTAATTTTTTTATGAAAATATTTAAATATTCTATTTCACATATTTATTTTTTCAGTTTGCAATAAGTTTAAGTACCTTAGATAAAAATATAAGAGTGTTTTATCATATTTATTTTTATGTTAGTTTAAAAGAAAATTATCAATTTATCTAAAGATTCTAAAAGTATTATAACGAAAAAAGTTATTTTCATAAGAATATAAATAAGTATTGTCTAAACAATGACTTACAAGAGCACCTTGTGGTATACCTTAAATCTGTTTATGTATTTTACTATTCAAAATATATATAATTTTCTTCTAAGACTCGAGACGAAATCTTTGCTGCGATTTAGAATCTTAATCTTCCTTCATATATTTTCACTTTCTATTTTTACCAATCAACATTACATTGAAATAAAACTAGAAGTCGGAATATTAGATAAGTAACAATACAACAGAAAAGGTAGGAAAGCAAAGATAGAATAATAAGCTATTGGAAATCTGAAAACCAAGTTTAATGTTCAAAATTTTTAATAAAAAAGGGAAGCAAATTTTTTTCTTAAAAATATTTTATCAATTTTCATGTTATATTGATAGAATATGTATATATTGATAGAATATGTGCAAAAGTATAAAATCATAATTAATATGTCATTGGGTTTTACAAAAATAAAATTCTTCATGAAATAGTAGAATGGAAGCAACATCAACATATGGTTAATTATTGTTCCTCGTGGTAATTATCTGAACTAAAGCAAAGTTATAAGAAATGGTTATTTGGTTAGGTTTATTAAAGTAGCACTAAAATCAACATGGTGGTTTGGGTGCAGCCAAGATAATTTTGAAATTGGATCAAGTGATGAGGACAACATCTGAATTGGTACCTCACTCTCCTAACTTTCACATCACTTTAAGCTCTTTAATACATTTAACGCGAATAAGTTCCAGCTAAATGAAGGATTTTTAGTGACATCAATGCTCGAACCCAACAATCGAGTAAAACCACCTGCGGCGAGACCACGACCATAACCACTTGGCTACCGTGGCCACTCAAAGTTGGAATACTCTTTCACAAGCTCTCTGTATGGCTTGTAATTATTACAGATATAAATATTATCAACGATTGTTATTACATGAAATATATTTTTTCTTGGTTTGGATCGAGGTAGTATTGTTGGTAGAATATTATACATGTACCAATGAGCATCTGAATTTTCTCATGCATCTGAATTTTCAACAACGTCTATTTTAGCGTTAATTTTGGCACGATATGTAACGAAAAATGACAGGGTGCCAACCAAATAATCGACATCGTGACATAACTTGTAATTAAAATTTCGACGAGTGTTGTTCGTGTTTAAGGGTATATTCAAATCTCACAGAAATAGGTAGCTGGAACCTTTTCGAAAATTAAAAAAACCTAAATAAAATTTTGCGACTTGATTTTTTTTATATTATAAAATTTACTGGACACGCAGTAACAAATCTGTGGATATAAATGTTTTTGCAGTACCACTAGGAATAGCTTTGCGCAAAAAGTCGGTATAACATACAATATTTTCAGCAAATTTTGCATTTAGATTTACCATATC
>BMAW01037198.1:142380-171207 GCA_019974015.1 Nephila pilipes
TTAATAAAAATCTATTTAAATCGATTCCAGATATTAGAAATCTATTCAATCGGATCCAACTGTTACAAATCTACTCCATTCAGAGGCTCACTTCTTTAGGTAAGGGAGGTTATCTGGAGCCCGAGATAAACTAACGATCTGTTTATTTCCCACGGGGTTTACTGTTTTTGGCAAGCACGAGTGGCACGCCCTCGGGATACCCTAGCGATCCTTCTAAATTTTCACTCTCCTTTTCATCAACAAGTTTTTACCTTTTTTCTTTTTTTTTCTGTCTAGTTTACAATTTAAATAAATGTTTGGTGCAGCTTAGCCAAATGTAGATCTTGTGCCATATAAATCCTAACTGTCACTCAGTATTATTCGTAGATATCTACAATTTAGAGTCCCTGAGATAAGTATCTTCATTCTAATATTTAGTTGAGCATGGTCAAGTTATCCGATCTACTTATGTCTAAATTATTTTGATATTGAATAATTCAAAATTTAGATAAACTGTTTAAATATTCTCCTGATCATTATTGAATGACTTTGTTTAGCGCAACATAGACACTATTTTATCACAATTTGAATATGACTGAAGAAAACTCCTTTTATACTTAATAGAATAATAAATTAACTAGACTTTAGTTCTGATTTTGTAATAGAAACTCAATTAAAATTGAATATTCTGAATAAAGTACAGGTTTCCCTCGGGTGTTGCATTTTCAAAAAATGACCATTTCAGGCAAATTTATGTAATACAAAAATAACTAGGGCAAAAGATTCCAGTTATTTACGTTTGAATGAATAACTCACGCAAATCAATAACTAAAACAAAAGATTTAATTTTTTTTGTATAGTACTAATTATTAGTTTATTTAAATTTAACATTCTTGCGGCATTAAATACTTTTTTTCCCTCTTTTTCCAGCTTATCTAAAATATTGAACTTTTTGCTCTCGCCCGATGAAATTTTTTTGAAAATGCCTTATTAGTTTTTGATGGAAGTAGTTCACGTCTACAAATTAATTCACAAAAATTAAAACCATATCTATCGTTTCTATAAAAGATCGAATAATAATCAACCGAAAACATAAAGTTTTAAATTGAGCTAAATATACCCCACAACTAAATAGATTTAAAATTCGGATATATTTCAAATTTCTGCGAGTAAATCTGTAACACATCCTTTCCTTTTAATCTACGGAGATTATTTAAAAGTTTAATAATTCTTAGGTGAAAAAGTCAAAATAATAGAAATTTTTACATATTAGATAAAACGGTCAAATTTACTTACAAGCCTTTTACCCTTAACGCATCTGTAATCTACATTGAAATAATGATCCAAGTTATCGTTTAACCATTTGCTTAGATCCGAGGGTATTTAATCACAATCACACACACTAGTAGTGAAAATGGGTACACCACCATCCGATCACTCTAAAAGATTCTTCTGAATTAGTGGTTCCCAAAGTGGACCTTAAGGATCCCTAGGGGACCTGGATATCATTGAGGAGGTCCGTGGAAATTTAAAATTGGTTTAGGTGTCCCTGAACGACATTAGAGTTCCCACGCGAAATTTATTATAAAATAATAAAATTGTGATTTATTTTTATTATTATGGAAATTGAAATAATTAACAATAAATAAATATTAGCGATTTTTACGTCCCGAGGAAAATATAAACACAGGTGGGTGTTTAAAATACAGTACGTTACTAATGTACTGAGCGTTATATAATATCTTTTGTGAATGAACAATGACAAAACATGTTTCCACTAAATTGTTACTTGTAGTAACAATGATATGCGCAATTTGTTTTAATTTTGTTATTAAAACTTATTTATTGTTCAATTTACTACAAAAAATTTCAACTTTCAGTTTTCATCAACACGTTAACAACAAAATAACAGTAAAAAAACTGAGATAATCCCTCAAAAACGAAAATAAAAATAAATCTATTGACACACACCTATGATTTAATAGTGCAAGATGGCACCAGCTTCTTAAGTTAATAACAAGCATGGCACGGTGCGACACAGACGACAGAAAGAAGATTTGTACAGGAACTCAATAACGCTCTACATGCACAAACTTGTCTGCAATATAAACATAAACTATAAAAGAGTCGTACAAAGTACATCTGATCAACAATTTAGTTCTATGTTATGCTGATACGGAGCGTGCAAGTAAATTTTTCCAGTCTTAGACTAAAAGAAGTTTTGTATTGTTGGAAGCTTTGGTATAGTTGCATTTTTTGTATTGTTACGCAGAGAGTGTACTTTTGTTACGTAAGTATATTTGAATAAAATTAATATCTTTTGAAAAAAAAATAACGCATTTTTCAATATAGTTACTAATGTTAAGGGATTAGTTAAAATATTAGTTATAGTACTAACAATATAGTAATCACTTTACATAATTTTTGGCATAATTACATTTTTTGTATTGTTACGCAGAAAGTGTACTTTTGTTACGTAAATGTATTTCATTAAAATTCATCTACTTTACTATGTTGAAAAAATAAAAATAATCCCTATATGTATTGAAAATGTAAAAAGTTAAAATAAAAAGTAATTCCTTAACGTTAGTTAAGGATTTACTTTCTTTAAACTAAGAACTTAGGAAGCAATCGTAAGTTTTTTGTAAGAAGTTAATTATATTTTATTCAAAAGTTACAGGTTCAAAAGTTACAGTTTATTCAAAAGTTACAGTTGATGAAAAAATGTCGACAATACGGAGTTGAATATTTGAATTATGGCTTTATTTCATCACTAGGAAATAATACTTTACCTATGTGTCTTCTATCTAATAAAACTATGTTAATTGATTCAATTATACCTTCCAAGCTTCAGGTATATTTAATAAGAATCCATAGTGACAAAAAAAAGTATTTAACGTTTATTCAAACAGTCGAGGAAAAATATTTGAAAACACAGTCACTGCATCAACTCATAGATACAACATCCATGTGAGATGACGATGGACTACGTGCTTTTTATAATATTTCATTATTAATTGCAAAATCTGGAAAGCCGTACACTATTAGTGAAGAAATTATTTTACCAACTGTAAGTGAGGTAATACTCACCATGTTGCACAAACCAGCTTTCGACTATAAAAAGAATTCCACTAAATAATAATACAGTACAAAGAATAATTGACCAAATGGCTCAGTACATAGAAAATTCTTCACGTGAGTACTTAAAAACATCTGAATTTTCTATACGGCTTGACGAATCCACTTTACCAGGAAATGAAGCTTTATTTTTAGCTTATGCAAGATTTGTAAAAGAAATTTTTTTTGACAGTAATTGTCATTTGTTAAACGTTTGGAAACCGATACGTTATTTACGAAAGGTGAAACGTTATTTACTGAATTAAAAAGAATTTTCGATTTAAAAGCTATACCTTTGACTAATATAATTTCTGTTGCTAGTGACGGTTCTCAGGTAATGGTAGGAAGATATGGAGGCATTCTGGCATACTTGAAACAAGCTGTACCGAATATATTTTCAGTACATTGTGTCATTCACCGACATTCTCGACACCGACACAAAAAACTCTTAGTGAACTTTTGCATGAATCACTAGATTATGTCTTTAGAGCTGTAAATAAAATCAAAAGGAATGCCTTTCAATGAGAGATTATTCGTTCCAATTTATTTGGAAAATGATGAAAATGATAATCGTATACTACTTCACGCAGAAGTACGTTGGTTATTTAAATGTGCTTGTTTATATCGATTTTATGCTCTTTTTGATTTAGTGTTGGAATTCTTGGAAAGCAAAGACAATGATTTGCAATACAATTTAATTAACTTAAAAAATGACATAGCCTATGTGACTGATTTTTTTAACCAAATTTAATGAAACTAATTTGAAACTACAAGGTTACCAAATAAATTTAAACAAAACTAAAAGTGTAATATCTGCGTTTGTTGCAAAACTTTTTCTGTACAAACAAAACATGGGAAGAGGAGAATGTTCTCAGTTTCCAAATATTTTGACATTGCAAAACAGAGATGAAGATTTGCTTGCCTATTGTACACTTAACGGCTCTTCATGCAGACTTGAAAAAAAGATTTAAAGACTTTATTCACTTGGATATTCCCGACTAAGTGTTGAACTCTTTTGAGCGTGGAGAAACTCAGTTACCAAATACAGATGAATCCATGCTATAACAGGAGCAGCTAATTGAAATATGTAAACATGAGGAACATAAACCAATATTTTCAAAAAGATACCACAAATTCTGGTTACAAAAACAGATCCCAATTTTATATCCTGCGTCATGGGCTATTGTATAGAAGTTGTTGACTGCTTTCCCGCCTTCCTATTTGGTAAAACGTGAAATCAGTGCCGTTATGAACCTTATCACAAGAAAAAAGAAAAGAAACCGACTAAAAACTAGTGCTAGCGGGAATTTATGGTTGGAAACTCACTAACATTGAGAGTTGGACATAAATATACTCATAACGTCTCATCAAGTTCATCCAAGTAATTAATTTCTTTAAATTTTTTTACTAAAAACAAAAGTTTTTATTTCAATAAATGCTTTTTCAACAAAATGTTTCTTTTTTTTAAATTTGTAATTTTATGCTATGCACACAAATTTTTGTAGTTTTTTCACTTGGGGCTCCATGGGCAAGTTTTGACTATAAAAAGCAGTTCAGGGAGCAAAATTGCTTAGGACCCATTGTTCTAAACAGTCAATCAGCCATCAGTGTCAGTGCACTCACTTCAACTATGACTACTCTCTATTAATACCTATCTCTAACCACCCTCTTCTAAATTCTCCTACACTCAATTTGCTTGCATACACATTTCTTCTATTCAAATTATTATACTTCTTTACTTCATTTAACTTACTTAAACCACGTTTCCATTGGTTCGGATGAGGTATTTATTTTATGAAACTGAATTTATAAAAGGTTCTAAATGTTAGGTTAGAAAACTTCATGGATAGCGTAATATTACAAATCTGATACGACCTCTACGCTCAAATGAAAAACTATCAAACAAAGTAATATTTGCACTTAAATGTTCATATTCTGTTCCACATTGTACGGCGCTTTACCTCTTTTCAAATTATATGCTTAAAAACTTTTAAGCATTATACGTGGATTGATATTATCCTCAAACTGTATTGAAGTGTGAGTATGTTCTTCGAGAACGGTTTGAAATGTTCTCGGACAGAAATATCGAAAGTTCTTATCTTATTCAAACTGTTAATATTTTTCAATGTAGCCTTCCTCTATATTAATGCGCTTAAACCATCGATTTTCCAATGCCTCTTTCTTCATTCCAAAAATTAGATTCGTCCATGCTTTTAAAATGCTCGTCAACTGCGACTATTAGCTCGTTAATTAAAGAGAATCTCCTTCTACCAAGGACACTTTGAGCGTAGGAAAGAAATTGATGTCTGATGGAGCAATATCAGATGAATTATGAGAATGTGGCGACATTTCGTACCTCAGTTCATGTATTTCAGCCGTGACATTGACACGTGTGTAGGGGTGAGCATTATCTGAATGAAAGATGGTATTTTTCCGGCTACACTGAGGCGTTTTTCGCGTATCTCTTGCTGAAATTGGTCCAGAAGGGAAATTACATCTTACGACACAGATATTTTCTTATGTACATGGATTTTAATATGAAAAGAATAAAAAATGTGTTTTATGCATTATTTTAAGTTTTTAAACTTTTTGGACTTTTGCGTACCTAAATTATTTTTGCGATGCAAATGATTTAGAATAATACATGTAATTCCAGAGTCAAAAAGTGTTGCACCGGGAAGCAAAAGTCATATTCAAAACACATTTGAAAATAATCCTTGAAATAATTGAAAATAATCGAAAACGCACACCAATAACAGGAAGTGAATAAAATCTTAGCATTGGTATGGGGAAATTCATTGGTTAAACAACAAAATCACACACAAATTGCAACTCTCAATATGATATGCTAAGCCACCATTTTTTTTCTCTTGCATTCTGTCGTGCGTCTTGTCATGAAGTTGTAATCAATATTTAGGGAAACATGATCCAAATCATTCCATACAGGTTAAACATCTTGCATCATGTACATCTTGAAAATTTTGTGGTAGAGGTGGAGTCTTTACAGGGCGTTTGATAACATATCATTAGTTTTTATGTTGGGGGCAGGTCAAGGAATGTGGTTGGATAAAGCAAAATGTACATGACTGTAAGACAAGCGTTTGAGATGGCAGCAGTATGAACACGAGAGTTGTTTTGTTGAAATAGATGAGAAGGATAGGCGTACACACAAAAGAAAAAAACCACCGGACGATGTGTGTGATTCTTTATTAAAGTAGTACTGCGAGAGCTATTGATGACAGACCTCAAAATTTCGAGCATTGGTCAAGCTTCGAGGACGACATTCATCACCAAACTTCCACATCCGGCTAACGAGAGGATTTGGAACCTCGATCAGATTTAATCTGCATCAATTCCGTTAAATGGTGGGTCTTCAATTGCATCAGGGCTCGAACCTACGACTCGACGATAACAACGACGCCTCGAGTCCGTGACCATGATCATTAGGATAAAGTGGCCACTAACCAGCAGTAGAAGGACCTCACTAATGTTTATTTGGAACCTCAAAGTTGCTCTAATGAGGACCAATGGATATCGGGCATCATTTGAATTCCCATTCCATATCACTACGCCTTACTGTCTGAATGTGTAACTCCACATACCGGTACATTCTCGCTAACACCAAAGCGAGACCCATCACTAAAAATAACCCGCTGTCAAAACACTTGGTTTCGTGTTGCTCTTTCTTTCACGACTCTATTAAAATCTATAGCGATTTTATTAAGGTGTTGGGAAACTCTCCGTAATGATCCCCTTACAAGAAATCCAGAAAAATGCAGCCCTCTGCTATTTGTACCTGCAATTACAGAATGATTCAGAGAAGACATCACGATTCTCATGATGATCGGTATTGTAGTAATTGGCTTACGTCCCGCTTCCAGGGTAATTCTTCGACCTTTTCTACTTGTAGCCTGTGTAGTTCTTTTTGACCCTACATGACGTAAGCGATAACCTCATTGCACCGAATTCCTCCATCAACTTGAATCTGTAACATCTACGTGATCGATATGATGCTCAATACATTGGAATGACCATTCGTAGTCATGCAATCCTACGAAGCGACACTTCTCTAATGCGTTCAACTGTTCAAATGGCATTTGTTTTGTATCAAAAGCTCTCTGAACTTCAAAGCAATAAATTAAACCTAAACACACCAGTTAGAATCAAAATTATCCACTTCGGGGGAACCTCTTACAGGGTCTTTACTGACGTGGTAAATCACGTGTTTGTTGACATCATTAGCGCCGACTTGGCTGACACTTTAATTACTTACATATCTAACTAAAAAGAAACAGGTTCTTGATTTGTATTTATCTTTCTTGCTTCCTTCTGGTCGTAACTTTTTCTTGATGATGAATAAGCATAAACTTAGGTCAATAACTTAATTCAGAAATAATTTTTTTAATATTTATTTTTAGGCAAAAAAAAAAGGAAGTATTTTTAACAGATATGAAATATAATAGGGAAAAAAACGATGAACACGACTCACATTTCTGCCTTCCAGTATTTTTGCCTTATAATAAAAATATAACGAGCAAATACAAATGTTTCGCGAAAAAGGAAGTAAAGGTGTGTCTGCACGAAATTTTCAATGCGACGCCATCTGATATTCTTCGATTCTCATCTTTTCTATATACATCTTTTTCCTTTTCTATTTTGAAAAATTCAAAACCAACAGTAGGAGAAGAACCCATTGCTGTAAATGCGATACGAATAAGAAAAGAACGTCACTCTTCGTGGAAGCATTAAGGGTAACTCTGAATATGGAATTTTAGATGGTGCTTCGTGTATTTCAAGCTGAGAACATTTCATTTTATCAAACGATAAGAGACGAATGGGAAAATCTCACTTTAAAATGATATTTTAATCCAGTGATCTCCATACGAATGAAATAGAATCATTTTATGCGAAAGTTGGCTTTCGCGAGATGTTTTGATTGTTAGGAGGTATATGGAAAGTAGTTGTTTGTTATATTTCATATTTATTGAGGATAAGGGTGGAGTAAGTGCTGAAAAAGTTTAATGACTCAAGGTCGAAATAGGGTCATGTTGCGCCATTCACGGTGTGTGATCCAGTCGTTTGAAAAATAAGGAAAAAAAAAGAAGAAAAATGGTTGACAAAAACGGTCAAAAGAAGAGAATGATCGCTACGTTATCTCGTGGATGCGTCACCCACGTTTAGCAAAGATAGGAAATCCCATGGAATAAGAAAATGATCACTATTGTGACTCAAGTGAATTATTTCTGTACTTACTTGAAGAAGGTAAGTATACCTTAGGGCGAGCATAAAATGGATGTGTTCTTTATTAAAACTATAAATTGATTTCGAAGTCAAGAGCGAGTAAATTTATTTTAAATTCGAAGGCGCTTACATAAAGTAATAATTCAAAAAGGATTGTTGAATTAAATTTGGCACAAAACAGGAAAAAATCGTATGAATAAATGAAAATTCAAACAACCGTTTGAAGACTAGTAGAATTTTTTTTTATTTCTGTGGCTGTGGTAGCCTAGTGGACATGATCGGTGAATCGAGACTGGCGGTTTTCAACGAGATGTGAGTTCGAGCCTTGATGCCACTAAAGAACCACCATGTAGCCTAGGCTGATGCGCGTGAAATCTGTCGGGGGTCCAAAGTCGTGTCGTGGAAGTTAGGAGAGGGGGATAAGAGCTGAGGTGTCATCCTCGTCATTTGACCGAGACTCAAAATTACTAGACAATCGTGTTCTTTCTACTTCGACTTTAAAAAGCCAAACCAAACTTTTATTCTTTCGTCAAATATTTTTAAGTATTTGAATACTTGAAAGATGTTTTTGATCTTTTCCTTGTAATTCAGATATTGAAATTTTAACTACAGATGAAACATTTTTTAGAATGCTTAAGACATTTCTGATTTCTCAAATAATTTTGAAAATTTAATTAATCTCATTTGAAAAATTATTGTCGCCGCACATGTCCTTCAGGAGCTTACCTTATTTAGGTGAATAAGAATCATACCCCCGAAGAAACTTACTTTAATTTTAATTATTGTTCTCCATTTTCATTATGTTCTTTGATTCTATGATATTTGAGATCATAGTCGTGAGCTTGTAGACTGTGATCTTTCATTCCATTCGCGTGACTGAGTACTAAAAATATTTTAGTGTTTGCGCTTAGAGAGAAAGTGATGTGCCATCACATTTTGCTTTAAATTAAACCAATTCAATACATAGACTTTCGATATAATTTATAAGGCCTACAAGAAAGAAGTCATGTCTGTAACTTGCCTTTTTAAGAAGCACAATAAATTCAAATATCGAAGGTAAAACATTGAAGATGAAGAACGTCCTGGACAATCGGCTTCAACTCGAGCCGATGAAACACGTGTCCAAAAATCAAAACTTTCTGATTCGGAACTGCTGGATACAAATGTTCATGTGAAAGCATAAACTTTAAGCATTATGAAACCCACTATGCATTTATTTGTGATTCAATCGTAGGAACAATGCTAACAGTCAAACGTTATTAATTCTGAATAGTAGTAGGGACCACACAAAGCAACGCAATGTTGCTACTTTCAACGGATGAAGGTTTCTACTTCACGTCGGGATAGGACAATTGACCTTGAGTGCCAGAATCGTTTCGAACTTTCGCCCATTGGGTCTGAATTAAATATGTCCGGTTGGTTCTTACAGTGCTTTTCTCATCTAGACCAAAATGATTGGACATGAATAATATGGCTGTTTTGTTCAATTTAAATACTGTATATAGTGGCTTCTTATTAAAACAACATAAATCTAAGACAGCTTTTTAGGCTTTGAAAAATAATTATTGTTCATAAATAATAAAAATAATGAACTATTAATAAACTTCAAAGTCTAAACAATATATCCAGCCCTTTAAAGTCGTCGGAAATTCTCAAGCTTGCATATTGTACAGTTTTTATTCATTCATGAGTTTTATTGATGAGTTTGATAGTTTTATTGAATTCCAATTGTGTGACTTATGTGGTTATTGAAATGACGGATTTAATTAAGCTATTAACCGTTTAAGTCTATAAAAATTGGGTTCTGTAATAAGAGAAAATTATTTAAAAATTAATTAATTACGTAAAGTAGCTGAATTATTCAATGAACAAGCAGCATATTTTGAGTTTCTTAGATCTTTTTTGACTGATATTAACCTTTAACTACATGCACTGTCGTTAAGAAAAAGCTTTTACGTTAAACGCAATCTAACCGAGTTCAGAATACTTCCTCACCAAACTGAGTGCGTATCTAACCCATCATTGAAGTGTCCGTGGCACGTGCCATTGGTCTTGGTGTTTCAGAGGTATTCATTCGTTGGTTACTGTTGAAAGACCTTCTAAAGGCATCGAATGGTGATCAGCGTACGCCGCGTGTGTTACAGGTATATTTTCATACCCTAATAAACTAATTTTCTTTGCAGAAAATAAATTATTTTGAAATGTTACGTTTATGTGAGTAGTTCTAGATATATTTTTAAGTAAAGAAATACATTTTTAGGGATCGTATACCAAATCGTTTTACCGAAGATGAGATTCAAGATATGGTTCAAGCTATATATACGAACCTGAGCTTGAAGCAGAAGTTGAGATATCAGAGGCGTCTGAAGATAAGGCTATGCAGGATATTATAAAGTTTTATAACTATGTGTTGAAGAGAAGATGCAAAAACTAAAGGTGACTGAGGTGCAATAGATTTAGCAACAACTGAAGTGTTAGTGATAATAGCATTAATAACTCTAGCGGGAGAAAAAAATCAAAGCCATAAATATTTTCTTGAACTGTAGCCAACAGATGACATTGCATCATAAAACTGTACAAGTTGTATGGATACCCTTGATTGTTTTGTTAAATACTGTAAAAATAATTATAATTTTAGGTGCACATGCTACAACAGATGAAATATTTTCTGTTATACATAAGAGAACTGTGCAGTTTCATTTAGTATATTCCAAATAAACTGGCAAAATGTGGTCTAGAAATGTTTTTATTTTTTCAAAAACCTTTTTACTAAGTAAATTGGAGGTTTACTCGTATTCTTGTCTACAGTCAGAAAGTTCTTACAAGAAATCAAACACAACACATTATACAATCCATTGCATACTGAAACCATAGAAAAAAAGAAAAGAAACTTGACATGTGGTATCTGGTGTATAAGCTAAACTTTGCGTGACCGTGGATCTTTCAAAAGATAAAACAGAGAGCAATTATTGGAACAATAAAAAAAAAACCCAAAGGGAACTTTTATCAGAGTTTTTAACCACTGAAAACTGAGAAACCGGTTCTTCTATCCCTGGATTCCAAAAATAAATCCTTATTGTGTCAAAAAATAAATCAATTATACTTTTTTCTACTATATACATTGATTTTGCAATTAATCCAGAAACTAAGAAGCAGAAGATTATTATGGGCTACAATTCCAAAAAAGGAAGAGGAGATACAATAGATAAAATGTGAAGTCCGTATTGAGACGAACAAGGAAGTGACCATTGGTAAAATTTTTCCATTTGGTAAACTTAGCTAGAATAAACAGATAAATTTTGTATTATGCGACGCACAATAATGGTACCGAAAAACATTGAAAAAGAAAAAAAAATATTCTAAAAAATTATCTGATGATGCCACATTTCGCTGATAGAGAGAATAGACAATGCCCTTTCGATAAATACAGACATCCCTTTCGACATAGGTGGAGGAAACATTTTCTACTCAGATACAAAAGACCTCAAGAAAAGCAACTAGAAAATGACCTCCGACTAAAATACGTGGAAATTGTTTTTGTTGCAGAAAGCAGAAATATAGGATAACGATTATATGTCGTGTGTAATATATTGATGCACAAAGAACATGCAATTATAGTAATTACTTGTCGGGAATACAATAATAAGGGGGAAATCACAGATGAAATTATATATGGTCAATGGTTAAACAATTTGTTCAATATGGTATACTTTGTATTTTTGTTTTTATTTAAAAATTGATTATAGTTTTTACCAAAAGTTTTGATTATATAACCTTATAGCATAAATATACTTGTTCTTAGTTAACTTATTTTTTATGTGCGTTTTTGGTGGCGAACAAAATGCGCCTAGCATTTACTTGTATTAAAATATTAATCCCATGTAGTTAAAAGTTAATTTACTATCATGCGACAAGGACTGATAAACACTTTACGAATCCCCCGTTTCATTTTGACACCTTTATCAAGTAGTTTTCTTATACTACTACAAATCTCATTCCATAGGTACTAGTATCGGTAATCCCTTCCGCAGACGTGTTGGAAATCGGTTTCTCAATTTTTCCCAACACGGCTTAGAGCAGTCACCCCAAAAAACAACCACATTTTTCAGCACGTAGCATACCAATCCATTTTCGTGCAGACAGAGTTTATTGTGAACTCGAAGTATTTCATATTTCATTTTGCTCCAGATAAAAAAAGGATTTTTATTTGGGGCTCTTAATAATCCCTCGCAAGGTGGAAACGAAGAGCAGTCTGTGAGAGTTTCAAAATTCGAAGAAAAATTGTTCAGAAAGGGCAAACAACTTTATGAAAAAGAATGTCTCTCACTTAAAATTGCTTTGATTTTCCTACCAATAAGCGAAAAAAAAAAATGTTTGCGATTCTAGCAAATGAAATCAATCAACAAAGCTTCATATATCCAATTTTCGCACTAGCACTTTCCAAAAATTTAAGCATTCAAGAAACCATTATAGTGGAACCAGTTTCTATATATTAAAGAAAAAGAAGCATTTTAGTGAAGAGATTTAACTAGTGATCGATAATTTATTTATTTATTTTGCATCCCATAAAGCCCGAAATTTTGTTCAATAATAATTTTTTATTATTAAATCGAGTTCAGAAAAGGAACAAAACTATTAGTTCCAACTATGAGCAAGAATGCGATTAATAAAATGAATTGAAAAAAATTCAAAAAACTAAAGAAAATTACTTCTAAATGTATTATTTTTGATTTATATAGCCTGAGATGTATTAAAAATACATTTTGAGATGTAAAAAAAATTGAATATACATCAAATCACCAGAGTCGTTGAAGTAAGTAAATGTCTCGCAAAATATGGCAATATTTTCCTCCTTCAAATTTCATGTTTTTAGTGATCAGTTATTTCCACAAAAATAAGTAATGCAAGTCGATTCTCTTATTTTAATTAAAAGTTATTGAATATCATTACTCAATATATGAAGCAATAAACTTAAAAAGAAATCGTAACACTACATGGTGAGATATGATAATCATGATTCTGAGAAATACACAAATACGCAAAATAGGTAATAAATAAATAATCATGAAAATACAAAACATAATTCCCCTTTATTTATAAAATGTACCAACAATCATTAAGTTTAGTTCAATCATTTTAAATGGAAAAATTATTTTAAAAAGTGATTTTTACTACATATGACTGATCGATTGTACACTATTCAAATTTGGAACACACCAATTTCATTATGAATAAATTTAATCTTAATAATATTGATCTGAAGAGGAATAAAACCTATTATGATAAATATGAAAAAAATAAACAAACGACATGCAGATCGACGTGTTGCAGGACTCAAATATTAGGACTCATATAACACATTTCTATTGATATATATATATATATATATATATATATATATATATATATATATATATTGTCTCTACTTCTATATTTATAGCCTGGAATTAATCAAGAATATGTTGGCACTCGAACAAGATATTTTATTCCTGATTTCTAAGATTACTGTCAGATCTGTAGTTATTGAACTTCTTTACATTGCAAATATTTTCATTCTAAATTCTTTTCTAAAATCTTGAATATTTTCGTTACAAAAGCAAATTCTGTACATCGAAAATGACAATGAAAATTAAAAACGGTAAACAAAAAATAAAAACATTTCAAACTACTCAACACAGCTTAAGATTAATTCCTAACGTTCATGAATAAATCTTACCTTTCTGAATAAAATTGAACATTATATTGAACAGACTTCAGCAAAATGTTATGTTCAAAGAGACATTAGGAACTAATTTTTTCAAAAGTTAATAAACATTTCGTCTCATTTTTGCAGACAAATATGGGTGGATGTAGTACCTTAGGTTTATAGAAGCGAACTCACGGCCGGTTGAGTTTTTTTCAAGTCGCAGTCTCGAGTCTATGCCACTTAAGACCCTTCGTGTAGGGAGGTTGATGCACTTTAAATATGTGAGGTCTCAAGTCATCCCATTGGAGTGATACGGAAAATTGGAGAGAGATGTGCTAGCTCATGTATCGTCCTCGTCACTTGGTGGATGTTCAAAATTTCGAAGTCTGTCGCAAATAGCTCTCGTGTTAATTGCTCTAGTGAGACGTTAAAAGTAAGAATCAATCATAGAAATATGCAATTTTTATGCATTGTTTTTAATAAACTTTTAAATTATATATATTTTTATATCTTTTAAAATTAATTTATTTTATAGTTTCGTAATTTAAGTGATCTGTATAATAATTCACATAAATAGCGCATAATTGTTTTAGTGAGGCGGGGAATTTTTCAATATGTGCTTTTGGGAATCAAATTTTGTACAAATCGTATCTCATTTTTTTTAATCTATGAACATTTATATTCAATTTTTAGACATTTGACTGTAAATACTTCATTTGATGGTATTTTAATGTTTTATTATATTTTACTCTATATTTTTAAATTTTAAATTTCTGTAATTTATGGTCAACGACAAAACATAAATTACTTTACATGTTTGTTTCCGTACAAAAGAGCTTGCCTAGATTTTCAGTTCAGAATATTGAAAATTATTCAATGTTAAAAATTTTTTGCCAGCATAGAAAATTATTTTGTCTTAAAGTTTCATTCTTTAACATAGGCGGAAAAAAGCAATTTTAAAATATACAATTGCTTTCTCTCTCTCTCTAACCTAATACTTCCTATAAAACCCCATTGTTATCAATCAAAACATTCGAAAAAAGTAACAACCCACAGACATAGGCCAAGCCCATCGGACTTAGGAACTTTAAGAACTTCATCAAAAATACATACTAAAAAACCTGGACTTCGCTCTACAATGGCATTTGTTGCTGAAAGAAAAAGCGCGCAAGTGCTGACGTCACAGCGCACGAGGGAGGGAGGAGGGAGTATTCCAAGGGTGCAGCGGGGGGGGGGGGGCTGCTCTCGAAGATCCCAACTCTCTCACTACTGCTTCGACCTCCCTAATAGCAGCACGCTCTTTGGACGAAACTCCTGCGACGAACTCAAAAATTCCCAAAAGAACTCTTTACTCGAACAACAGGTGGTTTCTTTTTTTTTTTTTCATCCAAGAAATATTTTTTTCTCTTGATTTTCTCTCCGGAGAATATTTTTCTCCTTTTTTTTTATTTCTTTCTCTTATCGTTTGACTTTTATCGTGGAATTCTGAACTAAAAGTGGAAAGTGAAAGAAAAAAAAAGAATTTCGGTAAGTGGACCGTGCTTTTCTGATGTGCCTTTCATTATAAGTGTGAAGAGATGGTTTTTATAGAAGTAAAGTTTAAGAACACTTTTTTAATGTTCTTTTATTGATGAGAGTTCGGAGGAAAATGCGCGTAATTTGATTTCGGCGCTCGATGGAGTTTAAAACTATCTTTTTGATTCAATGTATTCTAAATTCGGTTTACGTTAGGGAAGAAATTATTTTAAATTTTAGAAAGATATTTTTTTTTTCAAAAAAAGCTCTTGAAACATATAATTTGTAGTGTCTGAAAATTCAACAAATTAAGTAGCGCTTTAGTTAAAACGCTGTCGAGAAATGAGTTGCATTTAAAGTTGTACTGCTATGTTATTAATTGAAGGCTATTAAAATGTTTTAACTTTTAAAAGTTCTTAAAAATATGCATTTTGTCTAAAATATACATCAATTTAGCCTGGTTTATATATTAAGTAGAAATTTTTTTTAAAGTATTCTATGTATACTATTTTTATTTTGTAAAAAATAAGCTTGAAAATAATACATATTTCTTGTATGATGTTAATTAAAACTAATTAGACTTAAATTTGAGAAAAACAGATGTATGACTATAACAGTAGGTATGTAAAATTAAGAAATTTGTTAGTTAAATTTGGTTCGAAAAAATATATTTAGGTGAAAATTCTGCTATTTTATGTTTATAATTGTGTTTTTTAATATAAATCTGAAACCAGAGAAAGACTTCTCAGGTTTCGGAAAATATATTATGTATGTGTTTAATATATGTATTTTAAATGCATTAATACAAGTCATTTCTATAGAGTTTTATGTTGTTTGATTTGATTGGTGGTTTATATAGAATTTATCACAGCAGAAAACGCAATTTTAATTTTGTATTAAACTAAGTCTTTTATCTTCAGAATGTATGACCCGTTTTACAAAATGTATCGACAAAATACACGAAATGTGATTGAAAACATTTGAAATAAAGTGAAAAAAAAATCTTTAGTGTATTTTTATCGCTAAGGACATTACTTGAAATAATATGGTAATGAAATCATTATTAAGTAATTTGAAATTTACCAATACTCCGAATTGTTTTAGTGTAAAATTAGTGTTCAACATAATTTTAAAGTTCTGAAATGCATGTTGAAAGTACTTTTTTTAGAAAAGATAATAAAATTTCTGCTACTTATTATTTTTTTCAATGTGTTAGAGTTTCTGATACAAAATTTCGATATGCTCTTCAGAGTTTCAAAAAAAAAAATATTCTGACTTCTTTTATTCACGTTCTTATAATTTTTATTTTTGTAATATTATAATCGTAAAAGTTTAGGTAAATTTTATTCTTGTTACATACATTACATATTCAAATAAATTATAATTGATTCGAGCCGTAATGCAAACAAAATCAATTGAATTTGATAGAAATAACTAAGGAATGCTTAGTGTAATTTTTAAAATGAAATTTCAAATTTACTAATTAAGAATTAAAGAGATGCGATAGAACTTGACTTATTTATGTAAACATTAATATGTTTTTAATTTTTCATCTTACTTAGGAAAGAATCTTAAAAAGTTTCAGTTGACTTAAGGTTTGATACAGTAAATTAAATTGGATGAAAGTTGAGAACACGAATTATATAATCTACTAATTATTTTACAAGGTTTGGCGATAGGTTACTTGTGAAATAATTATTTAAATAATTAACAGGTGTCAAATATAAAGGAGAAATTCACATCAGCTCTCAGTAATAGGTATGAAGGTAACATTTAATTTTAATTTAATTTTACTTACTCTTGTAAAATTAATCTTAATTGATTTAAAACTATTTATATTCTGTACCATTCGCTATTTCTCTTTTTAAGGCATATTACCAAAATGGGAAATATCACGTGAATTTTCTCTAGTCTAATTGTGAAAATTAAGACGGCGGAATATCAACAACCGTTTTGGAATTTGAAAGAACCGGATTTTCACGAAATCAGCCATTTATCAAATCATAAAAATAGGAGAACGTAAATATTATTAATTCTTAATTGGGAACTAAACAAAAATAGGCATTTTAAAAGCATCTAAAAATAGTCACATGGGTTTGGTATTAATTTCAACTATACGGGTTTTATAAAATTAAAACAAATTTGTAATTTTAACTGTAACACATGATGATATTAAAATTATCTTTTAATCATCAAATCATTTAACGTATTAAATTTTTATTTGAAAAATAAATTACTATTGAAGACATAAAACTTTAAATGAAAATTCTCAGAAAGCGTCTTATGTATTAGGTCTTAATTTTCAACTAATTTATTTTTCGACGTATACATAGATCTAGAAGATTTTTAGAAATTGTTTTTATTGATAGAGTAATTTGCAGGCGATTGCACTTCGTTATTATTTCTGTACTTTTTATAAATTAGGACAAAAACTCATCTCAGTAAAAATATTTACATGTGATAAATTTTCTAAACTACTATGATATTTGAAACTTTTTAAAAGTTAAAAATTAAATGATTATATATGATTAGCTATTTCAAGCTAATTGTCTCTATATATATTAGAATATATGATGATTTTAATGCTATTATGTCATAAAGTTAAAGAAGTATTTTAGAAATTATTCATAATTGTTTTTAATATTCAATAAACTTCAAAATTACTTAAAACCTCTGTGATATTTCCTTTTTCAATTATTTCAGAATTAGTTGTACATTTTGAATAAATTGAAAATGACAGACATGAAATTTAAATTCTGAATTCAAGAACGTAGACAAAAATTATTTTCATTCTTTCTAAAGATGTTTTTAATTATGACTTATATATTCTTCTTAATACCTGAACTATATTTACTTGCATAATTTATTATAATTTAGAGTTTAATTTAGATTATATTTAGATGCGTAATATATGGAAATAATAAAACATTTTGTTCCATACATAAAAATTAATTTGTCTAAATTTCTAATAAATGTTATAAAAGTGAATAAATACTTAATTTTTTGCATATTGATTGCAATATATTGAAGTTAAATGTTACTAACGTAACTATTCTAATCTTAAAGATAAATAATGTGACAAAATAATATTCGAATTAATGCATGATATTAGAATTCTAAATGTAATAAAAACGTAGATTATAATATTTAATTTTATAGAAAATTTCATATTATTAATAAAGTATAATTTATAAGAAAATGATATTATTACATTTTTCTTGAAATAAAGATTCTACTCTTATTATTAAAATAATTATTAATGATGGATTAGCTATTATTCTTTCGAAGTTTATTTAAAAAGTACCAACAGAAATCCAATAAAATTTGGATTTCATTATTCTTAATTTATTGGAAGTTTTTAAAAAATAAATTATCTTGTTCATTTCTTATAAAAGGAATGAGAATTACAAATATGATAATGAAGCTTGCACAAAAGTTACATTTCAAAAGTTATTTTAGTTATTCTGTCAGATTTAAAGCTTTATTTAATTTTTTTTTTTTAAAAAAAAGCAATTTCTAGCGTTCGCTAATTCCTACTGTTCTTATTAAAAATTAACATTAAATTCTTGTTTAAATTAAATAATCGGTTAAAAAATCAATAATTCTACGTATAATATAAAAAGTGGAATTATCAAATTTAGAATTGTTAGAAAAATACCATATATTTGCCCCCAGTATTAATCCACAAATAAAATTATAAAGAATTTTTGAAAAATTAAGACTTTGATATATAAAGAATTCATAAGTGAAACGATTAATTTACAATAAAGTAGGAAAGGCAAACAACTGTTAAAACAATGATGAATTCTTAAGTGAAAAAAAATCCGAGTTCAAAATAAAAAATGAAAAAAACTTTATTTTTAGTTGAATTGTTGTTGAAATGTAAATGTGATATTTTTATTTCCTAGAATCTAGTCATGCATTTATTTATTTAAAACTTAATTTAGTCTCTGACGTGTGCTTAAAATTTCTTTTATATGAATGTTGAAAACGTTTGTTCTTACATACATTTTTTCAAATGTTGATTATTGAATGTATTATAAAAATAGTATTGAAATATTAATAAAAATATAATTAAATAAATAAGTTTGAATAAATTTTAAAGCATCTTATGAGCCGTATCTCAAATTTTATTCAAATTTAAGCCATTAAGACAAACCTTACGAAATCCAAAGTTATTTTTTTGTTATTTGTTTTTCGAGAAATATATTTTGAAGATGCTTAAGTGTGGCTTTTATTAATATTGTGTTTTTGGAATGTTATATATTAATGTAATTTTGAAAAGTTTTTATTTATCTAAACAAATATGAATTTATCCAGAACAATTGGAAAGTTCTAACATATTTGCATTAATTTTACGCTGCAGAGCAAGTAGAATAAAATGTCATGTTCCATATATAGAATAGTCTACTTGAGTTTGCAATACATTTATTATTTTAAATATTTGTTTATAAGCATTGCAAGCTCATTAATTTTATTATTAAATTCCTCTGAAAAAATTTAGATATCGTTGAGACATAATTTGATCTTGCCTTGTTCGTTGTAGGGACTCGCTATTTGTCCGTAAACCTCAGTCTGTGTATTTTTGTTTTCGAATTATAAAATGTAGTGGAACACGATTTGGTTTCCATTATATGTTTAATATTCGAATGCATCAACTACCGAAACAATTTTGTTATTTCTTTTAAGAGAGACAAATGATTCCTTTTTTGATAACGCAAAATAGGTACGAATACGTTTAAGTTTACGGCTAACAGTATAAATCGCCAATGATCGTGGTAAACTATCACCAAATCATCTTTTAGGAATTTGAGCAATGAATACTTTTATTTCGTGTAACGTAATTAGTTATTAACGTTGCTTTGAGAATCAGAAAGAGGGCTATTGAGGATTTACCTCGTAATTTTTATCCTCAGTTAAGTGACGAGGGTAACACCTGAGATGGAATATCCCTCTACAAAAATCCACACCACACTAACTAGAGGACTGGATACCTTTGGAAAAAATGGTGAAATACTACACATTTTACTCTCTAGAGAAAAAAAATTCACCGAGTACGATTCCATAGACAAATTGAGGCAGGACGCTAAAGAGCTTAAATATATATTTCACTGTGTCTTACTAATTTTGTACTAAACTGCTGTAACTGTTTCGAAAAAAAATTCATTTTTTTTATTGTAAATGTAATGTAATGTCTTAACTGCAATCCGTCTATCTGTTGGTATACATTAATATAACCTATCCAAGCGTTAAGAGTTGGGTTTCAGATTTTATGAAAATACATCATATGCTTAAGTAAAATATATAACGGTAGTTAGCGATGTACACAGTTTGAAAATACGCGAGAAAACATTAAGAGTATTAGTTTTGTAATGTTCTAAATGTATGGACCTTATTTTAGAACTTGTTCATAAAGTAAAATTTGTTATAATAATTACTCGTTTATTTTCATATATATCATGCTTCTAGATTATATTTGTAATTTCGGAAACATACTTATCATTATTAATCATTTACATTTTTTTGAGTCAAAGGAAAAATTAAATTGAACTGCCCGACACTTTGAATGTAAAACAAAAAATATTTGGTGTATGTTATGTGCGTATGTATAATATTGGTTTATCCTCGAATATATATTATGTCAAATTATATTATTATGGTTATTACATTATTACGGTTGTATATTATGTGAAACTAAGCATATTTGTAAATATGTAATGTTGGTTGATTCATTTTATCTCTGTAACATTAAAATGTAATATGACAGTAAGAATTAAGCGAATGACAATAACGTGAAGAGTTTCTGTCCTGTTCACATTACCATTCTTCAAATGTGAACATTCCACAATTAATTCCATTGATAAATTTATTGAAAAAAGAACCTGAATTCACTATGAAATCATATGTGTTAATCTAAAATCCAAAACTGCAGGATAGATTACTCAAAGTACTCTGTATTTTATTCGTTCTTAAAGATATGAATAATATTTAACTAATAATAATGATTCCTAAATTGATAAAATAGATATAAATAGAATTCATAGAGATTTCCTAATTAAAAAAAGGTATTTCTAATGGACTGAGTAATTATTTTTATTTAAAAAACTCGATGGAAAATTAACAGTTTATGGAATTAAAAGCTTTTAAGAAAATTGTTAAATTGATTATTTTGAATAAATGAAAATACATAAGATTTAAATATCAAACTCTATATTGAATCATGATAATAACCTATTCAGTACAGATTAAATTGTTTTATATTATATCAAAATATTGAGTTAATTATCTATATTTTTGACGAGATTTATTATTTTGTGATAAATATGCGATACCCAATAATAGGTACATAATAATAATGAATTCTGTAATAATTATTTGTATTTATGATAAAGTTAGATCGTTTTTAATTTTTAAAAATATAACCAAATTTTTAATAAGACAGATATATAATATATCATATACATCACTATATTTCTTAAAGTACGGTTTACATTTTCTTTGCAACATGTTTAATTAGTATTCATTTTTTAATTTCAAGCATTTTGATTTGCAATCCATTAACTTTATAATTAGTTAAGAACCGAAGCAAAAAAAAGTTTATCAAATGATAAGAAAATTGTCCATTGTATAATAGTTTGCGTTATCAGTATAAATGGTGCGGAATGTTTTTTTAGTTTGAGATTAATGTTTTGACCAGCTTGAAATTTAATTTTCCTTTTACTTTTTGAAAGATGTATTGTTCTCTCAGCTGTAATTTTGTTTAATCTTTATTTTCGCTCTAATAAATTTAATAACATGCCAATATCATATATTTTTCACAATTTTTTCACCAATAAATTGTTTTAAATTGCTTGATGTCTTAGTCACGAGTTTAATTCTAAGGGAAAAAACATCATTATTATTTTTTTTTTTTGTTTCTATTAACGAGATCTTTCCGAACAAACAACTTTTTATAAAGTAAGCAAGATGAAAAACAGATTATTTATGCCACGAATATCACTATATATATATATATAACTACATATGTGTGTGTGTGTGTGTGTTTGTGTGTGTATAAAGAGAGAGCGAAATTGTGCGTAACTGAAATGATGTAGTGTGTTTTCTAGTGGATTGATTAATTATATACATATAAAAGTAAAATTAGCAGGTTACAGAACTAAAAATTTCAAGGAAAATTATGGCATTAATTATTTTAAGTAAATGGAAAAAACATTAGATTTAAATATACATATGAGTTTTATATATACGTTTCTTATAAACTGTTTTTTTTATTATTATGTGTTGTTTGGTCATATCTTGGGGCTTACCAATTTTTTATTATAAGTTGCTGAGTAAGATGTTTAAACACAAACCAAGGATCACGGATTGAAACATGTTTAACCACGTATTTTAAGTCCACAACTTCAGAGAGCGAATTTAACTAGCTTATAACCTATTTTACACTTTTTATTTCCTGAGTTGATTCGAGTTTTTGAAAAATAATTTATGCTTTGCGTTTTAGATTTATTTTCTTTTTCTATTATGTATGTGTTCATAAATTAGAAATAATTCTAGAAATATGAATAACTATTTAAGGAATATATATAATTCTAATTGTTTTTCTTCTTGTATGATTTTGATACTAGAACTAGATTGCCTACAATATTAGGGTATTTATTATTATTATTATTATTATATATATATATATATATATATATATATATATATATATATATATACATATATATAGTTCGAAAGAAAATTTAACGAATTGGATCCAGTTTTAAATACCAATTAAAAACCCTTTTCATTTAAATGTTCGAATTTTATAAAAAAGAGTTTTAATAATTGTTTGGATGTAAGCAAAAGCTTATGCATAATATGTTATAAAGAGACATATGTTTTTAATATATATTTTAGATTGCATTCTTTCTCAACATTTCCTATTATATTCTAACTCATTTTTTAAATGTATCTTATTCGAAATTATTGATGCAGCAGTTTTGCGTATCTCAGATTGTGCGCGTCTATTTCTATGATTTGTTCAGTGGAAAGAAAATGTCAGTTAAAAAAACTCTGCATAAAAATAAAAAAACTTAGAAATATTTAAGAGGAAATAGAAACACTATTGACAAAGAAAATGAATAATCCCTCGGAAAGATCGATTATTCACATAGAAAAAAATAAGCTAGAAAAATTAGGTTTCGAAAATCATTTTATAGATTTATAGCACTCTAAATATAGCTATATAATGATGATAATTCTATCTTAGTCTTTGGATTGGGTAATAATTTTAAGGAGAAGTTAAATAGCTAATTAGAATAACAATAAATGTGTTTACAATTATAATTTTCAATCAGTAATTAAATTTTAAAAAGTGATTTAATAGTATTTATTTTACTTAAAATACAGTTGATTCGAATGAATTTAAGTTTTTTTCCTTATTTGTTAATGCATACATATGGTTGTGTTATTGTTCCATTTCTGAGTCAGTTTAAAAACTCTTTTCAACAGTGTACTTTTCTGTTTTTGATGTGTGGTACAATCGCTATTTGTGTTTTAATATTGCTTGCTTACTTCTGTTCGTTGAATCATCACTATCTGATATCATTTTATTATTTAACACGAATAGAAATTATTATTCGTGATCTGTTAAAAATTATTTAAAACTTTGAAATAGAATGAGTTCAGATCAATATTTAAGCCGATTCTGCGCAACAATATGAAAATAGTTTTTAATGCTTTCCTACATCTGGCCAATTTTAAATGAGATAATGTAAAGTCTCGTTCAATACTTCCTCGCTGAACGCTAATTTATACAGTACGCGATCATTTTGTTTCGATAAATACCACATGGTATTTTCTTACCGTTCGACATTAATTTAACAGTTTTATTATAAATTAATTTATAATATTAACCATATCGAAAAGTCTGAACAGGGAAGAAAAATTAATGATGTATATTATTAAATCGTCATGACAGGTGACGCTGTTAATGCTTCACTAAAAATAAATGTAAAAAAAGTAAGCTGTATTATACGTTTTGGAAATAAATAAGACGTGGACCAAATAACATTCATGTTGATGTCTGTTCCTTCATACATTTTTAAATTAAATTTTTTTGCTCTCCAATTTAAAATGAGTTATTTTGAACGGCTTAATCAAAAAATTATTCGAATCTTAGAACATTACTCTGCAAAGGAACATGGAACAGATATATAAATATATAGTAATTTGGTATTCTGTAAAATTGTAAATAATTATGTATGATGTACTATATTTTTGAGCATGCGTATATTTTGTATAATACGTAGAGGTATTGTTAAATTTTGTTTGTTACAAGGAAACAAACAAGTCAAATTGATAACATTTAATCAGTATCTGAACGGTTTCTTATGAACAGATTGTTGTAAATTACAGCTATTATTGTCGATTTATTTGCTTTCGGGATTCCATATATTGAAGTAAGCCGTAGAATGGAGAAGACCGTATTCTAACTGTTCGTTCATTGATGGTGTCTATAAGGTCAAGAAACGCTGGGGAAAATGTATAATTTTGATGATGACCAGAAGCGATCTTTAGAATAATAAGTAAAACCTAAGTTTCTTTCTTCTATTATTTCAGTAATAAATAAATTTTTATGACGTACAGGATAATAATTAAATCTTAATGATATTATAGGTTACTTCAATCTACGTCTCCCTAAAATAAAACAAATCAACATGAATAGTCAACAGTATATCATGTACATGAAGATCAAGGAATATGTGGAATAAGTTTCATCCACAAATCGTAGTTATTTCATAGTAATAATCAAACCATAATCATACGCCTTTCGAACACCATACTTATAAGTTTGTAACTTATTTACATAGAAAGTCAAATAGAGGCATGTGTTTATTTTGTAAATAGACTTGGCCGAATCCCTGGTAGCTTTATTTATCTTTGTCAATCGCATAAAATAAATCTGTGAATAAAAATCTTTTATCAATAAACTCTATAAATTATGGAAAGAAGTGCCTGAATCTTCTTTACAAAAGCGAACTTCACCAAGACATTTTTTTCCTTTACCTGATCGCTCCATCACTAGACAATATTTAAAGAATTATTTTTTTAAAAGTCAATCGCATAGCTAATTAGACAGTAGAAGCAATAAAATTAATTTTATTCGGAATTACAAATGTTCAACATTCTATATTTAATTTATTATATCTGTAAACAAAGTCCTTACTCACGTCTGAGTCTAAAGATTATTATTATAAATATTTATTTATCTGTTGCTCAGTAATCGGGTTCGAATAATCAGTAGAATTTGCAAGGAAGGTACGACTCACAATCCGCATTCCGACCTTTATTAATTTCGAATTCAATTTCTTTCTTCTTATCAGTGCTAGCATAAATATGTCTTCTATGAATCATCTTATGTGGCCGAAGTATTCTAGTGGTCAAGGTCCAGTCGGTCTCGAGGCCGGTATTGTTTTCATGGAGTCGTGGGTTCCATGCCTGACGCCTCTAAATTATATAATATCAGGTTTGGTGTATGTTAAATATTGTTTAGGTATCATGTCCTCCTTCGGTGGTATGTAGAAATTTAGAGAGGGTAGTGACAGCTTAAGTGTCATCCTCGTCACTTCACCAAAATTCAGAATTACGAAGTTAATTGCCAGTAGCTCTAGTGTTGCTTCTAAGTGCGATGTTAATAAATACCTTGATCCCATGATCTCCCCTCTAATCTCTCTCTTACCACAAACACTTATTATTAAAGTCTCTGCAGTTTTATTAATGCTACCTCAGAAGTCTTACCCACTTCGCTTCAATATTTCTATTTAATTTACATAAGTCACGGTTAATTTATAAAAAGAGATTTCTTGAATCAATTAACGGCATATGAAAGTGACTAGGGTTTAATTGAAGGAAATTACATGAGGAAACCCGAAATAACAATTCTTCAGTGGTGTAGCGATGGGGAGGGGGCTGTACCCCCCGCGAGGATTGCTGCGTACTAAAATTTTAGAACTAAAAATTTTATGCTAAATTCTTTTTAAAATCCAATTTTCAGAAAAAAAAAATTGATATTTGAAATTCTCTCCTCTACATAAATATTCTTTTCACCTTGAAAATAAACAATGAAAATCTAAATTATTTTTGAGACATGAGTTGAAATGGAAGGATACCCTCCTTTCTTGATTGAAAAATTTCTCGTAATATTAATGCATTGTTTTGTGAATATTTATGTTTATGTAACAAATATCATGCATATCAACATAAAAAAAATTTAAAATTAAAGTAACATTTGTTTACTTTGAATCACTTGTTCATTTTTGACTACTAAAATGACCTTCTTGAACGATGTTTAGTTTGGTGCTGAGTCGTCCACGGTACTCCTGCTAAGCTCTAAGAGAGGTTATGGCTGTTTTTTTAGATTTACACTTTATCTTCCGGATTAAATTCTACTCATGCATATCAGAATGTAAATAAATATAATTACCTGCATCTGAAGTTCATAAGCTCTGAGCATCATTCGATACCTAAAATATGTTTTGCTTTTGAAGAGTATCTCTTCCTACACTCAAGTGATATCATTAGCATTCTCAACCAACCTATTAACTGGCCTTTCTCCGAGTAACCTTCAAACTTTTCAAAGTACGCCCCAAACCATTAAATATCTCGCATTTGAGGCTGTTGCACTACCATGTGTTTAAATGACCCCACCTTCATCGAAAGTAAACCAGATGTGCAGGGCTCAGATGTTTCCCATTAGAACTTAAGCGAACCAGAAGTTGTGGTTGTGCTTCCTGGCCTTTACCATGTAGCCTCATTTGTGCGAAATTGTATAGACTGTTACTTAATTACGAGTTTGTTTTGGTGGAGCAAGCTTTAGAATTTCGTTTGATAATTTAATTTCTTACGTGGAAGTCGAGGAAACTTTTCTAATTTTATAAAGTCATTCGTCGCACAGGAGAAGCAATTAAGTATTCTAAGTGTTGATTTCTGTTTTAAACTGCACAACGTCTTATGAAATGCTCGCTATTGAATTTTCAGTAGGATTTGATAACATAAACTCTTAATAAGTTCCATGGATTTATTTAAAAAAATCTAGCAATTAAAAAAAAAATTTCGGAATAAAACTGAAACCCATCCCACTTCATCATTATTCTAACATAACTAATTAAACTTTACGTAGCATATATGCACATATCAGAAATATACTCAAGAATATATAATGCGTAAAGTAATATATTGTCATAAATTACAGTAATATACCTTGCCAAAGTCATTTTTTAGTCTGTCGGTCATACTACCGAGTAATTTACGTGTTTGTGTGTTTGTATTTCAATCAATAACTGTACTAGAAAGAAATTTTCATGCCAATTACTTTGTCTTAATTCCAAACTTTTAATTATTGAGAATACTTTGCAATATATGGATATGTTGTGCCCAACTGTAAAAAAATAACGTTAAGATGGCAATACATTTTTTTAAAACATAGCTTTTGCTTATTATCTATTTTATAATATTATGTTCTAATTTATTTCGAAACAGAATACATTTTATTAGTTTATTCTCAGGTAAGTTATCTTTTTTCATATGTAATTTTTTGAAGTGTAAGTATTTAGGTTCTTTTAATTTTTGGTGTTAATTACTTTGCAATAGAGTAATTTGGTTTGTAGGTTGGCTTGTATTCTTAAAACGTGTTTAACCACGAATGTCTGTTCATATCCAGGAACAGCATTTTAAATTACTTATTTTCTAAATTTTGATATTCTCTGTCATCTTTTTTAAGTATATTTAATAATTTCACCTGAAGATTCTTACCTCTTCAGCCTACGAACCATACTGACTTCTTCACTGAATTCCTAGGATAAAGATCTAGCTAGCCCATCACACCAACATACTGTATTATTAAATTTATTTTCGTTTAAGGACTAGCTTGCCATTTGTGTACATATGATGAAGGGGCGAACACTATTCCATTTCATAATTTCGGATGGTACTTAAGAGCAAATGTCAAGGCATTTCATTAACTCAATATGAGATACATAAAAAAATATTTATGGATCCAGGATAGTAGATAAGCATTTAAAGTCACTGCTAATAATTTCCAATATATAGTGCGCTTGATCTGCAATTATACACATTGGTAAAGGGATATTTACGACTGCATAAATCTCACTCATCATCATCATCATCATCATCAAAACATTTAGTTTTATTTTGTGAATTATTTGTGTATATGTCTTTTATTGTAAGTTTTTAGGATAAATTTTGTATAAGTAATTATTGTTAAGATGTTCATTTTCAATATGTGT
>BMAW01037198.1:184116-249312 GCA_019974015.1 Nephila pilipes
ACTTGGTGCTTAATCGTCATTTTGAATGTACACATATCGTAAGGAATGCTTAAATATTTGCAGTTATCACACTTGGCTAAAATTGATTTCGTTTTCATTAGCTTCAAGCTAAACTAGGATGTAAATAAATAAATAAAACTAATTAAAGTAATTAACTTTTGAAACTCTTTATCATTATCCATGACACTCTTTTAAGCGTAAACAATTTCTTATATTCGATTTAACTTCGTAAGTACCCAGTCTTATTGGTCCTGATATGCTGCACAAATGTCCTTTTCAGTCCTATCACCACGTAAGAGTCAAAGGAACAACAACTCAGATGGTGACGGAAATCGATTTGATTTTATTCGAATTCTTAAATATTCAAAAATTATTTTTAATAATATTACGTCTGAAGCTCTTTACGCATATGAACCTAAAGATTAATATTATAAATTACTGGTAATTTTCCATTTCACCACCCCGAATCTCGCCAAGCAATCTTTATTGGTGGTAAAACGTAGTATACAAATATTCCGTTTGGCGTCGATTGTATCATTTTTGGATTCTTTATCGCCTCTGTCGGCGAAATGAAAAAGCACCAAATTAATTTATGTCTGATACTACTTAACCGGATTCGAGTCAGCCCATATGTCTACATTCAATTGCCATACACATCTTTTGACAGGACATTATTACTTACTAACATTGAATATTATATAACTTTTATTTTTATCAACTGAAATATTGCGTCTATATTTAATTATCTTACCAACAAAATTCTCTCTCTTTGCATTAATCTTCTTATTGAACTCTTCGTAGCTGATAAAATGCTATCTCACCATTTTTATTTCTTACACTATGATATTTTTATACTAAATCATATCAGATTGATTCACAAGCTTTTTAATCAAGTAACATCATATGAAAGTGAATAAGGGGGTAGTTGAATGAAAATAAACGAGAGAATTTCAATATTTCTCAAATTTCAAGTTTCTTAAAGTTCTGCTGAAAAGTTTAAATGATTATAAGTGCTTAAAGAATGGGTTTCCTAATGTTAATGAAAAATCTGATACATATGATGATTAAAAAGGAAATTCTGCTCAATGCTCTTGAAAGTCGTCTTCACTAGTTGATATATAATTATTCCTACCTTAAAACCATAAGGTAGGAAGTAAAAGTAGTAGAGTAGGAAGTAAAATTGAAAAATAATCGAAAAGGTCATAATATTTCTTTAAAAAAAACAGGCGTTATTAAATACAGGCATGAATAAAATAATTGTAACGATGAAAAAATTTAATTACTTAGATACCGCAAGTCTTAAGAAACTTAAAACTAAGATTTTGTACAATTTCCTGAACAAGTTCAGGAAATATTCAATTTTGAAATTACATGGGTTGTATATAAAAGTGTAAACTTTAATTATCCGTCCAAATATCAGTGAAGGAAAATATTATGAATAATGTGCGTGAAAGTATTGTAGTAAAAGACCCCTTAACAGTTTTTTCGGGATATTTCTCAAACAAATGATCCTATTTGAATGGAATTTAGGACTTTGGTATTTAAAAGCAAATTTGTTTTATTTGGTATTAAAAATTTTGTAAGAAATTGGGATTTGTAATTTTAGAAGTTAAGTAATTATATTAATTAAGTTAATTATATAAATTATCCAAATAATCATCTTAATTAAGATTTAACTACTCTAAGTCTATAATTATGTTTTTTGAGTTATTAATTATGTTAGCTAAGTCAATAAACGCATCAAAACCATATTTAAGTTTTCCTCTAGATACAAATAATGATACCCGTCTTGTCCAGATGCGATGAAAGAATTTCGATGCTAATTGCTGATTTTTTATATAAAGCTAATTTATGAAAATTAATTCGTCTAATAGAATCAATTAAATTTAATACATGAATTAATTTTAATTAATAATTTTTAAGAGAAATTTATTTATTTTTTAATTAATTAAATTTATTTTTTTAAAAAATAGAATTAAAATTAATTTAAAGTAAATTAATTATATTAAGAACTTGTTGTTAAAATAATTGTATATTATTAAAAGAATGTGAGCTGTTCAAGTAATTTTTTTACATCAAATGCGAAAAAATAACCTCTTTTAATTACTTTTGTTTAAAATTTTTGATGCCTAAAGTGTTTTCTTCAATTACCGACTGAATTGTATTATTTTTTTTCACGTCCTTTATTTGGGATAAAAAAATAATAAAGTTCGCTAACACTTTATTAGCAAAGTAAAGCAATGAAAGAAAATTATCTACTGATCTCTTTAGGATGTCTGAATATAAAATAAACTGTCATAAAAACGCGAATTAGGTATTCAGATAAATTGGAATTTGCATTTTTTTATTTTTCTTGAAAGTTTGCTTTAACAATCGATGCCTTTTCTGCAAATTCAACATTACATACTTCAAAGCATAGTGTAATTCATAAAGCTAGATTAACGGGGAAATTTATTAACCAGCTGTTACATTGATTACAAAAATTTTGTGACAAATCTCTTAGTGAAAACAGAGCTCCCAGCTGTTGCTCATCTAGCTGGTGTCAGAGAAAGTTAAAGTAGTAGTCATTGATCTAAAATAAAGCATATCATTTGGTAAACAGGCTTCGATTTATTATAACTAGAAGTGTGCAAAATATAATTAAAAATTAAGTTCTACGTGTTTGCATTATGTATATAAATGATTGTAACGAAATTATCTTGTTAGGATCTTTGAAGTAGCCACATTTGTGTCAAAATGTATTATAATTCGCAGTCAATTTATAAACGAAATAGAATTTCGCATTTTTTTAATAAAAATGAATTGGAATACTGGATAAAAACAAGATATAATATATGCTTATGTAATACAATGTGTTTACAAAATAATATCCCAACTTTAAAGAGCTGCTGTTATAAAATTCAAAGAAATTTACAAAATATTTGGGCAAATTTAATTAAAAGTGAGACTTTAAAATATGTAAAATAATAAATATATAATTTAACTTCACACAATTGTTTTGTCTTTAATCATGATACAAAATGGTTTCTCCATTGACTGCTACTTTGAGTCATTACTGTTGTCCACTGTGAGTAAAATGTTTTTTCGTGTATGCCTGGGTCTTAATTATTATTAACTGGATTATCATTAAATTAACTTCTTGAAAATAAATTAAAATCCAGGATTATATATCCTGAGTTTTATTAGTTAATTGAAATAACGTACAAAAAGTTAAATTATAGATCTTTTAATAGTCAGCGCAACATGTGAGTACGTTGAGTTATAAAATCCATTAAGAAATTTTATTCAAATATTTACTTTTTTTATTAATTTCATTTATATTTATTTATTTAAGTTTTTAGTAAATCTAAAACGATCTTTGATATTTAAGAAATTAGCAATACAGTTTCTTTGAATTTTCAATAATAATACCGGTGATATCACACAACAAAAAAGGGAAAATAGTACAATAGTACATTTTAGAACATGGAGACGAAGAACATAGGATATAATAATAGAAATGTATGCAAAATAACAAATTTTAAGTGCATAAAAATCTTTAATAGGTACCATGACAATGAAATTAAATAAAGACTACTCCATACAGTTCATATCATATGTTGAATTATGTCCTATAAATTCCAATTTGATCACATAAAGTGTGCTAAATTGCAGGTTCACTTTGTTTCTCCCACTTTGTATAGGTGTCTATGTAATTTAAGCTGAATGTACTTGCATGTTCACTCACCAAAAATATTCAAATTTACAATTGAAAATACTGAAAATAATGTTTTCAAAGTTAGTTTCAATTCAATTATTACGAAAATAATTGCAAAATGGTTTTTAAAATTACATCAAATATTTATGGAATATTGTGAAGATGTTTCCTGCTAACTAAAAACTTCGCGTTTAAATAAGCAGATGATAACTTAATTCTCAAATACATTTCGATTTCCAATCGATTTCTAAATTTATTTTTAGGTAAACCGATATTCAAAATCCTGCTTCGCATTTATAGGTCATAAGAAAAGGCTTCAGAAATGTTACAGTTTTTTTCTGCTACATTTGGCACTCAATGACACGACGGCTAAATATTCATCAATGGTGCTATCTCTTATATATTTTTTGAATTATGTGCCAATTAAGTTCAATTATAGATTCAACATCTGAAACTGGCATTTATCAATCACATTCTAAGTGAAACGTAAATGGATTCATTATTTATTCTTAGTCTTTGTTAATTGAGGGAAAACCTTCCCTAAGATTACAGTTTCCAGACTTTACAAATATTTTTTGATAGCAGTTTAAATATCATTCTGAAAGGTTGTCACATTATACTCCTTCTGGAATGTTCTTATATTTATAAAAACTTTGTAGTCACTAGCTTCCGCACGACGTGACCACATACTAAATTTTTGCATAACAGCTACAGAATTTTCTTGTACTTTAAAAACAGCAACATTGTTATTTTGCAAGGTCATATTTAAATTATTTGAAAAAACAAAAATATCCCAAAGATATTTCGCTTCAATTGCGAGTTTCAAACTTTTGAGAAACCCTTGCTTTCGATATTTTATGGCTTCTCTAGCAGTTTGGGTTTCCCAAAAAATGCTACCATATTTTACATCGGAAAAGTCTGCAAGTAAATAAATATTATTCTTATTTATCAACATTCTTTTTAATTAATATGTATACACAAGTAAGCCAAAATTCTATTAATAAATCTAGCACTGAAAATAAGTCGCATCACCAGAATTTAAGCATACTTCTGTTAATTAAATTAGTCCCATTTGTTCTTACAATCATGGTAATTTTTTTTTAATTTTAGTTTAAACGAAAACATTTACAAAAAGTATTATTTTATAAATTCAATTATTATGTATTTTTTTGCCTCTCTATTCTCACTAAAAGTATAACCTTGAACTTTCCACATCTGTACAATAACGCAAATATAATACTATTTATACATACAATACGTGCTAGATGTCTTGGTATTTATCACCTCTCCCTTCGATTAGGCTGAGTGCACTGTAACTTAGAACATTTTCTTTCTAATTTACAGATTTAAATGCATTCAATTACCATCTTAAAATTAACAATATACATATTTCACGTACATTAAAGATTTTGTCATATATCCAACTTTGGATTATATTCAGAATCTTCAAACAAGTCACTGCTTCAGTCTAGTAATAAATATTAAAATTAATTAAAAATTAAATATCTGTAAGCCAATAAAAAGTAATTGCGTTGTGAATGTTATATTAAATATAATAAATTTAAAATGGATGCTACTTGTGTAAAATTTCTTCAATAGTGAAAGTTAGCGCAATTTCTTGTTAGCTTTGAAAGTTGGCTCAGTGTCAACCAAACTTACACCAAACATATCTATGGCCAAAACCACCGACAGCGTTCAAGATGGCAAGTAATGGGTCATCTTAAATGCGAAACCTACACCAGATAAATTGATTCATTCATGAATTTAAGAGATGGCATGCGATTCTCTGATGCCGTATTTGTCCGATCCCGATACTAACATTTTCTCATTCAATTTTTTTAATTTTGCACAAGTCTTTCGTTTCATAAAGTTATAACGGTGGTTAATTTTGAAATATTTAAATGAAAATATTAAATAATGATAATAGCAGATAGAACTAGTGTTTAAATAAGGGATTAGCAAGATTACATAAGACCACATGACAAGCAGCAAAATAGGAAACCACTTGTAAATTCCACACATCTATTGGTGGAATATCACATTGTTAACAACAAATTCAATTATTGGTGGAATATCGCAACGTTTAACAGAATTTTCTAGTTTTGGTGAAACATCCGCACCGATTGGAGAAACGATTTTACATAAGTACTGTATTTTACTTAAGTACAGTATTTTACATAAGTATTCTATAGACAGCTATAAAAATAAATTTTAGCTAAAGTTTCGAAAACATTATTTCTGCTTCGCGTGACATTTCTGATTATTTTCTCGTATCTTTGAAATCTTAAAATACTTCGCTACAAATATTTCAAGAGTTAGAAACAAAACCAGTAGGTGATGACACAAAGTGTCAAGCTCATAACTGCATAAAGTTCCACATTTCTACGTATGACAAAAATGCCACACATCAAATGTAACTTTCGGGACAGCTCGAATTATATCTTTTTTAAATTAGTATTCCAGAACGAATGGCGCACAATGAAATTTCACGGCTGGATTATTCTAACATAATCCCATTCTGTCAAATGTCACTCACAATCGAATATAAAATAACGATCCATCTTGGGTAGCGGAAGACGGAACTGTCCAATTTTTCGCCGAAAGGCTGTCAAAAAACCGCACGTACGGAATTCTAATGAATCTCTGGAGCGGTCTGTGAATAATTACCGTAACGAGAACCTCTTTTGTGAATTTCAGTGGGGCCTTAAATTAGATATGTTCTTGCAATTGAGTTGCTTTTCCTGGAAAAAATGTCATTGTACTGGGAACTGAACAGTAAATGTAAAGAATGAAAATAATCAATAAACATTTAATATGAAGTTGTGTGAAAAATAAACCTTTTCCATTCAAAAACGATTTAGTAAACGTTTAATGTATAGGTGAATAATATTTATTCAGAGAATGGAATTTCACAGATATCTTTTTTGGCTCATGTGCAAATCCCCGTCAACAATATTCACCAATCGAAAAAAGATATCTCTAAGCCATAAATAGTGTTGAGAATAGATTAACGGATACAGTTTATTTTTGTTTAACGATAATGATAATTTCATTTAGCTTAAGATATAATTAATGTAATAATATATTGTGTGCTTTTGTTTTAATATGAACAGAATATTGTTTACTTTAGAAGTTTAGCATTTGCTTTAAATTTGATGCGTGATTTAATAATTTGATTTTCATGGCTTAAATTTTTGGTTTTTATTCTTTTTGTTGCTAAAAAGTGGCTTCGTTTTTGTACATGGGAATGTTTTGTATTCTTTGAAAATTGTTAGTGCGCTCTATGAAACTTTGTACTTAGATGTTATGTAATCCAAGTAAATGTTACATTTGAAAATGTAATCGTCTGTAAAATGATTTGTGCCTTTTTGTAGATTTGAGTAATTCGTCTGGTTAAAGAAGAATTGGTTACATAAAAAGGTCCTACTACATTCATTCAGAGATTGTCGACTATCTGTCGAAAAGAAAGTTTTAAAAATTGTATTAGAGATTATTAGATTAAGTTTTGGTGTAATGGTTCCAAATTTTTTATAATCGATAGTGAATTTACGTATGTTCAGAATTGGCACGTAGAAAGTATTTATATAAAGATTTTCATAAAAGGAAATTTGGTACTTGTGTAAAAGCCCATCGACCATATTCGCCAAACCAGATAAATGTCATCAAGTGATGCTATATTCTACCAAAAATGAAGAACTTCGCCAAACGGTGTGGCATTCCTCTAATAATTGAAAGTACTAAAATTGAACCCAGATTTTTCTATTTACCTAGTGTCCGTTTTTCTATTGTGTATTGATTTATTTGATTATGCGCGGTCTAATGTAAATTTGGTTAGCATTTATTAAAACAATTGTTGTATCAGTTATGATTATTCGTTTTTATATCTGTTTTTTCACATCTCGCATTTTGGTGAAAATTATATTCACAAAATGGCAATCACTCGCAATTTGGGACCTTCCAAACACAGAACAGCGTGCACTTACAGAATAGTGTATTTTCATAATTCAAGCATTTGAAAGTTAACCACCGTTATTAATTTTGAGGATCCGAAGATTGGTTTGCATATACAAAATGTTAAAACTGCATGGAAAGCCTCAGATAGTCGTGATCACCACCCAAGTTCATCTGTAGACGAATTTATGAGGCGGTGGATTCACAATGAAGAGGACCCATTAGTTGTCATCTTGAATCAGAGATATTTGGCATCTGGAATGATTGGGGCAAGTTCAACTGGATTAGATTGGCCGCGGTACCTAGTGGTCAAGCTTATGGACTCTCGTGTTACACGAGCAAATGGTGCAAACACATTCGAGACCTGATACAACAAAAAACACGCCATGCAGCGGATCTGATGCATATTAAATTTGGTCTAGGTCCCTCGTCCTCTCATTGGATTGGTGGGGAAGTCTGAAAACGGGGTTAACAGCTGACTTGGCGTCCTTGTCACTTGATCTCGGGATTTTGAACCTTGCTTTAGTGATGACACCTGAATTGGAACCTTGATCTCCATACTTTCACTAAGACATAAACCACTAGGCTACAATGGATATCATTAAAATAGTAATGAGATGTGTAAGACTGGAGAGTGAAGCTCTAACTTATAGGTGCCGCGACATATGATTCGATTTTAGAACTATTACCAGTATTTTCTGAAGAACATAAGAATGATCTTAATGCGAACTAAAATCGTGATGGATCTTCTATCATCAAATTTTTTTTGCTCCTTTGGTTAAACAAAACATGTGTTTGCAAACTGTAGATTATGATATATTTATAAAGAAATTGTATTTAAAACAATATTTATTTAAATATTCATATATTTTGTAAAAAATAATAACAATTCTTATCCATTTACCTGAAAAAAACGTATTGATATTTTCCCCAAGCATATTTTGATCGATCACTTGAATAATTGCTTTAGCCTTTGGTAGAGAATTTTTGAGGCCTTCATTCTCCATTATTTAAGAAACTATGTGAAGAATTTACCGCGTAACCTAAGTGACACGATCCGACTTACGTCATTAACCTTCGATCGTTAAAAGCTTTTGATATTTTTTTCCCGGAAACCTCACTTTTTCTCATTTTTTTGGAAAATTTGATAGTTAAAATTAAGTATGGGGTGTAGTTTGGCGATTTTGGAAAATTTTTGGCGAGTTATGAAATTGGTCACCAAATTATCTAAAGGATTACCATCAAAACTGATATTGTGAGGTTAAGCGAGGAAAATTTGATTTTTTGGAAATAAAATATGGAGTTCAAGTTGGGAGGTTTTGACTAATTTTGGCGGCATTTAAAATAGGTCGTCAACTTATCTCAACAGTTACTGAGAAAATTAATATCGTAATGTTTAGTAATGAAAATTTGATAGTTAAAATAAAATGTTGAGGGCAGGTTTGTGCAGTTCTGACTATTGTGATAACGTTTAAATAGATCGCTTAACTGTTTTAAGGGTTACCATAAAAATTACAGTCGTAATGTTTAGCACTGCAAATTCGATGTTTAAAATAAAATCTGAGGATACAGATTGGCAATTTTTTGACAATATTTTACGAATTTTAAAACAGGTCTTCAAACTATCTACAGGATTACTAAACATAATATCATAATGGCTACTAAGGTCTTTAACTATTTGTAAGGTTACTAAAAATAATGTAGTTGTTAGTAAAAAGGTTTGCCAGAATAAAATAGTTATCAAGAAAAATATCCTCAAATTTGGTATCTCCTCCCTTAATTTTATTTTAACTCATAAGATATAAACGATTAACAAATACTCTCAGTGTACCCGCACCAGCTAATATTTGAGTTTAGATATATATCGGGTTTATTTCTTCTGTCCAGGTCTATTGATCATAAACAAATTGTTTGTCTTAGAAAGTAAAAAAAAAGAAATAGAAAACTTTGGATCGTTCCATGTTGTTGGAAGTTTCCGTAATTTGTTCTGTTGCGAATGTTATTTGTTTCCATGGTTTTCGTTGCGTCAACAATTAGTTTTATTCTTTTGTTTTCCGTTGTGTGATTCAATCACATAGAACGAAATGGATAACTGCAATTTAAAAAATTTAAATGTGCTTTTATCTTTACTGCAAATAAAAGGCTTAAATAATTGAGCTGATTTTAAGTGACGTTCATACATGATTGTAGATTTGAGAGCGAATAAATCGTTAGTAGTTATGTTTAGGGGAAAAAAAGGTGACAAACCCGTTTCCAACTACGGGTCAATTTTTAACAAGAAATAGTCACGCAGGCGCATATATAGTTGTCATGATACAGATTTTCTTTTCTTTTAAATCTAGATAAATAAACTGATATATATGTTAATCTGTAATTTATCATTTGATTTATATTCTAAAAGTTAAAAGAAATTATATATTTTTCTTATATTCCCGTTATTTATTTCAAATAAATTGGCGTAATTTAAGTATTGGAATATTTCAATTATAAAACTGAAAAGATTGGAAAATTTCAACGTTTACATGTTTGGCAAATGATAAAAACGTTCTTTCCCCAAATGTTATAGTTGCAGCATTTCCGTACGTTCGTTGTCATTCAGCGTTTCTTAAATGGATTGCTTTGATGGATCATCACAAACTTCTGCACGTTTTCACTAAGTGTTCGACCGTTATATGATTATTATAGGAAATCTAAGAAAGAAATAAGTGTGTAGCTGTGTTTATCACCTTCATTATTTACTTTATTAGTTCTGTAGATACTGTGAGGAAGTTGATGCGAACGCAACGGGAACATCTCTCAGTCACAAAACTAGCAAGGTCGGTAGTCTACTAGACGAATGTTTAGCTACCTAAGATTACTTTTGAGTTATAGAAAAATAATTTTTTTTTGAGATTTGTTAAGTCTCAATTCCTTTTTTTGACTTGCATGGAATTTTCGACAGAGAGGTGTCGTTTTTGTCACTTGATCGAGATTTAAGATTAGAAGGATCGTTGCCTATTACCCTCAAGTCCCCTCTAAGTGCGACGTAAATAAACAATCGCATTTCTAATTGTATTGTAGTATGTATGGTGTTTTAATGTAGAGCTTAAGGTGGCGTAATATGTTATAAAAATTTAGTGTAACTCAAATCATAAATATATATCAAGTGATTTAGTTTATCTCTTATGCCATAGCAAAAATATTCAAATTTCATTTTCTCGGAAATAACGATGTTCGACTGCAATTTTATTTTTTTTTTGTTACCTTGGTTTTGACAAAGTCATGATAAATCGAGGACATGGAACTAGTAAGCCATTGTTGACATAAAATAATAGAAGCTAATATTTTTTACTGTAACATTAACATACCATTCACTGAATAAATGTAGATATTTTTTATTAGAGATATAACGTAAAAACACTTATTTTTCTTTTTTTTAAAAACTGAGTGATTGTTTATTAACGTACAAATTAAAAACAACACAAACTCTATTTGCAACAGCCCTCGTAATTTTGACCTCAGTCAAATGATGAATATTATAGCTGAGTTAACACCTGCCATTCTAAATTTCTCTATACGCGTAATACTGAATGTTAGACACATTGAGCTAAACTGTAGAAGAGTGATGGTGCGATAAGTATTCCATGATATCGACGAGAGAAATGGCAATTTGATCCAAACAATGCCTTAGAATAGTGCATTGGCAATTATTGCAGTTCGTTATTAATAATTACAAAAAATATAACTTTTTAAATTTGTGTTGTAATATTTTTAATAAGCATTTTGTTACATGCTGTTATGTTAGCTGGTCATCAAAAATATTCAATGTAATTTGGAGTTTTATACATTTCGTCTGGAATTATTGGTTTTGAATATCTTACTCATTAAAAATCTTGTTTATTTATCCCCCTTGACATCAAAAGCACAGCAATATTTAAAGTTTGAAATTATTTTAACTTAATTAAGACACTCAAATTACTTAATTAAAACATTCGAATTTTGTACAGAAATAATTTGTAATCTACATTATAAAATTTGTTTCAATGAAAAAATAAATAATTAAAATAATACATAATTAAATAATACATAAATGTACAATGAATGCATGATTGAAAAAAAACTCAGCAACCTAAATATTGTAAGACATTGGTACAATATGTATGATGTTATTATACTATATCTGTTCTGTATGTTTCAATAAATTAATCTGTTTTAATCTCTGATTACGTGTTTAGGACCTAATGCACGTTAAATTTGTCGAGGCTCTAAGCCTTCCGATGGCGTAGTCTGGAAGTTTGGAGAGTGAGGTGATAATTCTAGTTTTATTCCAGTCTTCTAGTTCAGGTTCCATTACACGGTCCATCGCCCTTATTTCCTTGTGTTGCTTTAAAGTGCGATGCCAATAAAAGGCGAATAATCAAATATTGATAACAGCATTTCGGATAGTTAGAAAGTTATTATTATTAACATGTGCTAGCATGATGTTATTTTAAGAAAATTACTTTTACGAGAATGCGTAGGTATAAAATAAAGGAAAATTGGTATTAGGTTTAGAAGAATTACATTAGCTATGCTGCATCATGATTACACTAATTACCTTTAGTTTGTTATTTATACAATCTTAAGATATATTTAATTTAAAAGTTTTTGCGTTTGATTTTATTTTAATACCCTAACAGTACACTATCGTCTACTTTAATAATTTATCATTTGCTATTATATTTAATATTTAATTGAATAATTGATTTTTGTGTCAGAATCGTTTGTTTTTATTCTTTTACATAGACATTCTGTTACATAGACATCGTTTTTGAACTTAAAAATGTTTTGAAGGGGGAAATAAAAATACATTAGGAATTTAAAAAAAGGTATTTTTATTGTAAGTCTATTTTGGAGCCTAATGCTTGGAAAAACGCATATTTTACGCTAATTAATTTTCATTTTGAATTAATCTACATTTTCAAGAACTTAACAGAGGAAAACTCGTTTATCATAGCTTAAAATGAAATTAGCATTACTAATTTGAATTATTTTTGCTTTTTTTTATTTCTTATTAATTTGAAATAATTCAATCGAAAATATTTCCATGCCTGGAACTAAGGAAATTTATGATATTCGGGTGAGAAGAGTTACTTATTCTTTCAAACGAAAGATATGTCTTCTGTGAAACTCAAAATTATTGACATAAAGCTTATGTTATTATTTTAAAATTAATCATTGAAAACATGATTCCCTCTCGCAGTCTAAATAATATTAAAACATTAAGAAATTTTAAACATTAAAGATAAAAATATTTTCTTACATCAAATCCTTGTTGAAACACTTATGTTCATTTCTTCTTGTGTAATGTAATTCTTGCATTCCATTTCTTCATTATATTCGGGGATTGCCAAGCTTGTTCTAGAAAGACGTCAATTCCAACCAATATATGATTCTCCATAATAGAATCCTAACGGAGAAGTGATGGGAATTACTGACATTCCGTCTTGAATTTGGAATTAAATTGTTCAATCTAATCACCTGGCTTCCTAAGCCCCAGAGCGACCTATTTAGCTAAGAAGTTCGATTAAGATAACGTTTGTCTACGGATAGGGAGTGTTTGATAGTGATAAGACGTCCAATGTTCATCAAGTATTGTAATCTAATCATCCACTACTGTCAATTCAATTTGTTGATGCATTGATTGATTGATTGACCAATGTCTTTCCCAGAAATAACATGAGGGCTATTGGCAACGGACCTAGAAGTTTTAAAACACTGACAAATGTCGAAGGTGCAATACTTTAATAAAAATTAGTTCTACCTGGAAAATCAAATGGTCTGTATGTAATTTGAGTGGTTTATGACGCTTTTAATTTTGGTTGTGTTTATGACAACTGTTACCTGTGGATGAGCAAATTTTGCTAAAATAACTTTCCGAAAATCACAAAATAAATGTGACGTTTAAATCAAAAACTAATATTTAATGAAATTCTAGGCTTTTAATTTAATATGTGATAATATCCCCAAAGGTAATTTATAAACAATATAGAGAAATACAGCTGTACCACAGTTAAAACGCACGTGGTTTAGTTATACATGCCACTTCTTTTCATGCGGTTTTACTATGGCTCCCTCGAAAAGCCACCAATCATAATATCATACTCATATATTGTGGTGTCATAATTTTTATTTTACTTTTTTATTAAATTTTGATTAATCTTTTGTTCGGGTGACGTTCTTGTTAAGAGCAAACTGTAATATACTTTTTTTTTCTATTTCACCAGATGAATCATAATTTTTCGGAAAGTGTGAAATGTTCCAGTTTGGATTATTTTTATGTAAAATATTATTGTGTCGAGACATCAATGTCATTGAGATTAGTCGTACGTTCAGCCATTTTGTTTTGGGCAAATTTTAAAGAGTTAAAACCTTTTTTTTTTGTTTAAGTTTCTGTAATAACAAAAATTAATTTCGTAAGAATGTAAACGTCAGTAAAGGGTATACACAATCGAGAAGGCATTTTATGTAATGGAAATAATTCAAAAAGGGGCAAGTATACACAATCGAGAAGGCATTTTATGTAATGGAAATTTCAAAAAGGGGCAAGATAAGCAGATTTTCTATAGAAACTGACTTTAATCTACACTTCGTGGACAGTTAAAAATATGGTTAAACTTAATCAGTTTGTTGAAAACGTTGATAATGAAAAACATATATCTAAAAAAGGGCAAGGACTGAGGAAAACATCGATCTAGGTAAATGTGTAGGCTTGATTTTTTTAGCTCAATTTAATTAATATTTTAACTCGAAGCTAATTTAAACAGTGGTTTAGTAACCATGGCGCCGTACAGTAATCAAGAAACATAGCCTTGCGAAATCCATGATAGAAATAACGATGCATAAAAACCTCCTTCTTTATTATGTCCATTACAGCGGCATCTAGTGGGTCAGAGCTTGCTCTCCCCACATATGCATTATGTTGTGAAAATTGTTCATTTAGATGTTTTCTATCAAACTTTTAGTGTTTTCCCGTGATTTTCAAAACACCCTGTGTGTTTTTTTAAACCATTTACGAAGGAGGGCTGGAAAGTGTTCGACCTAACAAAGATAAAATATATTTTTTCTTTAAATTTATAATTTCTACATTGTCTCCTTATAAGTCTACACACTTATAGTGATACTCTCCTCTAACCCGTCCAAATAAACTAACTCGGTATCTTTCTCTGCAAAATAATAGTTTGCGAAGGTGATGGCCTCCTCATTTGACGAAACTATCTGTCTTCTGAGCGCAATTTGTAGATTAGGGAACAAAAGACGTCACTCGAGAGAGATATCTGAGTAAGGAGGTTGGAAAAGCAGTTGAGATCGTAATTTGGGGATTTTCGCCATGGCAGCCGCTGAGGTGTGAGACGGCGCATTGTCATGGTGAAGCAGAATTCTTTTTCTGCAAATGTGTGTGACCGTTTTTCCGTTATTTCTGCCTTCAGCTTGTCAAGTAATGATGCATAGTATGCCCCTTTAATGCCTTTTGTCTGTATTAAGATAATCTAATTAGTGATAACTCCTCATGTGACTCCTCTAAAAAACAGTCACCATCACTCTACTTGCCAAAAAAATAACTTTTACATTTTTTAGAATCGATTACCCCTTCGCAGTCCACTTTTTTGACTGTATTTTTTTTGTTTCGGGCGTATAACGGTATACCTACGTTTTATCTACAGTAATTAATCGACACCCAAACTCTGATTTATTGCGCCTAAACTGCGACAACAGAGCTTAGGAATTGCTCATTCGATGGCGTTTTTGGTCTAATGTGGGCAAACGCGGCACTCAACGGGTGGGCAGCTCTCTCATGCTTAAATCTTGATTCAATATGTGACAAACACGTGCTTTGGACATATTCATAGCCTCTCATTTTTATTCGATGGTTGTTTAGTACCATTTGGCGAACTTATCGTTATTTATTTAGCGATGGTATCATCAGTGGCTGCAGATTTCGTTTGTCCTGAACGTTCATCGTCTCCCAAGCTAAGCTGGTAAATTACGTTTAAATTAAGTTGCCCGAAATTTAACGGTGGTGAATGATGGTACAGAATCCCCGTACATAACGTCTAACTCATCATTAAATTACATTGGCGCATTATCTTTCAAAAACAAATATTTAATGACAGCTCAATGCTCCATTTTTTCTTCTTTTTTTCACAAAAACACTCATATATATCGACTTGTTCAAACCAGTATCAAACAACAACTACGCGTCCAAAATGGCTGACATTTGGATGAGTGCCTGTGAAAAAATGCACAATTACATTCCTATACTTTTATTGACTATTACTGCCCTCTTCACGTTTTGGTTGGAAACGTTTCAGAATCCCTTCATATACATATCATTTTAAAATATATAATACACATTAATTTCATTTTGCTGTGCTGAACAGTATTTTCATTTCCAGGCTCTCGTGGGAAACAGATTTTCTTCTTAGAAAATTACTTTAAAAAGATCAGATATATTCTTTTGGAATATTTATTCTTTCCAAGTAGAATAAATATCAAAGTTTAAGGTATAGAGAGATATTGTTTGGTACCATTAAAAATTATTGTTCTTGATTAGGTCATATAGTCTTATATTAGGTATCCACGTAATCTCGTTTTTCTCCACTCTTCGAATTATTAAAGTAAATTCGGCACCAGAGAAGTTAGAGTAAACATTCATTATTCTTTTTCAATCAGCCTTATAGTAAATTAGTTTCTTAGTGTATTGGATGTTTTTCCGGCTTTCTATTTCTGCCCAACGCAATGTCCATTGCGACTTCTGTAGCAGAGTGATCATAATGGCGAGATCATGTTGATCTCAGTTCATTCATATCGTAGGTTTGAATCTTTATGTCACTGATGTTTTCGATATTCCGATATTCCTTAGTGATCTTTTTTTACTCATGTTTTTTTTCTTTCTTTTTTTTGCAAACTGGAATTCCGTGCCCTTAAGGTACCCTAGCGATTCTTCTCGGATTTCGACCCTTCTTCTTATCAATCATATTTTTCCTGTCTATACTGCAGTTTAAAAAAATATTTGTTACATCTCAGCCAGATTTGACACCAGCGCCATATACATTAATTGTCACTCGTTCACCAATAAACTGCAGTAGTGTAGTGGATATATTATATATTAAATATATCAATGCTCAATGCCTTCTCGCGGCATAGTGTAGAAGTGTTAAGAGTAGGGTACTAGCTCCTATGTTCCCTAGTCGTTTGACTGAGGTTTAAAACTACGAGATATGTCATCAATAATTCTCGTGTTTTTTCTAAGGGGTTGTTAATAAAACATTCAACCAAATGTCAGGAATTACTTTATAGGATATTTTTGCCCAGGATGAATTTTTCTGTCATTTGAAGATTTGTACAAATGTAAGAGTACTATTTATTTTTAGTTATTTCTAAAATAATGAAATTAATGAATTTAAACATAGTTTTCCTTTCTCAATAAATAATTGTTAATGAGGCTTGTTGCCTTGAAAGCCTATCCATCTGCGTATATGTGCTCGACATTAGGCCCTTTTATCTGTAACCAAATTAACATCGTAAATTTGAGCCGCGTTCAGAAGATGATCATCAACAGTTGAATTAGAACTCCTCCCCCCCCCATATGCAATGCCAAAGATGGGACTTTGAGACCCGACTGATTTAAAGTGGGTCATCTCTTCTTAAGATAGGTTTTTAGAAGAATTAGGATTCGAATCGCGACTTGAGAGAAAATTTGGAAGCCAGAAGCTCACTGATCCGACATTCGACTACCAGTTAGATTTCAAAATTTTGTATGCTTGGGTTAAATATTATTAAACTTCAAGATTGACGTTTCAGTCAAATCACGGGTTCGAGTTTCAATTCCACAAATGGCCCTTTATATGTAATGATTATAATTGTTACATTATATATTGAATGAAACTAGGCTTCCAAGTGGAATGTTATATGCTGTAGAACTAAGATGTCAGTATATATAGCAGCTACGGTATTGTTCCTGTCACTTGAGCAAAGACTGCTAAAGTTGAGTGCTCATGGTCTGGAACTCATGGTCAGCGTTGTTTCCGTCGAGTTGTCGGTTTGAATCCTTATCCCAATAAAAATACGACGTATAGAGGGACTGATGGTCGTTAAATCTACCTATGCTAAAAGTGCTTATAGTCCAGAGGTGTGGTTGTCTAGAGAGTGGGGCTTCAGCTCGGGTTTCGTTCTCGTCAATTAAATATGGTTGAAAATTACGAGGTCTGGCTCCAATAACTTTCGTGTTGTTTCTAAGAGTAGCATTAATAATCAATCAATCAATTCTCATTTGTTTTGGGCCTGAATCAATCGTCTTTGTTATATTTATATGTATTAAATTTTTTCAAGTAAAAGTAAATTATGTCAACTCAAAGTGAAATGTTAATTTCAATTCTATTTGTAAATTAATTTCCCTTTTCATTTGACATTATTAGTATTAAGAATTTCCTCCATATTTCGCATCCATAACTAATAATATTTGAATACTAAATCACTTATTAAAAAGTTTTAAGAAATATTGCAATAAATATTTATTATGTCTGTTATTGCGTATTGTATTTCAGATTCTTTTGAAAGTTGAATGCACTTTTAGAGAAGCGTAAATTATAATAAGAACAATATTTAATTTACGTAACAAAAATTAACTCTATAATGTTTATACAAAGTTTAGCTTTGCTATGTTAATTTATTTTAATTTTATTCTGAGTTGAAAGAGAATACAATAAGTTTCGAAACAGATCTTTCGAAGTTTTCATAATAAAAGATTACAATATTTAAATACTGTAAGTCACTCATTTTCATAATACGGATTAAAATGTTAATACTCATGAATTAATTATAATTTAATCTATAATTTTTAATTTCAGATTATTTTAACTACAAGTTTTAATTAAAATGTTACATGATTTAACAGAGAATGTTAAATTTGAATCTAAACATTGATATTTGTAGGAAAAGTTTAATCATTATTTTGATTTAGTGTCTAGACATAAAACTTTGTTTCATTTAAACATTTACGTAATTTGAAAGTAGTTCGCATTTTCATGAAAACTTTATTTAATTTCATGCAAAGAGAAAAAATCAGAGTGAAATAAAATTTTCGGAATTAATAACTTAACTATATTTCTATCAAAGGAGTTTCATAATTTCTGTGCATTATTGGTAAATTTTATTCATTAATATTAAATTTGAATGTTGTTTTAAAATCTTAAAATCATAATTTCACATAGTTTTAAATATTAAGTACATTTAAAAAATGCTATAAAACATTCATTCTCATTTTTAAATTTAAACATAATTGAATATAAAAATGCGAAAGAATGCATTTCTTGTGAATTAGATATTGTGTATTAATTTAAATTAATTATTAAAACTCATCTTGGGCATTGAAAATAAATAGTTTGTTGTGTTTGGTTAGAATGTTATAAATAAAGAGTTATTTTGCATTTTTATACTTCATGAAAATAATAACAATACGTCCTTTTATAACTGTACCCTCAAGGGCCTCCGTTCTTTAGGTAAATACAGGCATCATGACCCCGAGATATCTTAGCGAGATTTTTTTCTCTATGCTATCAAATTTCCACCTTGTCTTTTGTAAACAGCGATAATTCACTCTACGGGATACCCTTAAAATCCTTCTCCGATTTTTACTTTTATTCTATTACAGATTACATTGTTTGTGGCGTAATAGCAAGATTTGACCCTGGCGACACAAACCTTAAATGTCCCTTTTCAAATTGAGATACTACTTCCTAATATTTTTATGAATCCATTAAATCAAATTCAAGGTCCACATATCCTATCTATGTGACCATTGAATAAAATACTACGCAAAAATTTTTTTGATAAAAACTTCATACTCTAATTTTAAGACTTTTGTCTCATTCTAAATAGTTATTAATCCATCACAAAGCCCGTAACTGAAAAATTACTGTGATCGATTCCTTCATGACTTGCGTCCTATAATAATTTTTTTCTTACGTAAATGCATATTCTTCTTTTAACAATATTTTGAAATGATAAATATATACATCTACGCTTTTTATAAATATTTATTTTGTTGTTTATCATTCTATAAATCGTGTTTTATTTGGTTAGCTTCAGCCATTTGAGTTAGACATGCATGCTTAGCAGCTCATGTTTGTAGTACCAAAATTTAAAATCGTGTCGAAATATTTAATTAAAGGTCCATGGGAAAGATCTATTCTTAAAAATTTCCTTTCTGCAACTGTTAGTATTCACAGATCCTTTCTCAAAATTTTGTAGGTCTGATCAGCGTGATATCTGCCCTCACAGTGACTCCCCTTGACTGAATACGATTTCTTTTTGTGATGTTTCCAGAGTAAAATGTGTTCCACGTTCCTGCCATATCAGTAGTTGATGAGAATCAAGGTTCAGACGAAAGTGAGATTCGTCACTGAACATATCATTGACCCCTGTCCTAAACTCCTTTTTAAGCCAGCACATTTGTGCGTAGATGAGAAGGGATTGCAATGTTCTGGTCATTTGCCAGAGGCCAACATGATGGAACTTCCTGTTAACTGTTTGTCAGGAAACTTGCACTCTGTGGTGGTTGTAAGCGGTAAACCCATTTATCTGGCACAACTGTCAACAACTGTCCGCCAGCGATTCCAGCATTTAAAATCATTGAAAGTTTTAATACTAAGTCTAAAAGAAAGATCTATCTGATTATGAAGTGAAAGAAAATAATACATTTTTCATACATTTAATAATATTCATCACACAAACTATCTTCGTCGTTATGAGGACTTGTATAAAAATACTCCTGAGGGGTGCCGCAAGATTTAAACGAGAAAATTTCTTAATCGAGGAGTCATATGCATATCTCAGCTTGCTCGGAAAAAAAACGAATCTTTCTTTGACTGGAATGATAACTGGTGATGAAAAACAGGTTACGTATGAAAAATTCTTAAGAAACAGAGCAAATTGTGATCCTTTTATTGCCTTTTCCTTCACTTCTAAGGCACGCATGAATTTGAATAAGAGCATGGGAGTACATGGTGGGACGTCCAATTACCAGTACATTACCAACTTCTGAAAACTTATGAAAAGCTCAATTCTGATAAAAAAAATGCTAAAAATAGATGATTTAAACAAAGTTCTCAAAGAGAAGAAGATGATTATGTCAATAGGAAGCTTTCCATAATTAATCGTGATAATACCAGAACACATGTTGCGTGAATACACGTCAGAAATTCGCAGAGCTATGCTGGGAAATTCTGTAACAGTCTAGCCCTCAGGAGTTTACCTTATATACCTTTTTTCTAACATCTTGACCCCAATACTCACTAGTAATCTTAACTAGATTTATTGACTTTACTAAACGCAAATTTACTCTAAAGATTTTCTCTATTTTTGAACTTTCATCTTATCAACCAATTTTTATCATTTTTTTTTTCACATTTTTTTTTCAAAATTATTGATCACAGTTACACTTCGTTTGGCGCAGTACCACTATATTTGGGTCTTGCACCATAAAAATCCACGATCATTCACTCTATCGCAACCACAATACTCCCCAGACCCAGTGCCCTCCGATTATCTCTTATTCCTCTCCTTGCAAAATTTTTGGACTGAAAAGATTAAAAATTGATTCAAATATCAAAAAAGCGTTACTTGAGTTATCCTCATCCAAACCAAGACACTTTTCATGAATCGTATTTACAAATTTCCACCACTCTGGGAAAAGGTCGTAAAAAGCTGAATTGTTTTGTCAATTGATTTATTAACTGAATAGTTAATTAAGTTCTATGAAAAAAACCTTTTTTTGGCACTGTGTGTATATTATGACAATCATTTCTCCACAATTTATTTGGTAGAAATCGCCAACTTAAGAAATTGTGCTAAATTCCGGTAATCCGACACTAATGCTTCATGGTAACCACAGCATTCTTTACCATCCACTTACTTCAAACCAATCAGTTTTCTTTCTGAAAACAATTCCGCAGTTCACAAGCGTTTAGTTCCTACATTCCGATATATATATGTATCCCCTTTCATCTTTATTTTTGACTTAATCTGAATTTATAAGAAATATTGTACAATGAGTCGTTATTTAAATCTTAGGGTGTGTTTCTAGACAGTAAATTTCTAAATGAAACATCATCAAATAAAGTCATTTCCAAGATAGTTATTTAAGAAAAGAAACACGCGAGCAAAAAAGAACATACTTTATTTCGATTTTAAGCTATTTTTATATCGTAAGGATTAATGTTTGATTAACAATTACAATTTTAATTTATTTCCTTTTAAATAATGTCGATTATGACTGTATATAATTTTACGACTTTTCAAACAGATCTCCAAATTAATTTGATTATGTGGGCACTGTTTCCTTACAATAGAACGCCATACACGAAAACAAAACAAATGACTCATGCTTGGCCTAAGCGAATAAAGCTACCAGCGCTACCATCTAATCTAATTTACAAAGTAAACGCATGCAAATGTGTATATTTGATATATTAACCCCTTCCTGTGTCATTTAGTTCGACGAAATCCGGGTCCAAGCGGTATGAGACAACACGTAGTAAACAGATCAATGTGGTCTTTTAGACAAATTCTCTTGGTTATTTGATTTTTGTGTACCTGATACATCAAAATGCACAATGCATTGTAGGCCTTCATTTTACCTAAGGAAACAGGTTACCGAGTGTTGTATACTTTATTTTTTCTTCCAATCGCCTGAGGTACGAAACGATTTGTTTCGGTAACAAGTGTTTTCCCAAATTAGCTATTAAATATAATCTAAAATAGAACTAATATGCTTCAGTTCTTACTTAAATTATTTAAAACAAACGCTTCATAGTACGAGTTTCAGAATATTTCCAAATTATTAGTGTGTTTTTCACTTTCTGCTAAAATCATGATACATATGATTGACACATCATATTAACCTCTTCAGCACTCTCATCTGTAAATAATCGCTTCATAAGCTTTCTGATTTGTGCAACCTCGTCACTATACTGGATTTGTTTCCAGTTCTTCCATGTAAACGTTTGGTATCTTGTAGTTTGTAAGGATTTATGAAATTTTTTACTTTGCTTACATTCCACTACTAAATTATAAATACAATAGCACGCTTGCTTTGTCACGTATATTACAATAATCGTAAAGAATATAAACGAGATAAAGTGTCATTCTTGGGAATAGAAAAAAGTCCCACGGACTCACGCAGGTTGAGCAAGGGGACTTCCTCCTATTACATTTTTTTGGAAGAATTTTCACGCAGAGTATCATCATTCCTAATTCATTCATTAGTATTTGTTGTATTCAACATTTTCTCTAAGTATTATGACCGTCCATTAACGTTTAGAACGCTCAAGATTTCAAATTTTGGTAATATTTTAACCACTTAAAAATTCAGCTCATGACAAAGGTTAGGTTTGAAGAAGTTATGTAACAAACCTTTCTCGAAATTTATGTCACTCATTTTCAGAACGCACTAGAAAAAAACAGGTAACAGAATGGCCTACTTATGAATGTGAGTAGTTCAAACTCGTCATGGATATATATATCACATATTTATTCCTCCCTAATTTCTAAAATGCAAATCTATAGTTTTGCCAGATTGAACACTATGCTTTCAGTCTCATCATTATATTTACATGTCTGACTGAGTTTATATGTCACTAGGATAAAAAAAATAATGAAACTGAAGAAAATATTTGTTTTGAAGTAAATCTTCAGATATAATGTAATGAAAATTTCGCTGAAAAAAAGCGTAGAAAAACTTTAAAATTTTTATAAGGAATAAATAGCGAAACTTTGAAAAATTAAAATATGTATGCATGTAATAAATGTTTACTTTGTAAATCATCATTCTTCTTCGTAGATATCGCTAAACGTCGCTAACGTGGTTGTCACAATACACAAATACCGAGAAAATATCTCTTAGGGGATCAACATCTTTAAGTGGGCATAAAAATCCTGATCTCGAGTCATTTTAGTGGTATTTTTCTTCCCCATAGGATTTTTTAATGTATTTTGATAAAAACGGATGACACAACACCGGAATACCCCAGCGTGATCTCCTCTCTTTTAATCCTCCTTCTTGTAAACAATTATTTCACTTTTGCAATTTTTCAAACTACTTGTTCACAATTACACTTTGCTAGGGGAAGCATAACCATATGTGAGTCTTGTGCCATTAACACTCCTTCAGTATATGTTACAGCTATTACATTACGCGTTAATATATGACACAACTTGATTTTTTTCATAAACAGTTTATCCACGTATTTGTATAATATGAATGTCTGAGGGAAATAGATGCCGGGAAGAGTAAATATATTTCTAAAGGATTTTAAAACTGACTTAAAAATATAGCGTATACTTATTGGACTTCGAAAGTGCACTTAACAACCACCTATTTTTCATGACACTGGCACTAAGATGATAAAATATTACCCTTTTAGATGTCAGAAAGTAATAGAACTACGAAATAGCGTGCGATGATAAATGATGTGTTAAAATATAGTTATCACGCAAAAAATATTGCAAGTTATCGATTAAAAAGAACAGGAGACAAGGAAAGATAAAAATGGATAAACAGACTGCGCTTAAATATCTCGTGAAATGACAGATTTCATACCGATCGATTTGATTTGTCAATACTCTGGTTAACTTTCATCACCTTTAAAAAGAACGTATAGGAAAAATGTAAAACAATCTCTCTATATGTGATAAAGTGATTGGAAAATGTTTTTGAACAATTTGTATTACATATTAGTTAATACGAAATATGTAATATGAATCCTCGATTAAAGGTGAAATATTCGATAATATTTGTTCACTCTACCACTTGTTCGCTTTCAGAAAAGATTATTTTTGTCAATTCATCACTGAAGTTGAAATAAATTAAAACTAATGTAGAATTCAAATAATTGACCAGTACGATTTTTTTACTTCAAGTTCTATGCAGGCAGCTTGTTATCTGTGAATGTTTATTAGCGTCGCACTGAGGAGCAATACGATGGTTAAGGGGGACGTACCACGTAATTGTGGACCTCGATCAAATAACGAGTACAACATATGATGTGGCATTTCCCTCTCCAAACTACACCATCAAGTTAACAGGAGAACTTGAGAAATCAACCAGGTTTAACACGTCTGATCCCCTCTACATGGATGGGCAGGACAAACAGGAGAGCCTATTTCCACGGCAGTACCTCAAATGATTATAGGACTCATGAATCTTTATCATTCTTTACCGCTAAAATACTGGCTGTTTAAAGAAATAGTACCTTACATTTCTTGCAATTCTTATCAGCAGTAACTTACACATGTATCACTTACTCGGATAATGAGATTCTTAAATCATCTAAATCCACGCATTTATTCTCATCCTCCTGTCAATGAAGTCTTTAACACTGTTTCCAACCTTTCACAAAAAGGTTATGACATCCTATTTTGTTTAATATCGATTCACATTGTTATCAATGGCAACAACTTATCTGACGCTTCAGCAAAATCTGCTGTAGTTTCTCTAATCATCGCGTTCACTTATGCCGATTAGGAGAATGCAATACTTTATTAATCTATCTCAAAGGTTAAAAAAGTATTAAATTCCAGTTAGCAAACTATGACATCATGTTTTGTTACATATGTACTCATACGGATAACAACTTGGCTGATGATGCAGCGAAATCTGCAGCAATATCTGTAGACATCCGGATCCTATCTATTGTCTTCAAAAATGAAATAAAGTATTTAATCAGCTTGTATGTGTGTATAGTAGGGAAACTTGAACTACACAAACTGAAAATAAATTGTACGCCATAGAACCACCAAAAGTTCACGGCTTTCATTAGCACTTCGAAAACATGTCATTGTTTCCAAACTGCGTTTGAGACACACACTCACAGACACTTTTAGTCGGCTGAAATTGTCCCTGAGTGCCATCATTGTATTTCAACCTTGAAGGGGTAATTAGATGCGATAGCATATTCACAGATCACAGGTTTGTTCATTCAATATATTAGAGTATACGAACAACCCTCGTTGAAGTAGAATAAAAATCTCAAAAAGGTTAGTTAAAATATTTACAAGTATATATATATGATATCTAATGAATAATTGTCGGTATATAGCTCGCATCGGAAAATTATCAATGATCATAGTGAATAAGAACAACTGTCGAGTAACCAAGTAGACATCAGCAGAAAACTGACTTGGAGAACTATGGTTAACTGCATAGCAAGAACGACGAATCCACTCATTCTGGATGTTCGAGATGCTCTCTACTCATTTAGGATGAACGCAGCCGGTTCCGGCTGTCAATAGAAAGTAGGAAATCCGAACAGGCCTAGGAGGGAATTGCGTTGGATAGTCGGCGGAGGACTGTAATCTCATTGCCAAAGAAAAATCATTTTTCTCTTCCGTTGTATTCTTTATATGATTGCACGTGTATAAATACTAACATCACAAGTACACACGCACTTGTAATTAGCATATTTGTTCGTGGAGAATTAAATTATTCAAACGTTCCAAGACATGTTGAGAATGTTGCAAGTGGTTCGAGGAGAGTTACCACCCTCTTTCTGTTCTTAAAATTCTTTCGGATAGTAGAGGTCCACGTTTCAAGAACAAACAATGCTTTAATACTCTTCTTCTGTCTTTAACTTTTCTCATTGAAGAATCGTCCCATCCAAATAAATTTTTATTCTTTATCAGCTTTTATAATCATATTCACACTTTTTACATTTTAATTTCCTTAATTTTGATTTTTTAATGTGGATACTTATCAATCCTTGTATTTAAATTGAATGGAAAAATCCCATTTAGATTGTATTTTGTTTCGATTCATAGCAAACGTCTTCAACCAGGTTTGGCGCACTTTGTCTAAAAGAGGACCTTACGCAATTAAAGCTCAATCACTCAAACAAGGCGACGAACACTTTGGAACAATATCTACTGACGCCATAAGAAGTAATAAAAACTAATTAAATACAAAAGATATGATGAACGTTAATTAAGAGTAAACATCATTAATAGTTTAGACAAAAATATTACAAAAGCAAATAAATGTCTTAAAAATAAAATAAAGCAAAATAACGTTTACCGAATAATACATCAAATTGAATTTTCCAAACAAGAAATAGGGTGGAATCCAGGAATGATTCAGAGCCCTTTTTCCCACCAGATGCGAAACTAACTTTCACGTCAGCAGATATAATTCTGAGTAAATGGAAATTTCATGAAAGTAAAGTACGTGAATTGTAATGTTTTTAGGATAGGAACTATTTACATTTAATAAATTTTGTTAACGAAATGATAATTACAAATTTGTAGAGAATGTGAAATCCTCTCCGGTGTTCTTATAATTTCTGAAATCTGAACGAATAACGAATGAAATTAATTAAAATGAAACTTATATTAAAAATATTACTTAAGTTTTATGTTTTTTTCAATGATTTAATTCACGAATTGTTAGCATATTTTCACAAATTTTATTTTGGCGAAATAAACATTAATGCAAACTAAAATAATTATATTAAACACTCTTAAAAAACTTTTATTAAAAAAATTATTATTAATTTCACCTTATTTGATAAATGTAACAAAGTGATCTTTTTTCTTCGAACACGAAATTTTCTGAAAATAATTAGCTCCTTTGCAAACACAAAAAAACTTCCCTGTAACAAAATTTTCTCAAGTTATAAATTTTAAAACTTTTAATATATTTTCTCACTTTTGTCGTACACATAAAACAGACCATTCTTTTGCTACTGATCACACTGATAATTGAAAATTAATTTTTTTTTTCAATTAAAAGATGTTGACCTTTTAAATGAAATAACACTGGTAAAAAACGAGTTTTTTAAACGTGGGTTATCTTTCAAACTTCACACTTTGCGTAACATAGTTTTTAAAAACCATAAATTTCAAGTAACATTCGCCTGTCTTGAAGGTGGGGAGGAATGTTTCGAACTTTAGTTGATGCTTCCCTATAACGCTTCTCTTACAAAGGAAAAGATGAATTTAAAGATATATCACTAGAAAACAGAGGGGAATTTTAACAATTACCCTTTGCCTTGGCGACAGATTTGGCGACTTGACGAAAATCTTAGCGCTAATTTTAATTCTTTAAATAATTAGTTTTAATCAATTAATTTTGTAAATTATAATTAAATTGTTGTATTGTCATCCAAAACAGCCGTGTATAGAAAATTTCAGCTCAATTGAGAACTTTAAAATGTAAGAAAAAGCTTTTAAAATTTTTACCCAGACATAGTTGCAATGCTAGTAGGAGAAAACCCATTAAAATTTATTGAGATGCTTTAAATAGGAAAATCAGTTAAATCTGACAAAAACATTCATTAAAATTGATGAAAAATATTTTCAAATACACTCAAAGACATAAAAAAATAAATATTTAATTCTATTTGGAAATAATCCCATACAAATGCATTTAATGTAAATATGTTTCTTATTAATAATGTAAATTTTAAATTTATTTAATTATTTATATTTAAAAATTCCTATAAACTTAGATAATTTTAAATCAATGGTCTAAACAATATTCATATCACCTAAATGATATTTTGTTAATATTCCTTAATTAGGAATTATTGCCCAAAAAAGACGAAAACGTCATTGATGTCAACTCTGGTATATACAACTGAATATATTTAAGAAATTAATATAAAATAACAACACAAAAAATGCAACATAATGTACAAGAAATGGCAAAAAAAAGAACACCCTTCCGGGGCTTTAAAATGAATAAAGGTGGTAATTGACTTAATTAATTAGCATTTCAATTATTTGAGAAGCATACGAATGTATAAAATGTTGTAATTGATGTCTGAGTTAAAAGATGATGTCATCGAAATTAAAACCATGATTCTAGAGGAAATGAAATTTAAAACGTAAGCATGAAAAAAAAAGTTTATTTCCTTATTTAAAAGTTGATTTTCATGGATACCATCGGATAAGATGTTTGTCTATTTACTAAGTTAAAAAAATGTCATTGAAATTAAGGCTGTGTTTACAGAGGGACAATACAGGGGGGGGGGGATAATGAAAATAATTCTTTGATATGAAATAAAAAATTTAAATGAGAAAAAAAGTTCCTGTCTTTATTTAAAAGCAGAATTTCAGAAACCCAACCGGATTCAATAACTAAGTTTATAGATTTCAGGGTTTAGTCATAACCACTACTGACTACATAATAGTTTAGAAATAATGTCTAAGGTTAATCTGCTACTGACACTACAGACATCATAACTTCCTACTGTTTAGACCCCTCCCTGGAAGGAAGTCGTAAGGAAAGACGTGGCTGATTCGATTAGATTTCTCAGATATTGTTCTGAGTTTCAGATTTGTTGTAATTCATGCTATCTGGACGTTTCCGGGATTGTGTAATGAAGAATATAGTTTAGACTTCAACGAGGCTGATTGCATTGAGGATATTTAGATACGGAAACTAGTAGTACCATTAACTACGTTTTCGATAAGGTTTATAATAAATTCCTTTGGAATGTACTTGAGTATTCGCGTCTTTAGAATTAGTCAGAGGCTAAATGTAAAGTGGCTACTTCAGAATGAATTCATATTTTACATTTACTGTTCTCGTCCAGTAGATCAGCAACGACGACTGGGAGTAAAAGTATGGAATGCGTGGAGGAATTCAAACAATATAAAAGGGGGATTCGGGGAGTAAGAATTAAAATTAAGCACACAAAAAAAATAAAAATTTAGCTACAAAATGGTAAATATTCGACGCCTTCTGAATTAATATATATCAAAAGAGGTAAGAGCTTGCAGCTTATAAGATAATTTCATTAAGACATAAAGAGTAGGTATTATATGTAGACTTGTCTTTAATGTGAAAATACATAGTTTTGAAGATGTGTGAAATTCGCTTGTGGAACTGAAACTATGTAGCATTCAGATTTGTGGAATTTATAATTGCACTTAATTATATATATATAAATATATTCAATATTTTTTTTAATTTCCTGATTCACTCGCATACGTATTATAATGTTCATTAATATAACAGCTGAGTAAATGGAATAGTAAAAGACTCATTTCTTACAAGCTTTGTATTCATAAAATAAAATAATATTTTCATATTCTCTTGATTTTATATCAAGTTAAAAAATAATCCCATCCATAATAATCAGAATTTAAATTTTCATGAACAGCGTATTAGAATGGAACTACTTGTTATTTTCAACAAATGTAGAACTATATGTGGTTGGCTTTGATTTAAAGAAATAAAGGTCTTCAACAGTTATGAAAATAAAACTATATCAATTTTCCTCATACGCTTCGTACTTCTTTTTCATTTTTCATCCAGGAAGCTTTTAGAAAATCATATATTTTACATGAAGCTTACATTTAAATTAGTTTATCGCATAATTGTTTCAAGAGATAACATCATTTGTTGCTCCATACCCCATAAGACAAATAAATAAATTGCAGAATTGTCTGTTTAAATTGATCCTGAATTGTTTAAAATAGAATTCTAACATATCCCATGAATTTCGATTTCACATTATACAAAAAGGGTAAAAATTGTTTGAGTTAGATAAAGTATAATAATGCTATACTGTTTATTTTAGAAGTAATATAACGTTTGAAAATATATGAACTAGAAAATAATACGCATGATAAGCAGCATAAATTGAAATTGAAACTAAAGTACATATCAATTCTTAAGAATGAAAACAAGTTTCCTTATTGTTAATACTTGAAGAAAACCACAAAATATATTGGCTTTCTGAAGAGAAAACTTACCAACTAGTGAATGAAACTCCAAACACCAAATCCATACTGTGTAGTTTTGATTAAAAATTCGTAAAATAATTTAGATATTTTCAAAAAAAAATTTAACTACAAAAGAGATTGTTCATTAAAAAAAAAATGTTTTATATTAACTTCAGAGTTTTACAGTATAGTTTTCCCATTTTTCTTAATTCAAAATAATAATAATAATTAATTTCATCACACGTCGGTTATTCTTTCTTTTATGGAAAACGTTTCATAATCTTTCAAAAATTCAAGCATTCTGAAGTACAAAAATGATGCCAACTTCAACATCAAAATGAATCAAAGCAAACAAATATGCCTTAAGAAATCAAATTAATATTGTAATATTAAAATTAAAGCAAACGATACAATATTAAAGTAGTTAATAAATTATAATAACTGTCGATAGTATTCTGTACAAAAATTAAAACTAAACAAACAATGATATATAAAATTAAGTAAAATAAATTATTAAACATGCCGATAATATTTTGTTCAGATATAAATTAAAAGCATAAGATAAAACATAAAATGCATTTTAGGAGGAATATATAACTATTCGTTGACATAAAATTTAAAAAAAAAGCATCACATTTTAATCAAAATTCAACTATAATAAAGCATTACATTCATAAGCTTTCATAAAATTAAATAAAAAAAAAGTTTAACAAAGTTATTAGATATCTAATTATATTTGGCCGAATCTAAAGAAAATTACTACGTAGCCATTTTTAAATGAACATATTTAATTTCTCTTAAAAATCACAACAATTTCCTTTTCAGTATGTTAATGGCATTAGATTATAAAGTAAAAATGGGAGAAAAAAAATCCGTAATTACATTTCTCCTTGAGCAGTTGACAGACGCAATGACTTTTTTTTTCCTGGTTAGAATTTCCGGTAATTAAGAATCCTTTTTTTTTTTAAAGAAAGAAATTAATAATTTGACTTTAGATTCTGCTGTGATTAAAAATTTATAAAATATTCAATGAAAATAGCAAGTGCTCTTTTTCTAATTGTATTTATTGAGACTGAACGTTGAGCCTTTTGTAATACTTAAGACTTTTGATATATGTATTCTGATAAGTTTATTTTGTAATTGGTTTTGTAACGAATGTTTCATTCGGTAATTATGGGTAGTTGCTATGATATTGCTTGATTTTTATCGGTTTTGTTGGTTGAGTATCTTCTGTGGTTATAGCGTTGTAGCAAATAAATAAATTTCTCAAATAATTAACTCATTCATTACATTGTATTTGCTTTTTTCAGTATGAAACAAACTTGAAAAAAAAATAATAATTATATTGTAAACACGAACTGATTTCTTATATTGATGAAATTAGTTCGTGTTTGTTATTTCATTTTAATTAAATCCGATAAATAAGCCTGTAATAGTATAATTACGTACATAATATACCAATTATAGGCATATGTGTACTTTGTAAATTAGATTAGGAGAAAGCAAATACCCTTTCTTTTTGCCCATTTAAAAAATAATAATTACAAGAGTCATTTAATAATTTCTTAGATATTTCAAAAGATGATGATTGAAGCATTGAAAATTGTTTGTTTTTAGAATGCATCATGACTCACTAGAAAGAGGTTTAAGTTTCAGTTATTTGTATTCGTAACCATGACGTTTTTTGCACCTCAAACATTCTTCGTCATAACTTTTCCGGCAGATGTGACCATCTTCGCCTTTTTTAGCAAATATTTTTTGGAATCAACTTAGCATTTTGATTTTTGCTTCATTTCCGGGGCATAATGATGAATCCATGTCTCACCGACAGTGACAACTCAGCAATCAAATTTTGATGTGGCAGCAACCGATTACCAAATCAAAACTAACTTATGACTCAGTGTCATATTCGATATGGCTCCATTAAACAGATAGTAGCACCCAATGAACAATAATTTACCTTATGATACCCTCTGTATTCAATTACAAGTACTTTTCGATGCACCTTTGTATTTAATCCAAATTTCTTGCCTATAAAATAAAAAAAGGCAAATTCTTATGTTTACAAAAAACCGTACCTTTATAACAGAAACGAACAACATATTTACTTAGACATTTTTATGCTTTATACAGAATACGCAAATAAATAAAAACATAAAATTAACGAAATATATTTGTTCGAATGTGCCCTATTTTCTTATTGGTTGTGTGTTAAAATGACTTCAATGGAAGCTATTTTAGTTAGAGTTCTGCCATCTAGTGACGTATCCTAGGCACTAATCGAGTTCTAAAGATTTTTTTTAAAAGTGTTCGATATCACTTTCTTCAGTTACACGAATAATGTCAATTCATGTGTAAATTCACGCCGAGCACGTTATAAAGTGTAAGTGGTAATGGATTGCATAACGACATAAATATGCTGATTGAATTTACATACATTTGTGGGTAATAGTGATGTATCTACTTTACTTCAAAGGAAGGAACCGTATGGAACCATATCGAGCGACTTAGGTGACCAGTTGGGTAACATCGAGTTAGATGGTCAAGTCATCTGCTACCGATCTAACTGGCGAGGCAGCTCTGTGAAAGCTTCCAAAACATCTTTCGTGAAATAGCCTCACGAAGAGCACACGATGGCCATCTATTGTTCACAACATCAGACTCCCCCATTTTCCCTTTGTGTTAATGCATTACTTATCAGTCATTGTCCTTTGTTTTCGAAAATAGGGAATTTTGAAATCGGGATAAATCATTTTGAATAACTCTGCATAATGTACATAAATATATATTTATAACTATACAAATTTGTTTCTATATCTAAAAATATGTACTCTAAGTTTCTTTATTATTTATAAAATTTTGGGGATATATATTATTAGACATGCCCCTTGCTTTAACCTTCTTTACTGAATACCTGATAAAAGCGTCACAAATTAGTTTTTATTCACTGAATTTCCATCCATGATTATTCTCATGAATAGTTTCATTAGATGCCAATAAAGTAATTCAAGACGCGATTCACTTCAATGCCACTGCCCTCCTAGAAGGAGAAAAAAAAATAAAAGTTGGAAAAAACATTACGAACAATTAGTTTCCTAATTAACTTCTCATTTCAGCGATTGCTTTTTCCAGGGTGGTGAGTTGGAAATTCATTTGTGAAAGAATGGTATGAGTGCGCAATTTCCTGGCTGGTATAATTAAATTGTCAGTAAATCATGTAATTCTTTAATTTTTGCTTTGCGAAAAATATAGGTATAAAGCTCCGTTAAAAGATAAAAAAAAATTAGAACTTTTTGCATGAAAAAAATATTGAAGATATATTAAGAAGAAAAAAGTATTATTTCACGAGATCTGTTATAACGAAATTTAAAAATTGTAACTCACACACACAATATTAAATTACTGACGCAATAATGAAATTCAAATATGATTCGAAATATTTTTTCAGGATTCTTATAACTCAATATAAATACATTAGTAAAATACGCAGACATGCTGGGAAGTGAAGTATTCCATGTGTCCCAGACATTTTAGAGTCTTAATTTTTACAAGTGAAAAGAGTAGACTTGAAATGTTCTTGCTGTTTGTTCTTGGTTCAAAAAGACAAGATAGGGCGTCAGTAACTTACATAGGCAGTGCTAGCTGAAATATTATGGACATGAGCTGGTGGCCGGGGATATTTCTGACGATTCGTTTAAATGATGAGGTTCGTTGCCATCAGCGCTCATAATGCTTACAATTTCGACTTTATATTAAATTATCAAGGAATCATAACCACAGATTCGTGCACTATCATTTTGATTCCTCTTAAACTGTAATGGAGCTGAAATATATCGAGACTCAAAGTTTTCACTTCGTCGTAGTGTGAAAGTTAAGATAGACCTAGGTTCGTCCTCGTCACCTGACCTTAGATCAAAATACATGGTACGCTACTAATAACCCACATTTAATTTTCATATAAAGGGCTCTACTACATTTGGTAAGTACAGAAGCCTTTATCCCGAGGTACTCTTATAATATTTACTTTTCTACGAGGTTCTTGCCCTTGGTAAACACGAGTAATGGGCTTTTAGTATACCCTAGTGATCCTTCTCTATTTTAGACTTTTCTTGTCAACTTATTTTTCATTTATCATGCTTTTTTCGTAATATAGATTATATTTTAAATGAATGTTTGGCGCATCTCAGCCTGATTTGGCTCTTGTGCCGTAAGCCCTAGCTGTTATCCCAATTCGCTTATGACGTTCATTTTAAAACTCAGATATTGCTGATTAAGATATCATTGGCGATCTCGGGTCTTTTATCAAAGAAATGAACATTGATATTGCGCCATTTTCAATCATTTCAATGATAGAGTTCTAGTATGTCTTTTTATTTTAATTTAGATTTTTATTGGATCATTTTTCTCCTTTTCAAACCTTGTTCGGATAATTCAGAAACCCTCGAAAGGAAAATTCAGCTTATTTTATGCCAAGTTTAAACAATTTACACTTTTTCTGATTAAAAGCGAACGAAATCATACACTAAAATATAAATGTCAATACTTTTTGTATCAGTTTTTGCACAAAGAAAATCATATTTATATACATATATAATTGTGTATCAGGAAATAAAAATTAATGATGATAATTATATTTGTAAATCATATACTTATCTCTATGTACATATTGCTTCAAATATATCACATTTACGAATTTAAAAAATGCCAGAGTACTTATAAATATAACATTCTATACACGGAATATAATTATAGTTTCAAAAATTATATTTAATAACATTTAAAAACATCTTTAATCTTTTGATTTATATTTCCTGAAATTTTTATAAATAATATTGTGCAATATTGAAAATTACTAACTGCTCATTAAACCAAATTATGTTTAATGGATAGGAAATAACCGCTTTTATTTTAATGTTTTAAATATCAGCATAATGGAAAAAGAAAATTTCATAGAAAATGTAATAAGAAATCCATATATTAAGATGTTATTCTCTATATCGTAGATCACGTGTTTTGGAATTTCACATTTTGATTTGGGAATGTTCTGTCTATCAAATTCACATAAAAAATGTACATATGGAATCAACGATGCACACATACCCTATACATTTTAATAAAAATATCAGAAAATGCTACATTTGATAAAATTTAGTTTTCAGTTACTTAAAAAAGTTTTGTTTCAGCAGTTCCTGAAAGTTTTTGATAGAATGCACTTCTTGAATTATCAATATCAGAATCAAAAACTTATTTAATTTTCAAAGTCCATATTCGTTAGAATTAAAAGAATTTATATAATTATTTAATACATTTCAATGTTTGACAGATTATTTAATAATGTTGTGCTTAAAATCAAAATTAAAACTGTGGACGACGGGCTACGTAGTTGTGAAACATGGTCCAATTACGAGGACATTACCTGAGCGGCAAATTCCTCTCCTAACTTCCACAATACGCCATTGGGAGATCTTTGATCCAGAAGCGATTCAATAAGCTATGCATCGAGTTTTTAATGGCATCAGTATTCGAACCCACGATACGATTGTTATAACGCCGGACGTTAGTTAGCGATCATGACTGCTAGGCTACCGCGATACTAATTTTTATATTAAAAAGAATGAATATAATATGAACTCTTTTCATTATTAATGTATACATTTTTAATTAACGGTGTTAGTTTTGATATGCATTTTGCCACTTTTAAAATAATTTTAAAACTCTTTCCAGGCTCTTAAATATTAATTTTTAGCATACTGGTTCAGAAGATGTAAATACATTTTAATTAATGTTTTTAACCGTAAAGGAAATTAATATATTTTTAAAACATCTATTTAATAAATTCTATTGATAGATAATAAAATATATATGCCAATTCTTACTTAAAATTCAGTTAAATATATGCCATAAAATTTTAAAAGTTTGGTTAGATATAAAATTGCATAAAATTGAATTTTAAAACTAAAGTTTGTAGTGGATCATAAGACTTAACGTGGAAAATAAGATAAAAATTTAATGAGTTACTTAATAAACGTATTTAGTAATAAATGTTTAATAGTGATTATGCGAATTTATTCCTCAAAGATTATGACATGGTGTTCATTAATTATAAATAATTCATTTTTGAATAAATTACATATTTTCACTATAAATGTTGAACATAAAATGTTGAGAAGTGATAATGTATTGAATTTTCCCCCAAGTCCTTCATTACTCTATTGAACTCGATGATACTGAACTGGATAATTCTAAAAGAGAGAAACATAAGAAAATAAACAAATAAAAATTGATAAAATCATTTATTTTTAAATATAAATGTTATAACGTTAGAAAAGTAAAATACTGCTTTTTTAATACATAACCGCTTTAAATATGGATAATTCGATGATTTAAATATGAATAACTAAATGTTTTAAAAACAAATAATTCATGGCTACAAATAAAAATTTTATATTTTAAATAAAATATTGATAAAACATTGCATTTCTCAAATATTTCATTATTCTTTTGAACTCGACCCTATTGAACTCTATAAAGCCAAATGGTAAATAATAAATAAATGGAATGAAAATTAATTAAATCGTTTATATTTAAACATAAATATGAAGTCTTTTCAAAATAAATATGTGTTATAAATATAAATATATCGTATAAGTATAAATAAGAATTATAAATATGGAGAAATTATAGGGTATTCCATTTTCCCCAAATTCTTTGTTACATTAATGAATTCGTGGATGTTGAATCTGATACCGCCAAAGGAAAAATAACTAATAAAATATCGGATAAAAGTTGATTTAATTATTTATTTTTAAATATGGATATTTATTTTTAACCGTAAATAATTAATTATGTTAAATATAAGTATTAAAATATAAAAAGACGGGAAATAATAATGCTATCTCATTTTTTTTCACATTCTTCAGTACTCTATCGGACTAGTGGATATTGAACCCGATACATCGTCAAATGCGGAAAAAGAATTATAAATATATATATATATATATATATATATTATATATATATATATATATATATATATATATATATATATATATATATATATATATATATATGCTAATTCACTGTACTGATATAAATTTTAAGCAAATGACTATAAATTTTAATTCAAAGTAAAGATTTGTAAATTTTGCTATTAAGAAACCTTAGTTCAGTTTCCACTATGAATCTTAAACAACCTACGCACATAACAAGTTAGCATCACATTTTATTTCGCAAATTTTTCCCTTAAGGTAAAAATTACTATAATTATTAAATTATTTTTCCCTTGAGGGAAAAATTACTTCCGATTCTCTAAATGCAAGCAGCAAATGGGGAATCTGATTATGCAATTCATTTCCTTAGAATGTTCTTTTTCAAATAAAAAAATCATTTTTCGTCGTTTTGTATTTTCTTCTATATTTTGCATTCTTTGGTTCAAAGGAAGGTTAATAAAAATATGAACACCTGCGAAAAAGATTTAGATAGATATCGAACATATGATTCCAGACATTGCCTCAAGTAATGAAATTTTTTCATAAATTTGTAAGTTGATTAGATTAATTTGCCACTTTTGATATCAAAGCCTTCGACAGTTATATTAATTTAATTGGTAAATTGCTGAGAATTTTGTAGTTATGTTTAGAAACTTCTATGAAATAAAGAGAGAGCGAATTTCCTCCGTAAATCTTTTAGATGAAGAATAAATTATATCCAATTAAAGAATGTAATTGAAGGTAATTAAAGATTTAATTAGAAAAGGAATTCATTGAGAAACTATTCGTTCCTTAACTGATCAGTTTTTACAGTAAGTGTTCTTTTACTTTTCTATGCAACTTTTTATTTGAAAGCGAAAGCAAAATTTTTCTCAGAAATCTTACATTTTAAAAATTCATAGCGGAAATTTTTATTTTTAACAAAACGAATACCGCTTCACAATTCTTGAATACGTTGCTTGATTTCAGAAAATAAGAAAAAATAATGATTAGTTTGCAGCACATTTAAGGGTTTTTTTTATTTTTAAATCTGTTTTATATCCTCAATTTAATTACTTCCAATTGTTCTTTAATCTCGTTTATTGTTTTGGAAACAATGCCAGACTCATATTTGTCTCAATATAACTATAAAATATTTATAAGTTTTTACTTTCTAAAGAAAAGAAAAGCTGTTGTGTGTTTCCTAGCTTTTAATTTGTTCATCAGCAAAAAATACACCGTAAATACTTAGTATACCTGTGTATTAGTTAGCTTAGTAAATTTCTTGCTTTTCTTACTAAATGTGATTTAGGCGGCAATTTATTGTGTAAAAATTACATTTAATTGGAAGCGTCTTATTGTGTAGGATTGTAAAAGAATTATAAGGAAACCTCTTTCTTGAAAATAATGTATAATATTTAAAATTCGTTTTTAATTTATTCTTTTGTGTATTTGAACATTTTGAGTATGTGTATCACATATATAGTATATAAATATTCTAATTATAAAAACAAATTGTGTACACACACACACACACATATATATATATATATATATATGTAGAAGTAATACATATACATTTAGTTCTTTTGAGACTTTCGAAAATTATGTAACAATCAGACAAGTTGTCATAATATGTGGACTGCTCCTTACATCGCTCTCACAAACTTCTGGGTTTTCTGATTTTATAATTAATTTCCCTGTTTCTTCCCAATCAAATGAAATGTTATGCAAATAAGTATACTTTAGAAGTGGATTGAATGTATTTAATCAAGCCTTATAAAAGCGATAGAGCATTGAAAAGAATACTCAGGTCATTGTAATAGGAAAAGTGTTAGTGTGATGTGCGCGGACGTTTTCTGTCGGATTTAGTTCATTAAGACTAAACGCTGTCGGAGCGACTGAATACTTGGAGGAGGTACTCGCACTAAATTCAAGTGAACCAATCCTTTGATAGGTTATAGCAATAATTATTACACGCGGATTGAGAAACTAAACTCTTTGTGTGAGAACCACCTTCTATTTAGAGGACCAATAAAATTAGATTTAGGATAAAATTGAATATTTTAAGTACTTTGATTGTGCATGCACTTAAGTTCTTGTGATTAAAATAATCCTAAGGTCAACACATGAAGTAAGTTTTAGGATCCCATCACAAAAGTTTTCTAGATATGGAAAGGCATTATATTCGATTCGTATAAATTCGCTTTGGATTCCTTGCGTCCCTCAAATGCTTACCTTTTGTAGGTATGTTCGGTCAGGATATCGCATCCATCTTTTTCTTTCTCATAAGTTTTACTGTCTTTGGTAAACACGGGAGACGCGTCTCTAGATATCTAGGTATCCTCCTCTACTTCCTACCATTCTTAACAGCAATTTGTTCCTTCTTCCATCTCTTTTGAATTTAGATGACAATTATTTCACGTTTGACGCACAGGTTGGGTACCATTAGCCCCACTTTCCCACTTTCGATTTGCTTGTTCTCTGCGTGTCCGCTTTCTCTTTTTATTTGTCTTGCATCCGTGTGTATTTGCTTATGTAATTTGACGAAGGCCTACATTTCATTTATACAGTACTAGACCACGAATACATTTAAATTCAAACGACTAAGTACTACAGCTAGCTTAATTACTTTACATCTATGTTTTGTGTTTTTTGTTTGTTAGTTGTTACTAATTTTCGAAAAAAAATCTCTTTATACTTTGATTTTAATTTTCGTTTGCGTTTATGGTCCATCTTGTATATATATATATAAGCCTAAGATCCACTTTTAATTATAAATAATTTTACCGAAGAAATATGAAAATATTATTCGGTATAATTAATTATAAATTAATTATTGAAAATTATTTTTTTCTGACGATAACAGTATCGGTACATAAAATTATCAGTAAATAATTTACCATACGGAAAGTGTAATGCATAATTGCCTTGAACATTTTTTTTTAAATTCTGAAGGGCACAATGAAACCTAATTAACGATACATATTATGATTAAAATAAAGCCGTTTATTCATCATTAGCTACAAATATTATTTAAGTCCCTCTATTTCTCACTAATATAGTGGCTTTTTTTGTGATAGAGAAATTAGTACTTCTTAACTGATCTTCATTTTCATTGCATTCATTTTTCTTGAAATGAATTCTTTTTTATATTGAATTTGGCATATTTTTCTTCGCTTTCATTAACTTGATAGTCATAGTATTCTCAAACTGTAGTATTCTCAAACTTGCAGAATAAAAATAATTTTTACATCAGCTTTTCAATATTTGTATAATTTATATAATAAGTTTTCAACTGAAATATTATTTTGGGGGTTATTTTTTTTTTCTTTTTCTGGAACAAAATATGCCTTCTAAAGTTTAATAACATATTTTACTTTCATTTTAAGTTATTAATAACGTTTACAAAAATATTTTTTATAACCTTTGATTGTGAATTTAAATATATATAAAATACGATGAATAATTTTAATATCTCAGGAGATTGTGAACATTTTAAAAATATTTTGTGTAATTTACAATACGCACGCACACACACACACACACACACACATATATATATATATAGTACAGAGTAGAAATGTGATGCATATCCAAATATTAACACTATGACATCAGAGGAGACGTCATGGTCCGCAAACGCGTGATAAACGCACTCTCAGGGCCAAAGAAACTTCAGAAAAAGTAGGAAAGACGCATTTCCCGGTACGTGCACTGAAAGTGACAGTGAAATCAAACGTTTATGAAGGTTACAAGAAACCATCAGGGTCCCGTTTCACACAATAGAGAAATCTGCAAGCTTGAATGCAGAGTGATGAGTATTGCGGAAGTGTTAGTACAGTATCAAAAACTCGAAAAGTCTTTCAAATTACAAATACAGCTGTAAGAAAGGCTGCCGGTGATTGACCTAGGGAAACCACTACAAGTGATGGCCGATATATCATTTTGCAGGCAAACAGAGACCGGAACAAAACATAAGTCTGCATTTCTAAGGAGCTGCACACGGCAACTGGACATCATGTTTCGCGTTTTACACCCTAAAGACTGCATCGTTTGCAGTGACATCTAGAACGCAAAGACTGTTATCTCTTCAATGGAATCACGTTCTGCTCACTGATGAGAGGTTTGAGTCTGAGAAACGATTATCAGAGCAAGTTAATATAGTGGGAGGTAGGGTCACAGTTTCATTCCACTAATATCACTAAAAGGTACCTTTGTGGGGAACCGGGAGTGCTTGCTTGGGGAGGCATTACGTTGATTCGACAAATGGAGCTCTTCATTTTCTACAGCAGCTCACTTCCTGAAGATCGTTATTGAGAGGAAATTATCATCCCACACGTTCATCTTTTCCGTGGTGCCATTGATCCAAACTGTATTTTTGTGAACATCCATACAGGGCCTCTGATGTTGAGGAGTTTTTAAAAAGTGAGGATATCTACATATTAAATTGGCCAGTGTTCTTTCCTGATTTACATTCCATTCTGCATTTGTGGGATCCTTTGTGGAGATTTCTGGCAAAAAAATCGTATCCTGCGGAGAATGCGAGACAGCAATTCTCCTTGAATAACGGCAACTCTTACTTCAAGAGTTGCTAAACAATTTGAGACTGAATATGAACAGACGGTGTAACGGAAAAATTCTTGAATGTTTTCTGCAAGCATAGCTAATAAATGAAGTTTACGAAAGTAACTCCGAAGATCACAAAATTACCATATTACTCAAAAGATACAAGAAGTCACTACCAGAATCTTGAAAAGCGTGTATGAAAATGCGCACGAGCGAGTTGAACTTTGTCTCCAAGAAAAAGAGTGGACATTCGGAACACTTCTTGTACATGTTAGTTCAGACTTTCTTTCTACATTAAGAAGTGATTTTTACAAATAGCAGAAAAATAAATGTTTTTAAGGTGTTTATATTTGCATTACAAATTTACGAATTGTCATTGAGGGAACTTTTAGAACACCTCTTGTTTACCTGCTTCTATCATGTCTTCGATTACAGAGTATGAATGAGTATGTGAAGCTTGAGGTTTATGATGCAAGAGCCAAATCTGACTTTCCTATGCCAAATAATGTATATCTGTAAACATTGGTTGATACGGTAAATAGTCAAAAATAAAGAATAATCGCTCGAGTATTTCGGGAGCACTTCATGCGTATTCAAGAAAGACAGCCCTATATAACGTAAAAGGTCACTAAGGCATGTAGGGATCATGATGCCATACTTATCTAAAGATTGTAAGCCAATGAAGTTTCTAGATTGCGGAATCACCTTTTTCGGCGCAGCATACATTATGACAAACATATTTCTTGTGTTGAAAAAATATCCACAATCACTTATTCGCTCAGCCACAAGAATTTGTACTTTTGATTTATCTTGATATATTCAATGAATTTACATGTCTAATGTTTTTTTAAGAAATCTGACTAAAACTTCTAAGATTATAAATTCCTAAAGACATATTCAGAAAATCTTTTTAACTAAATGCATTTTCTCAGAATTTTATCCATCATTTTGCCTCCGAAACCTCTTTTGAATTATTTGTTTGGAGTATTTAACAGTTTACATCCATTAGTAAAGTGTGTGTAGCGTCTTTTTAAGTTAATCCTTTAAAATATCTTCTAGAATAAATGTATTTCAGAAGATAACGATTTTGAAAGCCAAGATAGAAGTATTTTTGCACTTTCTGTTTTGTACATATTTAAATCAAATAAATACACCCGAAGACATGGTTAGTTATGTATTTCCCATTAAAATATGTAGTTGTTGTCATTCTTCTTAATATTAAATAAATAAAAAGTAAATTAATTCAAAAGCGCATAAAAAGTTATTATTATTTCTTTTTGAATTTATTTATAGAAAATATTTACTCTATATTCTAGCGGTTTTTAAAGTTATTTAGGCTCTTATAAAAGTGTTTTAAAAGTCCGAAAAAAAAACTCATTTCGTAATAGAAAAATATTGTTCTCTAAGTTAATTAGCCATGACTATTTATTAACTAATGTTTAACATATTAAGTTAGTTCTTTTGAGAATTCAACATAGATAACAATTTTGTTATGGCCATCGAATTGCGGACATTTTAAAATTATTTCAATATATATATATATATATATATATATATATATTACACACACACATATGTATATAAATCCTAAAAAAATAGATAAATTTCTAAAGAAAATAAAATACAGAGGCCTATAGATACATAAAGGAATTTTACTCTATAGAAATTAGCAACAGTATGTACTATACATTAAAAATTGTTATAAGTTTATGGTTGGTTTATGATTTAGTAAAATTTGTTACACATAATCCTCTTGAGGTACATTGCAACAAACCCAAGGTCACACTAAAAGAAAATTTAGAATTATGAATTCGTAAAATGAATTTTGAATTTAAAAAATGTTTTACGAACATGGTCATTCAAAATATTGGGAGAAACAATTGAAATGCGAAAAAAGATATAAATATTAATTACACTCACTCGCACACAAATTGATTCATATATATTTTGTTCATAGTTTGGCCAATAAGTTTATAATAACCACCCAGCGTAGTGATCTAAAGCCTGTTACATCATTATATATATATATATATATATATATATATATATATATATATATATAATTTAATTTTTCATCCTTCTAAATGTTTGGTATCTTAAAAAGTTTCAATTTTACTCCTTTTCTTTTCTAGTTTTGTCTTGCTATTTTAATTTACTTCCTTTTGCATGTATATATATATTGTTTCCTTTTTAGTCAAATATGTTTACGGTATTACCATTGACTTTTCAGTTTGCAATTTTTATCTTTTTGTTTTTAGTTTGGATCATGTCTTGTTCATATTGGTTTGGGTTTGATACTTTTTTTTTTATTATTTTTACTTTTGTAAAATTTAAAAACCTGCTCTTTTTATATTCGGTGCTTTAATTTGTTTTGGAGTTCTTTTTATATATACTATGCCTTTCTATGGAGTCTAAAATTTAAATTCTACTACAATATTCAGTGCACTAAAAAATGTATGTGGAAATTTATGTAAAAATGTATAAGGATACTTGCAAAAGTTTAATTTATTGAATATATTCAAAGTTATGAAGAAATTCAGATCTATTTTATTAATAAAAAAATATCTATCGTGGTTTATAAGCAATATTGTTTTCGATATATTGCCTAAAGAAAAATATTTTTGAAAATTCAAAAAGGTCAAGGTATAGCTTACATAGAATTAAAAGAAAAAGTGTCACAGACTTTTCCCAAAAGCTTAGCATTTGCCATAATGCTAATTCAAATAATTTAAGAAACTGGAGCATTTACGGAACCAAAAGAAAACCTTCAGGCCCCAAACACTCTCTCTCTTTTTGAAGATAGATTAAGCCCAACGAAAAGCCCAACAGTTTGAAAGGTCAATAAATAATCTGGAATAAATAATCTGGAATAAGATATATGTCAAAGCAAACTGTTTATAATTATATAAAGAAGTCTAAACCTTATAGATTTCAAAAAAAAAAAAAAAAGAATATATCGTCCACCTTAGGTTACACGATACCGGTAACTTAGGATATATAAACACATCAATCAATAACTCCCTGAGACTAACATTGAAAACAACATTTTTTGCAAATTTTTTATTCATCAACATAACACCTTTGTTAATCACCTTTAGGTGATACACTGTCCCAACGCTTTTCCAAATTTTTCCAAAAAATTTTTTTTCTTTTTTCTTTTTTTTTGCAAGAATCTTTTGTTTCTGAGTAAACATGATAAACAGCTTCTGAATCATCGACTCGTTGCTGTTTTGTTCCATCGAAAGCAATCGCGGACTAATTTGAAAAAAACCTTTTACTCTCCACAAAACCTTCAGTAAATAACTTCCAAATGATATCTCAGTTATCTCAGCACCACGTTCAATTTTGATCTTTCATTTAATTCTTTGTCACTTCACTACATTTTCCGGTGTAATCGCTTCCAAGGTCACCCGAGCGTTCCAGTCATTCTGTCGGTACGACCACGTTTAAACTCGGCAAACCTGCTTTTGATGGACAAGAGTCCGGGTAACATTTTTTCAAATCCATTGTTTCGCTTTGCACGGTGTTTTTACCCATTAAAAAAACAATGTTTTATCAGACGAAACTCGGTTTTTCGCATTTTTAAACAAACTACAAAAACGATTCTTCTATCAACCTCGATAACTCAGCTGTTTCTGGTCTGATCGACTTAGGATTTGACACTGTTTCAAGCAAGTTAGTACTCTAGAAAGACCTGGTACTTTACTACGAGCCATCTCTGGGTTAGTCGAACTTATTGATCCATTATATATATATATATATACATAGAGGAAATAATATACTATTGATTTTCATCTAATTAGGTATTGAGTCATGGCATAATGAATAATGAAGAAACTTGAAAATCTTGAATTAAGAAATTTTTAATCTAGTAAGAGAAAGAGCCAGATACATGGTGATAAATTACTTCATATTTGAGGACGCATCATGAGTCATATATATATATCCTGTATGTATGACCAGTTAAAAACTATGATTTTAATAATCGTAGAAACTATTTGGTCATTAATTGTACGACAAATATATAAAGGTAGAAAAATATGCTTGTATTAATAATCTTCAGAATATTCTTAATCGTGTTTGGGACAATGTATAGTGTTTCAAAACTCTTGAGCAAATATTTAAAGAGTAATGGAAGGCATCTAAACGAGCAATTTCCCCCAAACAATGCATTGGAGGCGAGCAAGCAATTAACCTCTAGATGGCGCTGTAATTGAAAGAATAAAGCTCAAGTTTTCTTTCACATCGTCATTTCTACCGTGGATTTCAACATGCATGGCTACGTGTAATAATCAGGAAAAAGATTGTGATCTAAATTTTCAAGGAGAAAAATTACAATTTAAAATATTACAGAACTCATTGAAACACAATTAGTAATACAAATCAAAAATACCAAACTGATCAAGTTAAAATTTACTATCCGTAATTTATCAAAATTTAAAACATATGCATTAAAACTTAAAAAAAGTCATAAATTTACTTAAATACAATATGAAAGAATTCAATATCACGCATATTATAAGTGATAATTTTATTTCAAAAACTAAAATAAAATCTACAATTAAAAAATTTACAACCGGTTTAAATAAACACAACTACATGAAGAATATAAAAAATGTCTTAAGGTAATTGAAAACTGTCTCAGACTTTGGACAGAGAAACTCTATTTAAACTTTTTCCTCGGATTCAACCATCAGAACTCCAGTAATTAAAATGTTATTATGTTATAGACAAATAATATCAAAAATCCCACTCGGAACAGTAATTCAACCATAAAAAAATAAAACAAGAGCCTTAGTATATTTGAACCATATTAAATAAACTTAAACATTACAAATAATCTATATTTATTAATCCACATTAAAAAAAAGTAAATAAAGTCATGAAACTTTTATTTCCACTAATCTATTTGATGTTCATATCTCTTCGAAAATAGTGCAATGATATTCTGCTTTTTTACCGCCCATAAATTTGATTAATAGACTGACTTTACAAAACTGACAAAATTTACTAAAATATACTTATCCTACCAAATTTAAATATTATTTGGTGGAACATTTATTTTCTATGTAGCATAATAGTTCATAAAAAGAAACGAAAACATAATTGTGAACTATCTAAGTACTAACAATAATAAAATCTAAAACGATAAAAACAAAGAAGTGAATATAAAATTAATTCAACAAATCACCTAGTTATTAAGCATACTTTGGATTCAAAAGCAATTCTCTTAATGCAATATTTGTGGCTGTCTGATGAAACAAAAACAAAAACAAAAAAATTAAAGTTTGGCTAAGTGTCTGAAAGCTTCAGTTTTAGATATATCAAGTTCTGCATTTAATGTCTTTGCGTATTTATCTTTCAGATAAGTATATATTGAAATTTTTTTTTCACACAGAGATATGTTGCACAAAAGTGTAGTAAAACTTCAACGTTTTTTTTTTTTTTTTGATGAAACAGTATATTCATTTATAACATTGAGTAGAAGTCAATTAAAGAATTATCTTTATAAATAGCTTTTAGTGAACTGTCACAGTTTAACTCAATGAGTTTTTCTTTTTCCAATAAAGTTAGACAGGTTTTTAAAGTTAAATCTCTCTTAAAAGGATTAAGTATTAATTTGTTTGATTGAGACATATTTTGTAAATAGTGTAGTTGTTTATGTATAATTAGCGCGTAGAGATTGTAAATATATGTAAAAGAAAATAATTGCTCTCTCTCTATTCCTTGTTGGATTGTTCCTTATTATTGTATTCTTTAAGGGACCAGGACACTAGGGAAAACATGCAAAAATTAAGAATTTAGATAAATAAAGTTATTTCATAAAAAATCCACGAAAATTCATTTGGTTGTGTTATAATGCTATTCGTTTGTTTAATTGAAAATATTTGAAAAATTATAAATAATATTAGTGCATCTAACCACATGCACAGGATTGTTACAGACGCATCGAAGAAATTAAGAAAAAATTATTTAAAAAATTTAAAATTTATAAAAATATAAGTTATTTTAAAATATAGAAATATTTTGAAAAATAATTTAAGTACTTGGTTGTATGAAATGATGGGTTTTTTTTTCTGAACTGCATTTTATGTGTGTTCAGATATGGGGAATGAAACATTTTTTTTTATCATTATCTAGTTTTAAAAAGTTTATAGTTTAGTGCTGAGTCCCCTTATGTTTTTTTGACATGCATTCCCAGAATAAATTAATTTATAGTAAAGCTAAGAAGAAACATGACAAATGACTGAAAAATACAAAGAGAATTTAGCGAAACAAAACGATCGCTTTATATTGTATTAGCATTATTCGAAGAAAAGCTAAACACGAAGTCCTTCGATACATTACATGAATTGTGTAGTAAAAAATAAGCCTGAAAGAGACGTAACAATATAAGAAACACGAAAGATTTAGATAAAATTCTTATGGGAAAAGATCCAAAGCGTGTCAGTCAGCTTTATGCTGATTCTGTCATTTGAAAAAAAAAAAAAAAAAAAGGAATTTCAAAAATGGATAAAAAAGAAGAATCATGAAACATCAAATAAAAAAAATTCATTGAAAGAGATTTTAAATTGAAATTTTCTATCTTTTCTTTTTCTTCTTTTTATGGCAAGAAGAGGAAAGGTTGAGAAGAATCCAATAAAAATCTCACCACTGGTTGGAATTTATATAAAAAAAATCTAGAGAGCAATTTTAAAAATGCCTACTCTACATTTTTCATTCAGGGAAATGAAATTTATTGCTGGAAAAAACTTTCACTGAAAAATGTATTGTCACTGTCGGAATTCTGAAATATTAGTTTCGAGTTTAGTTTTTCGTTTTATTTTTTATTTTTCGAGCTGAAACAATATGATTTTTTTGATATAGTGGAAAGCTTTATCTACGCATGCGTGAAGGACACTTTATTATGTAAAAAATACTTTGAATACTCAAGAGAAAGATTTATGATGCTTCTAACAAAAAGATATTATAATAGTGTTGCACACAAGTATTTCAAAGTAAAATTTTATTCGTTGATTCATTTCGTTATGAAAAGAAATTGCGAAATTTTTCGATATTTCTTTTTTTTTTTTTCATATTTATCACATTTCATATATTCCTGCCTCACATATTCGAATGAAATGTAATTTATAATTAAATCCATTGTGTTGCAATAGAATAAAAATTAAATGATATTTATCTTTCATAATTTTGTAGATTTCGAAACAGACACTGTAATGATAAAAATTACAGTAAATATGTAAGGTTTATATATAATAAGTGTGAATTACTTCTTGAAAGAATATTTAAAACTAATAACTTTTATCTTTCTTAAGACAACTATTGTCGGGTATTTTATACTGGGATTATAATGTAAGTGCGACAACAAAAAAATAAAATAATTTGCTTAGAAACATTTCCCATATAAGATACTGGGACTTAACATTATTGATAAAAGGGAAATAGAGTTATAACAAAGGTCATTTTAAACGAATAACTATGGGATTTGATTAAAAAAAAAGTTTTACACTGTAGAGAATTGGAGTGAACTTGAAGAATAATGATTAAATAGAAAACTAGTTATAGATTTTGCACTTTAGAATTAATTTCACATGTAGTGTAAATCTAGAATTCCTAGAGATATGGCAAACATGCACAAAACGAAGGTGGTTCCGTTTTGATTTTATTTGAGTATTTATTAACGTTACACTAAGAAGCAACTCGAGAACTATTGGAAGTAAACCTTGTACTTCTGTGTTTCAGTCAAATGATGAGGACTAAATCTGAACTGGCACTTCCTCCTCTAAACTTCCACAGCACGCCAACGGGATAACTAGGAACTTAATTAGATTTAACGCTCTTTGCTTTCTTGGAACAGATTGACCAGGTACCACAAATCATTTTGATTATTGCTTAGTTTTCCGTGTGTAGCCATGGCAAACTAGTTATCATGGTCGTGAAATCGTAGCTGGCGTTTTCGTTGATTCGTGGTTTCGACTCCGATTCTTCTGAAGATCTATCGCGTATTGAGGATGATGCCTTTTTTAACTTTTTAGGCTCAATGTCCTTTTATTTGCATGATATGAAGATTAGATAATGGGTTATAAGACAAGGTGTGATTCTTGTCCCTTGGTCGAGATTCAAAATTACGATGGCCAATAGTTCTCTGATTTCTTCTAAGTGTGACGCTAATATAAACAATCAATCAATCAGTTAGTTGGTTTACAGTGTATAGTAATGATTCTAGATATCGTTGACAGTGACAACTTGAAGCAAAATGACGACAACTCGATGCGGCAGTATTCAAAACCAACATATAAATCAATATTAGACTTATTTTTGGATGATTTAATAGATGACAGTACAAAAAAATAATACCTTCTTATATTAGCAATGGTATCTTAATTCAAAACTGGTGTATTTTGAACCACTCACGTATACATACTAATAACTATTTACAGATTTTAAGCTTGATAAATTTACGAGACTATCTGATTGTTAAATAAAACAACAATAACCCGCAGATTGAAGTAACTATAATAATTGTACAATATAAATCGAAAGTAGATCGTATGATTGTGAAAGAAAAACTATTAACTGAAATCTTCCTAAGACTTTCAACAGCCAACAAAATATATTTATATTTAGAATGAATTTTAATTAGGGGCATAAATTTGCCGAAACTAGAACTATTTCGTATAATCTTTCTGAGAAAGCATTTTTTTTTCAAATGTTTTGGGTCTCAGCTTGTTGAAGAGTTCATTCCTGAATTGAGTACTTATCTTAGAATTAGATACAATGATTGTAAAATAACTTAAGCAAAGGGTATGACTTTGAAATTGTTAAAAATTTTGCAAACATTTTGCAGTGAAACGGCAAACAATGGTTTTGAAATTTTATAAATGACAATATATTAAATATTAGGTTAATAAAGAAAAAATATAATATGCAAAGAGAAATCCTCCCCCCCTAAAAACAGTCTTATATCACATAATATTGTTTAACTGATAAAATAAAATTTGATTCATCAAGTACAATATATGTATATTTAATACATCAAAGTTATGAAAACTCAAATCCCGGCAATTATTTTCGTAGCATCTGTAGTATTGACCGGAAACTTTCGTACTTCTATTATTATTAATTTGGTAAAAACTTCAAATGATAATGGTTTACTTGTAATTACAGGGTATTATTTAAACCTTGAATATATGAAATAAAAATTCATAATAATAACATATTTTATTTTATTCTTATATAAAGTGACAAAAGTATATGAAAATAATTCTTTAATAATATAAAAAAATTGAGCCAATTTATAACAAATTGAGCCAATTTATAACAAATTGAAAGGAATATTTGTTCGTGAATAGGCCACGGTAGACAAATGATAACGGTTGCGAACTCTCGGCCGGCGTTCTTTTGGTTGAGTCTTGGGTTTGAGTCTTTTTCCACGAAAGACCTCCCCCCCATGTTACAGGGCTATTGCACGTTTAATCTCGTTGAGGTCCCAAGTTTTTCCATTGGCATGCTGTGGAAGTTTGGAGAAGGAAGTGCCAGCTCAGGTGTCGCCCTCGTTTAGGTGTCATTCAAAAGTACATGTCCGTCGCGAATATTCCTTTTGATGATTCTCAGTTCGACAGCAAAAGGCAATCACGTCGTCTTCGTTACGTGACCGAAGCTCAAAATTACGAGGTCTCTTGCCAATAGCCATCTTGATTCTCAATGCGACGTTAATGAACCATCAAAATATTATTGAATAACTTTTCAAAATAATAGCAATTATAAAATGTAAATTATGTATGTGATCTATTTGTTAAAATACTTAAGCCATGAAACATGATTGATTAAAGCAGTGATCTTCTAAGTGTGGTCTATTTTTTTTAACAAAATAATCTCACCGTATAAAAAACTCCTTTAGATTTCATTTGTTAGTTTAATAATGATTGAAAATAACTCTACACAATTTGTGAATATATATTTCCTTCTTATATATTTTCCTAATGTATGTATTTTTGTTCTATTTTGACGATTGTGTGTGTCGGATGCAGTTTTTCATGTTGTATTTCTATGTTGGTATATAACAGTAAGTTAAGTTTCTATTTCATAGATTTAAAGCTGATGTAGATGAAAAAACGTATTATAGTTGAGTACACAATGTACTACATTGTATCTGGTAACAATTTCAGGTTTAATTTCGAAACATGTCTGTAAATGTTTTCATCGTTTTAGTCCTTAACTGGTGACATCACATAAAACTAAATTTTCGTCTCATTTAGCCTTGGACTTCTGCTCGTCAACTATAGAGCTTGGAGCTTTACATCAGGATCTTAAGAAACATTTCCATTTGGATGATAACTATTGATAATTGAGATGAAATCCTAAGTGATTCTAATAGGAAAACGTACGATTCATAGGTTATTTTTTTCTTTACAGTGGTGTGTATAAAAGTATCAAATAAGGCCTTTGTGTTTCTTTATTTTTTAACCTGTTTTCACTGAATCTAAGAATATAGTTGATCACAAGGAATCCAATAATACAATGTAATGTCTTAAAGACTGTTTCTCTTAGTACTACCAACCTGAGTATTTTTAAATTCCTACTATTAGTTCACACTCTCCCTATATATATTTATATATCTTGTTCAAATTTTCAATCGCTCATAAAATACTTTTTATTCATCCACTCAAGTTCAAATTCATTTTTTTAAACATGCATTGGATGACACATGAGGTTAATACAGTTTTTTCAAATATTAATTCATTAATTTAATTAAATTGGTGGGAATGCAGTTTAGCCCAACAACTTGGCGATTTTTTTTTTTTTTTTGGCTGAACATTAAATCTGAAAAAGGAGACCAGGGTAGCCACATTTGGCAAATAATTTCTGTCGCCAAGGGGGATTGGGCTAAACTGTATTTCAAACATTTAATTTACCGGATTAATTAAGAAGCAATCCAACGTCTTTTGTCTTGCAATGGCAAAGTTGGTTGAGCGTCGGCATAGAATCTTTATTCCTTCGAATCGAATATTGTCGAAGCATAAAATTTTTTATTTGATTTTCAAATAATTAATTTTACTTTTATATCAGATATTTAGCAGCATATAAATTTAGGAATAAATACCTTCAGTGACGAAGCATGTAGATCGCTGGAAAAAAAATTCTTTTGCCACTTAATATTGTGATTCTGTCATATGTATACATATATTTATATGAATTAGAATTATTTAATCAAAAGTAACTAAAATAAAAAAAATTCTTTGTTGAGCTAAGTAATGGGTATTGACTTTAATTTTTTTTTATATTACTTGATATGCTACAACCTAGACGGGGTGAAGGAAATTTACATTTTCTCATTGTTCTCCACAGTTTTAATTTGATAATCAAGCACACTCTATTAACTTGATAGAATCCTGTCACATAATTGACATTATTCCGAACAATTGATCAAATCACATTTCAATAGCAATACAGATTTCTACGACAATACGCGTTCCATTGTATCGATAAGTGACTTAAGTGCTTTGCAGACCAGTGAACATGGGCTATCGATTGTCACTGAATACCCAGCGTATTGTGCCGTATATGTATTACTAACCACTATTGTACACATCCTAGAGTTTTAGACCTCGAAGCTGATTTAACTGTAACTACTAGTACGAATAATATCTTATTGTACGATGGACGTAATTCGGAGTAGATGACGTAACGAAGCAGTTACCTAGAATATAGTCATCGGTAAGTCTAAAATATACGTAGAAAATCGGAAGAAGTTTTCTACATGTAAGAAGTGCCTCCTCATCACAATTATCAATTAAAATTTAACTTTGAAGTAGTATAAATAATGGGTTAATTATTAGTTTAAATCGGTTGGTGGGTGAACGTAGCACAACCCGAGTAACATTCGCTAGAAGATACTTTGCCGGCGACGGCAGCCACACTATTTCGCGGAAGATGAGCAAACCACCTTTATTCTCCCTGTTTTGAAATAATCTAAACGTTCTAGGATATAAATGGGAGAATGGTGATGATAAGAGAAGCATTGTAATTGAAAACTCTAAGTATAAAAGCTTATGTTTTGTTATAAAAATTTATCAATGGAAACTACTGAATTTTAAGATATACAGCAATCCCTCGTATAGCATGGTATTCACAGAATGCTGTTGCGGAACAATATGGCTTATAAATTATATTAAGTTTAAAAATTTATAATGGAGCAATAGCTTTCTAGCACGCAAATATGTGTGAAGAAACAGCTTTAAATGCGGATGAACTGCTGCAAATTTGATTACGTTGAACCATATGCAAATGGTTATGAGAGAGTCGTAGTGTTTGATTGCGATGAGTCAGTGAAACAATTCGATTGCGAAAAAAAAGACAGGAGGTCAAAGTTGAGCAAGCATTTTTAACTACAGTTACTTGACGAGGACGACTGCTGAGATGGTAACCCCTTTCCAAACTTCCACACAATGCCTATAGATTCGTCTCCAATAGCCTTCGTGCTTGCTTCTAGTGCGATGTTAATAAAAACTAAACTAAAAATTTACAAATGTGTTTTTATTTTATTAGAGAAGAGTCGAATCTAAACCTCTACATATAATCTGCTACGAAGTTCTTGCCAACAGCTATTTAAATCACTTTGGCCAATAACCCTCGTGTAGCTTCAAGTGCGACATTAATAAAACCAATCCAATCCTTTAGTGGGGTCAGACCTCAGACAAACAATTCGATGTTGAGCTCTCGATCACAATTATTCAGCTGCCGCGATCACATGATAAATTCGAAATAAAACTTTCAGTTTTAGATAGATACATGAAACGGGTAGTTTATGAAACGTACAAGTTGTTAAGTATTAAATTATTGGCTTACTAACTCCCCCCCTATATTCGACTACATATTTATTATTTAATTTTAAAGAAATTAGAAGATTTAGAGGAATCGTAATTAGATTGATTAATTGCTTATTAATGTCGCACTTAGAAGCAACACGAGAACTGTTGTCAACGAACCTTGTCATTTTGAGTTTTAGGCAATTGACTAGGACGGCACCTCAGCTGGTACATCCCTCTCAAAACTTCTACACTATACCAAAGGGAAGACTTGGAACTTCAACAGATTTAACTTGCATCAAGCCCACTACAGGGTGGGTTTGTTGTGGCATCAGGGCCGAAACTCACGACAACAATGCAAGACTCGAGACCATAAACACTACATTACTATGATCACAAATATATAATTAGAAGAAAGAAAAAATCTGAGTTCTTCTTCAGAGGGATGTTTCTTACATAACATAACTTTTACTACCGTGTATTTTGAAAAATCACAAAAAAAAATTGTTTGTGACTCGATACATGTAACAATGTGAGTTATAGAAAACTCATTAAAAATAGTTCTAAATTTAATTCGATTGATTCTGAATCCATTTGCGTAATATTTTCCTGTACTTTTTTTTTTATGTTTTTTCATGTTTTCACTTGAAATAATTTGCATGCCAATACAATAAACACAGTAGGAGTAACTCATTACTTTTATTGTTGCTTGATTTCCGTTGCATAATGATGATCCCAGGTCTAATCAACAATGACAACTTCCTTTGATAGCAAATCAAATATAACCTTATAAACCAATGTAAAATTTGTTTCAACGCCTTTTCAACACATGTCAGCATGTAATGGTAACATTTCCCCTTTAACACTTTGAGACTGTACTATGATGTTATTTAACGTGAAAATCTCTCTCATTATATGAAGTGTGGCTGATGTAGACAGGATTACTGATGTGTGGTGAATCGGTTTGTTGAAATGCATTGATAAGCTGTGAGCAATTCAATACTAAAATTAGTTTGTGTTAGGAAGAGTGTGGAAGCTATAAATGAAATAATATAGAATATACTAACCAGTATAAGAAGTTATCGGATCAAAGGCAGGAAAGATCTGCATAGGGTCAATGAATTGCTTTATCTCTAAGTCTACTAAAGACTCGGATTTGAGTCTCACTCCAGCTTAGTACAAAATTATAATATTTGTCTTGCAATTAGGATTTGATCCGCTGTTATAGCAAGCTAGGGACTGACTTTAAAGCAATCAAAGATCCAAATAAAAACAATTTTCTTTCATTCATCCCTTAGCACTATTAATTAGTGACTGTGTGATTGAGCATGGGCTATATAATTAACATGGGCTATTCGGTATACTTCACTCTGATTCACACTTGCAGTTTCTTTCTGAATTTATATTTAAGTTCGCAACTTCTCCCCAATCAAATAAAAAGGGTTAATGCAAAATGAGTAAACTTTAAAAGGGGAGTGAATAATTATAATCAAGTCGTGGAAAAGTGACAGAGAATTGAATAGAAAAGAGAATAATAATGAAGTTACGGTAATAGGAAATGTATTAATGTGATTTGTGATGAAGTCTTCTGGCGTGTATTGTTGATTTCGTAAGATTTAGAATGAATGCTGGCGGATCAACTGAATACGAGAAGGAGGTATTCGCATCGTATTCCGGTAAGTGTATTCTTCGACAGATTCTGGAAGTTGTCAGTACTCCTGATTATGGACTTAACTGTGGAGAACATTCCATCCAAGTTATTTTGGGATACAATTGACTATTTTAATTATTCGGTCCCTTATTAAGCTTAAGTTGAACTTTAGATCTTGTGATTAGAGTGATAATTAAGATGGCAAACGAGACGGATAAAATGATTCCACCCCAATGGTATTAATTACTAACTCTTTAATTTAAGTAACAATGGAACGAAGTAATAATGAGGCGTTACAACACCAAATCACTATAATAATGCCATATTTCATCAAAAATATGCAATGTTTGAATCATTCTTAGAGAGCTATTCTTTTAAAAAGTATTTCAAGTTATCGCATGTTTTTTTCTATATTTTAAACCTGATTTCAATAAGGACTAACTAAATTTCAAATGCTGAGAATCTTTACTGGTGTATTATGGAAGACTTTCATTTTAGAAATTGATTCGAGTTTCATCTTTGTCACTTCACTTTTTTGTTTAATGCATCTCCTATTACTCTATGAACTTGTCTCAATTCATGAACTTATCTCAATTCAATTCTACATTATTCCGTGATTTTATATAGCTTGTAATTCTATCTCAATTTTATTGTTGAATAATGGAACATTAAATTCAACTTAGTCTTAAACATTTCAATTTGCGTGATGTGGAAATCTGGCAAATAATATAGGAGCTAAAGCAATGTTCTTATCCTAAGATTGTGGCTTAAACTAAAAATGTTTATCTTCAACAGCAACTATGGTAACTGAGTTGTTATGGTCTTGAGCTTGTGACTAGAAATGTTTCCGTCGAATCGCATGTTAGTGCATTGAATTTACTAAAGACTCGTTAAGACGGTATGATATATGTTAAGTATGTACTGTCTCAAACGTCTTCGGAGTGTAGACGTTAAATGAGTGGGGTAGTAGCTCATGTATGGTCCTAATAATTTCATTATCGATCATAATTATGAGGTTCGTCACCAATAGCCCTCGTGTAGCATGTAAAATGACGTTAATTAACAATCAATCCAAAACTTACCCAGCGATTCATTTAGATTTTTGATAACCATAATTCGAATGAGCGAGTAAAATTATGTAAATTACTTAATTTTTAAACATTGAAGCATTTATATCGACCTCATATTCTTATACATATACATATTAATGTTCTTCATTTTAAAAACTTAATAATTTATACAGATGATTAGCCTACATAAGAAACATTTTTCGATTTCTAAAAAAAAAAACTTTTCCTTTCCTATTCAACAGAAAAACTTAATTGGACGAAAGTCTTTCTTAAATCTGCTTCCGAAATTTCAGAATACTCTAATTCTTAACATAATACTTTATGTTAAATTAATAAATAAATAAATAAAAATGAACATTTTGTAAATATTTCTTCAAAGTTATCATTCACTTGAAGTCTTCTGCTAAAGGGAAAAATAAACTCATTTATTTAGTAAAGTGGAAATGAAAATGCAAAAGAATACTTCAGATTTGCGCCTTTTTATATTTATATTTCAAACATGCACATTTTTTAAAAATCTACTCTTACCAGCATACCTTAAGTATGTTCATCCCTTTTCACAAACAAGCACAAAATATCGTAATAACTGACAATTCAAAGCTCTTTAGAAGTCTTCCGAAACAGAACAAAATAAAAGAACTCGAGACATTCTCCTTTTCGGCAAAGAATTCCACCTTTAAACATTCTTTCGCTTTTAATCGCCCATGCATTATTTGTCAGCATGCATCGACGTCGCTTCGAGCATCATGTGTGCGACAATTTTCGATTAAGCAACTCATTCATACATAAGTAAGTCTTAATTTGCCAAGACGGTATATTCGAAAAAGATATTCCGTTTTCTTAATGTTTTCTGAAGCATTGCAGCATTTTTGAAACACGATGACGTCTGCTTTTAAATAGCTCTGGGCAGTTTCCTCTTGACTAATGAATATATTTATATGTTGCTAGTTAGAAACTCTTATCAAGGAATTGAATAGAGAATGGTTCTTTGGATAGATTGTTCAATTTTCTGTAGATTAAAAGAAAATGATGGTTTTTCTGGGAAAACAATTCCCTTAAAGAGATGGGAAAATATATATATATCGCTTACTTCACACACAAAGGATCATTACATCGAGATCGAGACATGAAAAAGTAAGTAAGAGTGAAGAAATCAAAAAGTTTATTTATATGATGACATGGAAATGCTCATGATGTATCCATTATATGAAAGATAGTAATTGTAATGTAATCGCATATTTTTTTTAAGTATTTTTACCATACTAAAGGCTTAGAGACATTGTTTGGAACTTATATTAGCCCACGCATTACCTAAAAAAGAGCGTCTAAAAGGGTGCATGTTATGCCAAATTGGCAACCCTGGAGTTGATGCAAACCCTTATTTGATATCGGTTACTTTCTGCCCTTTATGAACGCGCTTTTTGTGCTATATGACAGTATATATTGTTTTCCGTAGTGAAGGCGTGGTCTAAAATAAGATATTACTAAATAATTCTTGAGAAATAGATAAAAGGTGAATTTTTATTAACTTACACGGAATGCTTTTGAATTTATAATTAAGTAATGTTTTAAAATTAGCTATAAAATGAATTTTTCCTATTATAAATACCTAATATAATTCCATTATGTAAAACACTTTTTGGCAAAAGTGAAGTTAGGATTCGGACTAGAAATGTGACGATTTTGATATTATACTTAGGAACAGCACAAGGACTATATGAGATAGTTTATTAAAATCGCACTGAGAAGCAACACGAGGACGATTGACGATAAACCTCGTTATTCTGAACCCCGGTCAAGTGACGAGAATGACATCTGAGTTGGTACTTTCATCTAAGAATTTCCACATTATGCTAAAGGAAGGTTTTGAGACCTTGACAGATTTAACGTACATCAGCCTCGCTTCATGTTTAGTCTTAGGTGGCAGCAGACCCATGACTGGATGAAAGCAACAACGGTCGTAAGTCCGCGACAATGATTACTAGACTATCGCGGCCACACGTGACTCATAACTTTGGAAATCCCTGAATTGACGAGGATGACATCCGTATTGGTACCAACTCTTTGAGATTCCACACCACGTCTCGGGAAGACTTGGAGCTTGAATAGTTTTAACCTACATCAGCCTTTTTATTCGGCGGGACTTTAGTGACTCCACGGCTTGAACCTACGACTCAATGGAAACAGCATCGGCCGCGAGTTCATGACCATGATGATTAAGCTAACGTTGTCTCTTCTAAAATGACGAAGAGGGTGAAAAAGGTAAAACACTATTGTTTGGTGCACGAAGAGTGTCAAGCCATTGACTTCTTAGAAATATGAAAAAGGCTGAATGAACAATCCAACAATTCTGAAGTGAGTTAACTCATTCCTAACTCGGTGATTTTTTGAACTACTTGCATACATATTATTGAAAAGTTTGTAACTAAACGTACTTCCAAGCCTCATGCTCCACAGAAGCATTTACTATCAAGATAAGAGAAAACCTTCTTATGTATTTTTATTTTCACAAGCAAAATATTCAGAAGTACAAAAACATTACCATTTTTGACAACAAAAAGAATAAAAACAGAAATTATGTCATAAAAATGAATATTAAATTAAATCTTAAAATAAGCGCAAACGATAAATTATTAAAGTAGACAATAATATTCTGTTCGGTTATTGAATTAAAAACAGATGATGAATTATTAAATCAAATGATGTAAATATACGTTAAGCAAACAAAATGTAATTATTATAATCATAATGTATTACATCGTCAATATTTTGAGCTTCACAACATGTGTCTCTTAATTTTTTCCCGCGCAATTTTTAGACGCCATTTCTTCAAATCAACTTATTCGCACATGTTGATAAAACTATTAAGAAACGTGATAAGTTCAAGGCAATACGAAGTGCAATTTGGCAAAATGAAATGACCGAATTTTATCCAAATCAGCAAATAATCGGAATCTTACTGTACTTGTAAAACAACTTTGGGCAAATCTTTAGACTAACGAAGACTTTTCTGAATGTCTATCCATTCAATTAGGACATTATCTGCAGAATGATGCACACGTAGCTTGTCAATTCTGTAGATAAAAAGAAAAATTCCTATTCATCTGCAAAAAAGAAGGGAGGGGAAAAAGTGTGCCCACAAAGACACCCAAAGAGCGCGGGAACATTTGATGATTAAAGGCAAGATAATGAGAATAAGATTCCGGAACAGAGAATGTAGATACAAAGGAAATGCTGATAATATTATTTTTCCATGACAGAAAAAGTAGTGGAGACATGATAGTGTTTGTGATGTAATCTGTTGGTATTTTCTTTCCCGGGGATTAAAGCATCAAGTTTGTTTCTCAAGCAATCCTTGAGCACATAGATTTATATTTCTCAAACAAAGATTTATTTAAATTAGCATGAAATTTGATACGAAATGGTATTCAAAAACATTACTAAAGACACTATTTAGTTTCTTTACTCGTGACATTGGGCAATTTGCGGTTATCTCATCACTAACCTCGCTGACTTTTCGATAATCTGAATTTCCCACAATTACAACTCCTTGCTATCCAGATGAAATTTGTTTAGATTAATTAAATAAAGACAAAAAAATAATGAATTGAATTGATGACATCGATATTTAAGTGAAAAAGCATTAAAGGAAAGAGAATGGAGGTAGAGGATAACGACAAGTTGATGGATGTGAAGATTGAAGTGAATCATTGCAAGTAATTGTTTGTTTTGGTAGTGACTCCTTATAAGAATAATAGAAGTCCAATACACTGTAATAGAGAAGTGATTGAAGAAGAATGAGCGATTTGGTAAGCTAAGACTTTATTATTAGAATATACACAATGATTAACTGACTTAAGAGGAATTCGAGAGAGAGAGAGAGTGATATTCTATATGCTTTGTTAATAGCTAATAAACTGTATTGTCTTCCACTTACATATTTTCAATTGGAGTTTTGAAGTTATTGACTATTTAATTAAACTTTAAGAGGTTATACAGTTATAAATAATGAAAGGCATGCATAACATATTATTTATTATTAATATAAGTTATAAACTAATCTATACTATCTAAGTTTAGCTAATTAAGCTAGATTAATATCCACTTTTAAGGTTGTCAAACTCTCTAGACCCTTTTTTTATATTTGATAACGTAATAGTAATTTGGAGATGTATCAAACAATTATCGGAAATTTATATACACAACTGACCATTAAAATTGCGACCCCAAGAAGAAATTCAAATAACAAAATGATATTTGTAGGACAAATTAATTATACTTGACATAACAAGCGATTAGATTTTCAAGAAATTTAGAAACATAAATCCTGAGAAATCAGTACCCAAAATAACCACCTCCAGCAGCAATAACAGATTTTCTACGCCTGCTCCTTGAGCCAAACAGAAATTGGATGGCATGTATGGATACAACTGCTCTTGCACCTCAACACGATACCACAGCTCATCTACTGTAGTGACTGACGTAGTGACGAGCCAGTCGCTCGGCAACCATTTAACATATGTTTTCTATTGGTGAGTGATTTGGAGAACGTGCTGGTCAGGGCATCAGTCGAGAATTTTTTATTTTAAGGGATGTCTGTACAATAGCGGCAACATACAGTCATATATTGTCCTGTTGAATGGTAGGGTTTCGTAGCGCTCGAAGAAATGGTAGAGCCATGGACCTTATCTCACCAGAAATGTAACGGTCACTTTTCAAAGTGCCGTCAATGCAAGCAAAAGGTGACCGAGATGTGTATCCAATGGCACCCCATACCAGCACTCCAAATTATGTGTCAATACGACGATATCAAATGCACTCTGGTAATTTTTGTTCTCGACGATGCTGTCAAAAGCGGATGCAACCATTATGATACTGTAAATACAACCTGGATTCGTCTGAAATGACAACACCATGCCATTGCTGCATCCTGGTTTGTCGTTGATTGCAACATTATGAGAGCGCCTGTCTGTGATGTAGCGTTACGGGTACCCGAAGCCATGAGGGAGTGCTGTCCATCTATGTTGCTGCAAACGTAGTCAAAAGGTTGATGTTGAAACTTGTTGTCTTGAAAACAATCCCATTTCTTAACTCAGGGCTAGTGACATGCCTGAAGGACCAATTAAAGTCATTCAGGTGACATGTTTATATTCTCGTCGGTTAACGATAGCAGGCCTTGAGATCCACTACAGTGTTCCGTATGACCCTCCTGAACTCACCGATCCCATTTTCCTCAGACAATCATAGGATCTCGACCGACGCGAGCTACAATATTGCGATTCTTTAAGCCACAATCTCTGTAGGCTACAATATGACATCAATTAAAATCGGAAATGTGCAAGCAAATGTTTCTCCTTACACGTGTCATCAAAACAACCTTTCACCAGACTACAAACTTGAAATGCAATTTGTGTATGAGAAAACTGCATTACTATTTCCTCATTTAAACATAATTTAGGTGTCACTCCCGGCGCCTGTTTTGCATTAATGCGTTGAAAGTCTGATAATTTGCGCATCACATCATCGCACATTGCGCATCACATTCGATTTGTCTTATTTGTGTCAACACTCTCTATACACTTCAGATATATAATTAAGTATTTTTCTTATAGAAGCAAGTGGGTTTTGAATCCTTAGAATATTTAAATATGCGGCTCTGATTCACTGACTCTAAACAGATCTTTCCTACTGAGCAGGCTGGCAAGATTCACTTCTGATGCTCAAGACTGCTCTTACTGACAAGAAGGTCAGTATTCTATAACTTATAACTGCACCTCCACCCTCTACCACTAACTAATTTCTGACTCTCACATTTAACATTTAACTACTTATGTATTCATCTCCTCAACTCAATTCATTACACTTAAATAATTCTAATCTTATCTATATAAGTAACGTTTCCTTATTGGCTGAGATTTTCATTTCAATCAAGCTCATATAAAATCCCCAAAGATTTGGTTGAAGGGGTGATAAGGACCACATAATCGTTATTACAAATGTATTAATTTCCTAACACATGCTCATTATCTGAGTCATTTTTTCCTGTAATTTTACTCTAACACGCATTTCTTTGCTTTTAATATATTTTCAAATCTATATCTGGTCTCTTTTTTTTTTAAAAAAAAAAGAAAAGTAAAAATTGAAAAGGTTTATGTAAATAAATTAATAAATTTGTTGAAAAACTAAAGCAATTTATGCCTAACTGTAACTATACAGGCCATTATTTTTATCCCCTTTTGCTAATTTGTCCCAATTTTAATTATTATCTGCTTCCTTACTATACACTTTAATTATATTCAAAGACTTACATTCTTGAGGCAAGTACGAGCATCATGGCCTTGAAATAACCCAGAGCATCTTTTTCTTTCTCATGGCGTTTCAGTGGCCGAGGCTGCCTAGTAGTCAAAGTCGCGAACATACGGCGGTGTTGTTCTTGTCGACTCTTGGAATAGAGCCCAGATGCCACTAAGGACATCTGTATAGAAGGGCAGATGCACGTTAGATCTATAGAGGTCCATAATCCTTCCATTTGCGTGGTGAGGAAGTTTAGAAAGGGAGGTACCAGCTCAGGTGTAATCATTATTACTTGATCGCGGTTCAAAATTACTGTCGAAAATAGCTTCCATGTTGCTTCTAAGAGCAATAAAAATAAACAACTATAGCTCCATGACATTTACTAGTTAAGATAAGAATATGTGATAACACTTCTCCTCACTTGCATACTCTAGCGATCCTTCTTTATTTTCGATACTTATTCTTGTCAATCAAATTCTTCCTCCCTCCCATTTTTATAACCTTTACAAGACAGTCACACCCACTTTGGCGCAGTACAGTTGTATTTGACTCTTGCGAATTTAAACTCGACTGTCAATGTCATATCATTTGATTCGTCGATATTTGCGTTCATATTCAGGAGCTCAACTTGTAACACCCGGTCGACCCGGGCATTATCTTGTGCCATCACTAATTTTAAATATTAAACACTACGACACCAATACTTACAGAACCACCAAAACAACTTTCAACATTTATTAATATATATCTACTATAACATCAATAATAGTGCTCTCCAGGTTAAGATTACTAACGCTTTAATTCAACCCACCAATAATAATCTAACAGTTTCTTACCAATATCTCTTATCAGCTGCAACTCCGAATCTGGAACAACTGCTGAAAATACTAGAATAATTCTCAATCGAGCGATTCACACTCGAACCTCAATACTAATCTGTAAATCCGCCTTTCTATACTATAGCACTTGGATTCCACCTCCTCTCACTACAACGCCTCTCTGATCCTCCTTCAGATACTCTACTCCTTCAGATGGAGTTTATATAATTCTCAATTTAACCGCTTCACTTCATTCCTAACTGCTTAACATATTAATATTCTTCATCACGTTTCATTTTTGGTTGGGCAAAGGTTGTTTAGTGAAAGCAATCAATCTCAATTAAAAGTCCCCAAGGTTAGTGAAGAGAAACCGCGAATAGCCCAATGTTACAAACTATGGACCTTTCAGTCACACCACGTGTTTATGTACTGATTAATACCTATTATTTAACAGGACTGTTTTTTGTTAAATCATTCAAGTCTAGATGTCCTTTCGTTAGTGAGAATTGAATGTGTGATTGGGGTACCAACTAGACGCCGTTCTCAGGACTTAATTGGGATTCACAGTTGAGAGGTTTTTTTTTTTTTCAATATCTCTCGAGATGCTTCTATTATAACGTTAATGA
>BMAW01037198.1:249322-420202 GCA_019974015.1 Nephila pilipes
TTTTTTTTTCAATATCTCTCGAGATGCTTCTATTATAACGTTAATGAATAATAAATAAAAAATACCAATACTCTCCCATAATTAAAAGGTGTCGGCTGTAGCTGAGTCGTCCTGTTTACGAGTTCATACACATTGTCTTTTCTCCCTGAGGGGTTTATCTACTTTAGGTAATCACGGGCAACTTAACTTCGTGGTATGTTCGTGATATCGTTCATTCCCCTTGTAATTTACTATTTTTGGCACTCATGATTGTTGTACAAACCACCCTCCAATTTTTTTTTTTTTTTTTCGATTTCCTTTTTTTTTCTCCTAATTCGTCCATCTTTCTTTTATCTAGCTTACAGTTACACATCGTCTGACATAGACAAATTTGACTGTAGCACTATAAACTTCAACTTTACCTCACCAATCCGTTGTTGCTTTCAGTAGAGTCATGAATTCGAGACAGATTTCACTAAAAGACTCGCCACGTAAAAAAAAATCCCATTGTCAGGGATCAATATCCTTACGTTGGCCTGTAGAATAAACTACAAGAAAGAGTAGTGAGCTCAAATGTTGTCCTTGTCACCTGTCCGTGGCATACGTATATTACGTCTGGCGCTAATATACCTCATATTGCAAAGATCTACGGTACAGTTCGGATTTAGCACTTGTGGATAATCATTTCTTAGAACACCTCAAAAAGGCGTTATGAGTAAATAGGTTTCATCGAATGAAATGAAAGAACTTGTGCACAAATGGCTCCTTACACAACCGATTTATTTTTAATATACATGAATTTAAGAAGAAAAAGAAAATCTCCCAGTATAGTGGAACAATGTATATATCCTGAAAATGAGATTATATAGGAAAAAAAAACATTCATGTAGATTTGAGTAATAGAGTATATATTTATCTAAAAAAGCATCCCATAAATTTGATTCCTTAAAAATAGTTTTCTTATGAAATGTACAGATTTTACGTAACATTAAAAAACGCTTTAAACACTTATACGAGAGTTATCGCAAAGATTTATTTATTACTATAAGAAATAACCGATGTATATGGATAAAATTTAAACTGTAATTAAATTGATCCCTATATATGTAATATTGTAAATTACACCAATGAATGTTGATTTGTTTAATTTCAGGAAACCATAGATTGAAGTAACCTACAGTTTTAGTTATTACAAAATAATTGAGATGAATGTAGGAGCTAATTTTTATTATTATGTATATTCTCATGATTTCGCATCACATAGTCACCATCTCCGAAATAAAAGTTAAACATTTATCTTATTACTTCTTATCTTATTTAAGGCAATTATTTCAGAACTCAGCAAATTGAACATTATTTTTTCCATACTTCTGGTTACTTTTATCCACGGCTTCCTGAAAACAATTGAATCAGCATTAACAACTGTAATTTACAAAATTATGTACATAAGAATCAATGTGTAGAATAAGTTATATTCTGATATATCGGTAATTTCTTTCTAATAATTAAAACTTAACTATACTCCGTCGTAATTCTAAACTTATTTTTTACTGCAAATTAAATGTTAAGTATTATTCTTAGATACTATCAAATATTTTACATATAATATACTCTTTAATGTCTGCGTTAAAGAGAGATAAATTAAAAAAAAAACACTATTATACATTAAAAAAACATTTCAACTGCGCTACTATTAAAATCTTTCTTCCTGCTACACTGTGCTTTCAAATATTCCATGGATAGTAATCGAATTACAGGGAAACCTGTGAAGAAAAAAACCTCACAGAGTAAGAAGAATGCCATAGCACTCAGACAAGACAACATCTGGAACATCTTTCGGAATGTTCCATTATTTATGAAGAGAGCTCGATTTACCACAGAATTCGATTTCTTTGCTTGAAAGCCTAGTTTTATTCTCAAGTGAGTGCATCTGAAATTTAGTTTGGAGCAGTTACCCAAATAAGGATATGTGCAGAAGAAGAACCAGAGACCTGTATTCAAATTTTAGAGTAGACAACAATTGTGGTAACAAAACGGGAAAGCGAAGTGCTTTGTGGTGCACAATTGTACTGCTTTAGATCACTTACTCAAAAAGAAAATGTATGTGCATTGGTCGATTTTAGAGAGAAACACTTTTCTGAGTCTTTTGGAAACAAAAACTTTAAAAATGAATCCATTCGTGTAAGGAATGCAATTTGAAAGATTTTTGGTACTGATGTATTCTCCTTTATTTTAGGTAACTTCTTTTGTGACCTTAATTGTGGAAAATGGTAGCGGAGATCAAGGCCTATATAAAACAAGAGCACCACAAATTACTAAACAAATCAGTACATTTAAATATTACTATCTGATGAAAGACTTCACTTATGAATTTCCCGAATGTCATCCTAAAATTCATTTGTAATATTTAAAATTATTTCATTAACTTCACATTGGTATTGTTGTCAAGGGTTAGTTTTAAATATTACAGCATATCAATTGATCCATATGTACATATTATTATAAATGACAGTTATTCGTATTGTTTTGTTTTGTTTCATGTAGCCGTACATTATAGTATTCTGCAGTATGGAGAAGATAGAATTCACTCTTTAGAGTTCTGAAATGACGGTCTTCGAAAAGTCAAAAAATGCTGACAGAAATATATAATTTCTGTGGAAATTTTACGATTTGTAAAGAAAAATCGTAAAATTAGTAATTTAGTTTTCGATAAGTTTTAGTGATAATTAAAACTTTACGATATCCCTGGTAAATAATTAATACTTTATGATACGGTCTGTTACTTCACTCTACAGCTTCATGAAACCAAACAAATCAGCAATAATAGCGCTATTGTACAACTGATTCATTGATCGCTAATATCACATTTAGAGGTAACATGAGGGGATTTTTGATGACTCAAATTGTAATTTTGAACCTAGGTCAAATGAAAAGGATCACACCTGAGCTGTAACCTCCCTCTCTAAATTTCCAAACCATGCCAACAGGAGAATTTAAGCATCGACAGACATAATGTTTATCAGCTCAACTACACGATAAGACTTTACAACATCTGGACTCTAACCTATGACTCAACGTTGTTTAAAATTCAAAATTTTAACTTTTTCCTAGTTTGTGTACGATAAACGTTGCTCTCTTAGGGACAACGCTCTCGGCAAGTGGGGTAGCTAGCTCTCGTATAGCTACGCCCAAACGGATCGGAAAACTTTTCCTCTCTGATTTTTCACCTGCGCGAGAAATTGCTCCCTGATTGGCTAGTCAGATAACTTTCTCTCCTGACACAAAATAATTTTCAACCAATAGTAAATCTTGCCTGTTTTTCTCGTAATTTTTCAAGTAATTTTTAAGCTTAACGTTTATAAATTATAATTATTTTAAAGAGGCAGTAAAATTTTAAAATTATTTTTCTAATTTCCTGGTCAAGTAACAGGCCGAAGGAACTCATTCTACAGCATTTTGACAGGAGATTAAAGGTCCTAAGACTTATGTGCTTCAACTTGCATCCAATCTATAACTAGATATCATTTATCATTTTATTATGATAGCACTTATAAAAGGCAATAATATAATTTATACCTGAAATAAATTTTACTAAATTAATAAATTCAATACGGTAGCCAGATAATAATATTTCAATAAATCAATGTTTGTGATTGTTCTGATTCGTAAAAGTAGTATTTAAAAGTTATATACTTTATGCTTCCAATATTTTCGGTGACAAATGATAAAAGATACTATAGCGAAGCAAAATATACAGTTTAATATTCAATGAAAAGCAGATGATTCTTTTTTATTCTTTGTTTCAATTGCATATGTGAAAGTAATATTTCTTAAAGTACACATCATAATTTAATAACCACTTTCGCGAGGACAGAATGTATATCCAGTGTCCATTTTTAATCTACTTTAATCTAGTTTGTCGATCAGATGTGACGATAATTAATGAGCAAATGACGCGACACACATTATCTATACATTTTAAATAGAATGTTCTCATATTATTTTGTAAAGCAAGTTACTGTGGAATGTTGGCTTACACGTTTCAGAAAGAAATTGAATGGTATCTAGAAAATAATTTTAGAGATAGTTATTAAACAAATTTGTTGCGGAACATTTTGAAGATAGCCATATAAAATAATTCATTCATAAAATCATTTCGACATTAAGTTAATATTTCTTACAATATTTTATCTGGTGATTGTATCCAAAAGATAAAGTAATGAACCCTATAAAAGCACGTGTTCCGAATCAAGTGATAAGACATCTAAAGGTTTTGCACATTTCAAATTTAAATTATTATCTCAGACATTTGATGACAAAACAAAATCTACTTGATATTTTTCAATGCTTTTTATACCAAACGATAAACAATTTCTGTCATTTTAGAAACATACAAGACTGATAAAGAAATATTATTTTTAAAAATAAGAAGTATTTATTACACTTAGAAAAAACACAATTATTATTTTACCAAATACTTAACACATTATTAAGTCATGAAAGTCTTAAAATCCGAAATATATGTAGTGGATATCTCCTATTGTTCAGTAAACATTCTGTTTTTGAAGTTACGTTTGGGCATCTCGGAATTTTAAGACACCAGTTCTAGGAAGGACCTTCTTTGAATATGTTTAGTTTATAACTGTTAACCATTGATCTAATCATAAAATAATACCAATGAAGGAATAAAATCTGAATCTTATGTTTAATTCAGGGGGAAAATAAATAATGAAATAAAATGTAAAGCTGAATAATTTAATTAATTTAGAAGAAAAGTTTGGATTATAACTTTAAAAAAATTTCATATAATGCAGATGAAAAACATATTTAAGTGCAGATGAAACATTGTAATTAATAAAAATATTTAATCAAAATCAATAATTTGGGTTCAAACAATAAATAAAAAAGTCTGATAGGGAACTTATTTTCAAGAATTTAAGTTAAAACTTAAATTAAGATTAGTGGAAGGAGGTTTATTTTGGAAAAGGAAATATATTCTGGTGAATTCGGGTACACCCTTGTTCGAATCCATCATCGACATTTTTATTTCTTTCCCGTACCCTCCAATTTGTCTTTTCATTTGTGAATATTCCTTCTTAATTTGAAGATTGCTTAAGTCTCTTGTCTACCGGCCATTGTGATTTCGTTAGCTTAATGTTAATCCTATGGATTTTCTTCTTTTTATCTAAAATATTTACCACTTGATCTATTTGAATGCAATAAAGTGTATCTAAAAGCGCAAAAAAAAAACAAAAAAAAAAAAAACAATGAATGCTTCGGTGGATTTTTTCTCCTGATTCTTAAAAATATTTTAAAATATTTTTTTATAGAACGGAAAACTCACAAACGAATCATTAAAATAAGTGTAAAAATATTTCTAAAAATCAGAGGGAAAAAGTAATTCCGCAGAAGCATTCAATATTTCTAACTCTTTCAGATGCACTTTACTGCATTCAAATAGATCATATAGTAAATATGTGAGAATTAAAGTCAAAATACCGTAAGATATATATATATATATATATATAAACTTTCTTACTTTTTCTCTCACTCTCTAGATATCATTTATGAATTACCGATTCTAAACCTTTTGAAATTTGTATATTTTATCGCTTTTTACAATCATATACACCAGCCTTTATATACTTTAACATTTTGCTACATTTTACCATAATTGTTTACATTGATCATTCGGGATCTATGAATTTTAATCTGAATCACCCTCCAGACTCTATGCTTTTTATTTCATTTCGTTGAACTATTTCTTCTGTTGCCTTACTTTTTACTGTTTGCCACCGCTAGTCCTACTTATCACCTTACACTAGAAAAGTGCTAACAACCAATTCTAGTTTTTGTTTTATTTAACTTAAATTATTTATTACAACTTCACCTCTCCTTTATCACTTAACTGATACAGTTTAGTTGGTTACTCTGTAAGAAAAATCTTTTTTCTCTACTTTATGTTACTATCATCAACCATTTTCTTTCGAATATTTTTACGCATAAGTTAACAGCACAAAATTCATGTAGCAATGCAAAACCTCCAAACGAACCAAATCTCCGAGGCCCCCATTAATTCGACGAAGTGAAATTATTTCCGTGTCTTGGAAGCAATAAATTGCGCTTAGTCTTCATTTATCACGAAGCTCTGAAGGGTGAAGCAGATTTATGCGATAAGGTCCTGATTTTTTTAAACTAAAGAGCATTGCGATAAATCGTTTCTCTAAATAAAACGAATTTTTAGTTACCTCTGGTAAAAAAAATTTAGAATATATATATATATATTTCTTTGTTGGTTTAATGAATATACTTTGTTTAGGATAGGTCACTGATTAAAAGTTATAAGTTAAAATCATGGCAATTAATTAAAAGCTAGATCATAGAAAATGTTCCCTAGCATATCAGATGGAGGTAGGGACTGCATTCGGTTGTTTAATTGGGAAGTAACATTGGCCTGACTTTAGAAGAGATTTTGAGCAAGGAAATCTCTCTCGTCTCGGTGAATTCGAGAGCGAATTTTCTGGTAATCATTCATATATGTTAGAATTTATGTGGCTTTGAGTTCACTATACAAAGGACTCATTTGTTACTCTCTTAAATGGAGTTACCGTATATTTCCACAGAAAACAGCAGGTATAAGTTTTCGGCAAAGCTTTATATTTTAGCATATATCTGTCCCATATCACGATTCCAAAATTATCAAAAGCCAATGAATTTAGGTTAGATCAACGATCATTGTCTGCAACAAATTTTACCTTCCTACACCAAGCATTACAGCCCACAGAATCACGAAATCGCATATACCTCTAGCATATACCTCCTAGTCCACAGTAACTTGGAAATCATAGTCACGAACTCGCGGCAGGTGTGTTATTGTCAAGTCGTGGGTTCTAGTCCTGATGTTACCAAATACCAGCCATGTGACAGGGCTTATAAACTTTAAATCAGTCGAGGTGTCAAATCTTCCTGTTGGCGTAATGTGGAAGTATCGAAATGTCTCAGGTGCTATCCTCGTCATGTGACCGAGATACCAAATCACGCTCTCCGTCCCCAATATTTCTGAAGTTGCTTCTAAGTGCGACGTTAATAAGCTATCAATTAAATCAAATTATTTTCATGCATCTTGTAGACTGAAGAAGCACATACCAAATTCCGAACTCTCTTGTAGATCTAACAAATTCTTCATTAAGTGTGGGATTTATAATACTATATTAGATGAGAGGGACACTGAGAACTTTTTGGTATAGGATACTGATGACGAACCGGAAATTAAAATAACGAAGATGAGGATGTAATTGAGAAGCTCTTTGTCTTGTTGATGAATGTGAGGATTGTTCAGGATTTTGAATACGTTGATGAAGTGATCTGTTTTATTTTATAATGATTTTAATTTGTATAAATTTCAGTGTAATTTATTTGTATCTATCCTACAAGACAACCCCGGATTGTGGTATTCTATTTTTATGGTTCTGGTATCATCTTAACTGAGGAAATATATGGTAAGAATTTTTCGACTTCCTAAAAGATGGCTGTAATTTCAGCTGATAGTGCGCCAACTCTTTCACGGTTTACAAGTTCTAATTTTCTTATGTTAAAACTATTTTCTATTTTGAACTTATCCCACTTTCAAACTCATCCACTCCATCTATATGATGATTCAATTATAGAGTGAAAAGGATCCGAAGACTTAGAAATCCATCCTTCTTGAAAAGTCTATCAATCAATCACGGGGTTGCTATGGTCAAAAGACACCAGAACCTTCTAGATAACAGCCGGCTCTTCCATTAATATTCAAAAGAAATATCTGTGACTGAGACAGCTGGACCTTTTAAAAAAAGAAAGGGGAAGGAGTGTGAGAATTTCAGAAGACTTTCGAAAGGTAGGAATTGGAAGGGAATATATCTATCGAGACGTAAGACTTATGTGTATGGAATAAAAAGTTTTACTTACAAATTTTTATCTTGAATTTTTCAAGCTAGTTGTTCTATTATTTTAAAAGAGTAAATATTTTTTAAACTTTTCCTTTTGAGTTACTGTAAAGTACGATTGTTATGTCGATGCGATAAATTTATAAATTATTGTTTTCTATGATTATCAAAGTTGCCTATAAGTGAAGAAATTAAGAAAATGATCTAATCAGTCGTTCCGCACTGTATTCTTCGACTTTGCTGTTACTTTCAACTGTTAACGATAAACGTTTTCTAGAATGGGACAGGCCGTAATTTTTTTAGCTTTTACGTTCGAGGAAAAATATTCGAGATACTATGGGGGATTTCGTGCACCATAACGTAGTAGTTGAGTGATTCCTTACTATAACATTAAAAGCAACAAATAATGATGAAGCAGTAATCGTACATGCAAAGTTTTTGTAAAACTTAATAGGTTTGATTAAAGTTCACGTTCCCCTGATGACTAATTTGAGTTAAGCACAAAAAATGCACAGTTTGGAATATAAATATATCAAACAATATTTTATTGTTAATTTATTTTAATCTTTCATTCAATTTCCAAATTTATAGAAACAAAATTTTGTATTTATGTAGAGAAATAGTGTTGAATCATTCGGATTTTTGGAGTCGGTTTCTTTCAAACCCGCAAACAAATTCGTCTTCGCCGTCAGGATTAAATCTACTGAAGGCTTCGTGCGAGTACCCTTGTGGTGTTATGCGTTGGTTTAATGAAACCGAGAGATTTTAGGATATGTGCGGATAGCACTTGAAATTTTCCCATTACTGTCTACCAGGTATTGCTCAATAGGACTAGTCACACTAAATAAGTAGTCAATTGATACGAAAAAAATTTTCAACGTGGTCTTTGCAAATTTGTTTCCTTTCCTTTGCCCACAATTTTTTCCAACACATGTACTTCCTCTTATCCATATTTATTATTTTTCATGAAGAATTATTTATTGGGGCCCATTTTGATATAAATATTCCGAGATCTTGAATGTTTTCTGAGTTTCCAAGTACTTGATTTGGGACTCATTACAAGGCTGTTTAGTGTGGAAGCATTTGAATTATACACAACAAATGCATTAACAGAGAATAGTTTAAAGTGTACAATGTAACTCATTTCGTCAATTGGAAAGTTTAATGTAAAATAGAACAATGCGACAGGCACTGTTTAGCGCATTCTCTATACATATTCTAGATATTTATTATAATCAATAAAATGTTGCATCCCGCATTCAAACTAGTAACCAGAAGAATGAAAAATATAGAGTTCAATTTTTTGAGTTCTATACTGATAGCCTTTGGAAGATCAAAACATGCTCGGAGAAATGTGTCGCACTGAATGGTGATTTTGTAATGAAGTCTTAAGAATAATAAATAAAAATTATGTTTCTCTCTCAATCATTTTTATTAGGAATTAAAACTATACGATACTGGGGATTACTTCAACCTACGGCTTCCTGAAACCAAATAAATCAATATGAATAGCTATAACTTACAACATTATATACATAAGGATAAATTAATATGCAGAATAATTTTTATTCAGATATATTCGTTACTTCTCAACAATAACTAAATCTTATTGATACCCCAAGTCAATAATTAAAACCTTGAGAACGCCAGGAAAGTGGCAAAACGCAGAAGAATACCCTCATCAAACATTGTATGGCATTTCTTGACTATAAAGCAAAGCAAGAGTTATGTAGCTGGTGTAATGGGTGGTGTTACAATCCACAAACTTTTTTCACTTTTTTCGAAAAATACATGCAAGAAAGCGGCACTTTCGTGAAAAACTGATAGCACGCTGTTTGGCAGGAATGATTGATTCTGTTTTATTCGTATGTTGTTTGGAACTAGTAACTAGTGAAGGAAAAAAAAGAGTGTAGCCAATTTTACCCTTCCATCCTACTCGTGAAAAAGGGAAAGTTCATTTTTATTAGGAAATTTTACATATTATGCAAATAGTTTCGTTTTCTAAAAATGTACGAATATCCATTTACTAATAAACGCATCTTAAAATTTGTTGATTTTATTATTTTATTCTAATGCGATGTAGTTATTTTTCCTGAAATAATATTTCGTCCCACAGGATTTCAAAATTAATATTTCCCATCAGTAAAATTGTTTGCAATGACCAAGTAATAATAATGATCTGTGTATTACGAGTTTACACAAGTTCGTTATTGGAAAAGTCCTTTCATATAAGTAAATATTCTCAAAATACTGATATAAATCTTTGAACATATGATTTTAACTAGTCATTTTGTTCTCAAACAATACTCGTAATATTAGAATCGATCTAGTTTCTTAAATATAATTTTTAGCATATATCATCAGTTTGCAGATTGAATCAAAATTGTAGATAATCTCTAAATTTAATTTTATTATTTTGTATTTTGATTTTATTTTAATATATGACATTTTTAATTCATAATATTTTTAAATTAATAGTTTCATTATTTGTAAATTTAATTTTGATACTTATTAGATTTGATTTGTAATTTAGTATTAATTTACATGCGTGGGAAAAAGTTTTGTTTAATGCATTAAATTTAAGAATTATATTTTTACTTATATATTGTAAATGAATGTTTCATGCACTCTCTCATTATACTAAATATATACATTTGGATAGGCCAAATGTCCCATAGCAAATTAAAAGAGGAATAACTTTATAGAAAATTAATAGATTTAAACAATATTTATAATTGTTTTTTTAGAAACTGAAAGGTAAGGCGTGGGATTTTAATTACTGAAAATAGTCAAATTAGTGATCACTAAACACATGTTTATTTATCCTTTTCGCTAAATACCGATATATGGATAAATAATTAACCTAAGATCTACATTATGATAATTTATATGAACTAGAAATTTTCTAACACATATTTTTATCATAAAATTAATTATAACATCGTGAATTAAAGTAAGTATTATAAAAATCGAAATTAATAAGACGTGATTATCCATTCAATGCAAAGCGCAACGTATCGTTCGCTTTAATTGGGAAACAAATGAAGTAAGAAAAATGCATTTTATCGATGAAAATACAAAAGCGATTAGTTTCAAGAGACGTACCAATTAACTATTTCCGCTTCCTTCGGAAATTGATTCTAATTGAATTTCAAATTTCTCAAAGTCTAATTAATGAATTAATCGAGTGTTTGATTAGGTTAGGGTATGTGTATTAAACTAGAACAGCCTTTAGCCATTTATTAAACTTTTGACGGATGATTTCTATTTTATTTATTTCGTTTGAAATTAACAATGTAAAACGGAATTATGAATTATGGAATTTATTTATCGTTATAAATGATGGAATTTATTTATCCTTATAAATGATGGAATTTATTTTCGAATATTAATTATTGAATTTATGTGCGAATAATAATTTTTGAGTTTATTTTTGAATTGTAAGTGAGTGAGTGAAAGTAGGTTTTAATGGCACAAGAGCCAAAGTAGGCTATGCTGCGCCAAAAACTTGTTAAAATCTATTAAAAAGTAACGGCCTTAAAAAACTTAAGATAAACACAAATAACACACAAAAGATAAAAAGTTAAAATTTGATTGTGGTGTAAAAGACCAATATGTCGTAAAAAGGCAAATAAATTATGGTGGGGGGTTTCCCCCCCCAAGTCAGATAGATTTAAATCAGATGAATGAAAAAAAGTCCGACGATGATGATCAAACACTGGACAGTCAATTAAAATGTGATGAATAGAGTAAGGGACATGACAGCAAGGACACTCGGGAGTTTTTGAATTGTAATTATTGAATTTATTTGCTATTAATTGTAGAGTTTATTTAACAAACACACTCACGCACAAACAAAACAAAAAGGATTTAAGCTGCTTTCCTGTGAAATGTCAAAATTGGACATAGCTGGTCTTTAATATACATAATTATGACATTTATATTTATTGAAATTAATATATATAGTTATCAATTGTGGAATTTATATTTATAGTTATTAACTGCGGAATTTATATTTATTGTTATTAACTGCGGAATTTATATTTATTGTTATTAATAATATAATTTATAGTATTACTTTTAGTTGCGAACTTTATGTTTATTATTGTTAATTTTGGTATTAATAAATAAGTTCCATAATTATTAATAATAGATATTAAGTAGATCAAGTAAGCCGAATGAAATAAAATAAAAATTAAATTATTGGAAATAGAAAACACTATTTGGGAGAAGTAATCACCACCTAATAGGCTGGTGAAATTGAGGCTCGCTTCTTCAGAACACTGTTTACAGTTAAGGAAATAAGGCTTTGTAACTAAGCTAAATCAAGATCATAAACGCGCGCGATTGGTCGCGTATAAAAAAAAGCTTCTGCTCAATACAAATTGAATACATATTAATAGAAAAATTAGTATAAGAATTTTCAGTTGGTTTGGCAATTTGAAAACGAACGTAAATTTAAAAAGCAATTAGAAGATTTGCTAAACTCAAAAAAGAGCCGAAGATTTGTATAGTTTTAGAAGTGATGAAGATGAGACTTTAAAGAAACTTTGAAGGTAGAGACCATTCTGTTAGTAGCCTAAAAATACTTATATCTAGTGATGATGCTGGAAAATCAACAATGAGCCTTGATGTTTTGATTCGCATGAATTTTGCTCGTGTGATAAAGTATTTCTGGAATGGCTCATAATAGAGAATCTTCGATTCGTTTCTAAATTGAAACCAAAGTGGATAACTAAATTTCTGTGATTTGGAACGTTAGTGATAATTAGATAGAATCTTACTCTTCAGGGTATGAATTTTCATTTTTTACGTTGGTACTTGTTCTCAACATTTTTATTAAGTGAAAGGATTAAATGTCTGTTCGGGTAGGAGATGCTAATGTGAATCTTGCTCCAGAATTTTTAAATTAGGTCTTTGATATATTTTCGAAAAGCTTGCATATTATCTAAATAGGCCTATTTATATGAATTTGCAATTTTAGGGACAATTGTAAATAAAAACATTTTTTTTTAAAAAAAAAGAGTACTTCAAAGGTAGGCACATACCTTAAATACGCTTAGTATATTTAAAGGAAATAAACAAAATTCATATTTGCCATTAACATGTATTACAAACTTTTCCACCTTAAGACATTTTTGGTCTTGATGATGAGTCTGTAGAATTTTTAGTTTTAGTAAAATTAAAAGTTTGAGTGATTTTTTCTGAACTTGGTTATGAGAGCGAGTATGAGAATTAGTATAAGAATGTCATACTTTTGGGATTTAGAGTTAATTGCGAATATTTTTTCCCCTGTAAAATAACACAAACAGTGAACAAATCACTTATGAAAGATAGAATGAAGTTTTTGCTATTGGTTTGTGTAGGTTGCCTTAAATTAATTACACGATAAATAGAAAGTACTATTTACTCTAATTTATTGTAATTAATTTGAAAAATTAAAATTGATATTTACATTTAGATAAAAAAATATTGCCCTTACATTTTCTGTGCAAATATGACATTTTTATACTTGTCTCACTCTAAAAGAGGTAGTAGTACAAGGACCTCGGACATGATGTTCTAGTCGAACGTTTCGTACATCTCTAAAGTGGCTTCTATTACGAAATTTTGAGAGTAATGAAACTGGCCACACCTCTTTGGAAATTCCGGGACATGATCCTTTCTTTTGGTTGGATAGATAAATAAAAAAAAACTTAGCTATTGGTCACCAAGCACCCGAACCCGACATAAAAGTGCATTTGCAGAATTGTATATCCTGTGCGAGGGGTTGGTTCCCAGGAGAATAAGACTATATAAGGTCAAAGATAATGGGAAGCAAAAATGTTGTTTGACTTTTTAGACTAGCTCAGCTATCTTCAATGAGTTTCAAAGAAATGTATAAATACACAGTTTCTAAAAAATAAATTAGAAACATTGTGGTGATATTTTTAAAGTATAATATGAGTATTAGTATACATTTTAATAAATATTACATTAAGTGTTGCATGGAGAAACCATTCCCACTTATAGTCATGTGAGCAGTGGATTTTAAACTTTTCAATCTTACGACCGCACTTTCACGTTTAAAAATTTCGTCCGAATTTCTTCCCTTCTAACCATAAGCATACATTGAAAAAAATATGTTGCTTAATTTCTGATAAACAAATAAATAAATTTAAAAAAGAATTTTCCCGTTTTTCACAGAAACACTTTTATTAAATTTTTAATACCAATAGTATACGTTTGTGTTAAATTTACATTTAAAAAATAAGTAATTTACCAGTCTTTGCTGCCCCTCTGAGCAAGATGTGTCACTGAATTAATAAAAATTACATTGAAACGTATAACTGAAATTATACATATGCATTAAAAAATATAAAAATGAAAAAAATTGTTTTAGAATTTGCTCCAACTATACAAAGATCAATGAAAGATACGTGATGGATGTGCTTGTTTTTTGCTGCTTATCAAATTAAATAATAGGGAAATGCTTGATATTGCTGGACATAAAATATCATCAACACTTTTTAGCGTTGAAGGGATTTCAGTATTTAATGCGCGTTGAAGAGCAAAAAAGGTAATTTCACATTAGTATGCCGTGCTGAATGGCACGCTTACTGCCATTTCTGAAATTGTGGGAAATTTATTTCGAGCTACGATTCAAAATTCAATCAAGTATTCTTATGAAATTTGGCAATCACAGAAATGTCTATAATAATGCCCTTTAGTAAGTATTCAGAATGTAAATATTTTTATGCCTCAACATATAACGTTGAGCTATTCGCGATTTCTCTACTTTAACCTCAGTGACGTTTAGTGATTTGAACTGCTCAAAATTACAATTTCTTCCCAACGAAAATGAAACGAGATTAGGTAATTTAAATTCAGATAAGAAGTGCCGTATATTGAAATAAATTGTGATATATAAGGGAAATATAATTGAAAGGAAAAAGAAGATAGACAGAGGATAACGGTAGGCTGATAGATATTTGTGAGATTGAGCATCGTAATTAGCTTTTTGGAATAGAGCGATTCCTAGTTAAAGTAAGAAGAAAATTACTGGCTGTTAGGGAGAGGTGTTTGAATAAGAACAAGTGAATTGGCAAGCTAAGATTTTATTGCTACATTATAAACTAGGATTGACGGAGATAAGGATTCAAGAGAGAGCTACCTAATATAATTCTTTGACAATTAATAAATTGTTTTACCCTGTTCTTGTGTATCTTCAATTATATTTTGTAGTTATAGACTATTTAAACTGAAAAATAGCGGTACACCTAAATAATGAAAAGGCAGATCGTCAAAAACTTATCAAGCATTACGTTTTTATAACAACACCGCACAGAAAATGTAATATGTGAAATTAAAAATAATACACAGATTCCTTTTACTCTTTCTTTAAATTCGGGTATCTAAAATTAAACTTTATTGATCCAGAATTTCATTCTGTGACCGCATAAGGAATCATCTCCCACACTTTTAGAATCCTGGTCTGGTGGTATGTACGACTATTTGCAAATTTGTGTTTGTGAATATTTTGATGAAACATCATCCAAAAAGTAAAAGGAACACTACTTACGAGTAAACTACTACTTGCGCTAGCGAAAACAAGTACAGATATTTTTTCTTATAATTATCTTCATCGTATGCTTCCATAGAAACGACAATCAATCGAAAACGCAATTTGCAACATGAATCTGCAGAATTTTTTGGCGAACAGTAATTAATACATCAACGATTCTTCACTAATACGACGTGATTATCAGAAAATGAAAATAGAAAAAAACGATAATTCACCCTTGGTTGCCCCTTCGATTTGTGTTTGATACGCCATCTATCAATAAATTGCAGATATTCGCAATTAATTAAGCTTCGATGCTTTCAGTTACTGTTCTCTGGGTCTAATCAAACACACACGAATACCCTTCCTTCAAGATGAAACAATCAATTTTTCCTCTTTCATTGTTTATTAGATAAAGAGGATTAGATTTCAAATTGATTTTGTTGATCTAAGAAAGGGTTTTGTTTGTTTGTGTGTGTGTGTGTGTGTGTGGTAGAATCTTTTCTCTCATTTAGAGATTAGCAAAACGATATTCGAGAGAAATAAATTTTAGTAAATGTTTAGGTAGTAATACACATACTCGGTCATTTTAATGTATTAATTATTTAAACATAAAAATTATTTATTTGTTAATTTTATTCATTAAACACTAGTCTAAATTTCTTCATACAAGAGTTCGCGGTCCTCTTTCCTTTTTTTTATGTATGTAAGGGAATCGAACGCTAGGTAACCTTTGAGACATTTTTTCCCTTCTCTATGGGGCCTACTGTTTTTTAGTTAACAAGGGTATGGTAATTTTACAAACACGGGTTACTTTAGTATTTTTTCTCTGTTTTGAATTTTTTTTCCTTGTCAACCAATTTTTACTTTTTTCTATTTCTTCTATTGTCAAGATCACAGTTATAGCTAGTTTGGTGCAGCATAACCACATCTAGCTCTTGCGCCACTAAACCTATCACCACTCATACACTTACACGTATAACGTACGTATTCCATTTACCATTGTTCGATATCTCTTTTCAACTTTGGCAAGGATTAAAAACAATTCACGTACCAATATATTTCATAAAATTAAGAAAAGCATTAGTCATACCATAAATCGTATAAGCTCATATACTGACGATTTATGAATTTACTATAGAAAAACAACAATCTTTGAGACGTTGAGCCACTCATGATTTTGTCTTCAGTAATCTTGGGGACTTTTTGGTAATTTTACTTGCATAAAATTACAGTTCCTTCCGAAAAAAAATTAAACGTTACCAGGTAAATTAGATAACGATAGGCAGTGCAGTGCATTGAGTTAGAGATAGCGCTATATATGTGAAGTAGAATGGAAAGGAAGGAGGTTGGATATGGAAAAGTTTATGGATTTATAGATTAAAATGAAGCATCGTAATTAATCATTTATTTTGATAGTAAATCTGCTATAATCTAGAAGTGTTTGAATTAAAATGAGTGGTAAATTAAAAATTATTATTAGGATATAAATACGGTTCAACTAATTGTTGAGAATCCTAAAAAAAAAAGGGACGGACCAGTTGCCTTTTCATAGTTTACTAAGACAACACATTAAGAACGAGCAAAAAACATAGATACATGTAAATTGCAATTAAATGTGATGGGGTAATAGATCCTGCTATAGTTCACATCAAGAGGGAAAAAACAGCAGCACAGCCTTCCATCGAGATACAGGTATGATCTAAAAAGTAAGATCTTCGCTGCTGAGTCAGGGACATGCTACAGCGCTCGGGGAGGGGGGGGGGGTGCGCATACTCAAACAGAAATAACTAACTGAGTAAAAAAGAATTTGAGAGAGTCATCTGATATTTTCTTTGAAAGATAACGAAGTATGTTGTCTTTCTCTTACATATCTTCATTTAGATTTTTGAGTTCATTGACTATTTAATTAGACTGTAAGATGACTGTAATGGTTAAATATTGAAAGAAATACATCACAACTTTAAATTAATCATTCTAATATTGATGGTGCAAAGCACTTTTAAAATAACATAAAAAATGAACTGATATTTACAAAAAGTGCTCAAAATATCCGCCATTTTTTGGCTGACAAAGTTGAATTCATTTGCTCATATTTTATGTGATGTTGCTTGAATTGAAAGTTCTTCCAATAAATGAAACTTGACTTATGTAGATTAGAAGTGTTGAAAAGTATTGATTATGATTGCTGCATTGCATTTATTATCAGCGAAGAACTTAATACTGAACTTTATTGGTGGTATAGGTAATGATCTGATGTTATCAATGTGAGACATCTGTATCCCATCTGCGCTCAGGAAGAAGTTTTAAATGTTCACATAGAAAAGAATCAACAAACAGACAAGGATTCGAACCGTCTTGTAATGCTACACTAAGGACTCGAACCTGATTGAGTACGTTCCGTTAAGTAATTAGTTATTATATTAAACGTGTTAGATTATGGCGTGTATAGGTTGTATTCAGAAATAAAGTATATAGTACAATTGATTATTTACAGATCTGAATTAAATAACATTATTATTGTCACTTAATGACTTTCAATTTATTAAACAGTCGATTAGTGGCTATTTTAAATAAGTATCATAACGACAGTAGGTGAAAATATTGTTATTGAAAACACATTCACGTATATCGCAATTTTACTTTTTCATTAATCATCTTTCTATCACTTTCTCATTTTCCTTTCTTAACTAATAACTTAATCACTTTTACTTATTACTCAACTCTTAGCCTTACTTTTACTTTAAATACCATCTTTGTCTTCAAACTTCAGACAAATCAAAGGAACGTAGTTAACAAAAACGATTAACTTTACATCGATTCATGCCTTTATCTAATTACTAGTACGTCGGGGAGAGCAGCAGTTTTACTTTTAGTGCGTGGGTCACCTGCGATAAATTACTGAGATTTCTTTCCTTCTTTCTTTCTGGAGTGTTTTGCTCTCATTGTGGTGTTGTAAAAATTTCACCATGCGATCTAGTCTCTTTTAAAATCCTCTTCTACAGGAGGGTGATAACAATAATAACTAGGTGCTGCAGTTCAGTATCTGAAGAAATATTCTGAATTTTAAAGTGTTTTTTAAGCTCCATGAGTTGATTAAAAAAATGCTGTATGTCTAGAGTTTTTGTTTGTTTTTCGGCAAAGCTATAATGGTTAAATTCAAACAGATTAAGAAGAGATATTTAATTTAATCTACAGTGAGTTTAGAACGTATATATACATTGATAGTCATAGCATAGAGAAACTTCACAGACAAAAAAAAATACATAGTTAAATTATATATACACACGTACACAAGTAGTCTTTAAATATATGTAATAGAATACAATACTTACTAGTTCCGTGTAGATTTTACTTGGAATAAAACAACATACAAAATATTACTATTATGATATATAATGCATATTATTGTAGTGTAGAAATTTTTCGTACAATAAACTTAATTTCAAATGCTTTAGCTAGAATTTTACTATTGATATCATTCAAGGACTTCATTTGAGCTTTCTGTGAAAGGAATAAACCAAATTTAAAGTCACTGAACTGGAAATGTAGAACAATATAAATTTCTTAAATGTAGGAGTGTTATAAAAGATTCAATGCCACGTATTTAGGACAATATTTTTGGGACTATCATCAAGTACAAAAACGTTATCACAATAAAGATTCATTTTTGTCTCACTAGTCTGGAAATTATTTTTGAAAATAACTATATGTAATGTTGGCGATTCAGGATTCCGTCAGTTGGGACTAAATTGCCGACCCCGAGATACTCATACAACCCCAAACAAGTCTACTCCCATCGCTATATTTCATTTTCTTTCGATGGAGATAAATTCCTTGAATGCATTTTTGTGTTTTGTTTCCATAACACCATCCATTTTCTGTCCGATCCAAAAAATTGAAACTTATTATCATCAGTAAAAAATAATTTTTACAAATCTCTGTGCCTTTGTTTACCCATTTTGTAGTGAAATATAGTTGTAACTTTTGATTTCTCCTATTCACAAACAATTTTTCCGTTAATAATTACCGCCGAGTGAACTTTATTGCCTAATGCATTTCGAACTGCTTCTACAAATCAAATACGGTTATAACTCTGTATTCCAATTAAATTGTAATCTTATGAGCAATTATTTACAATTCTTTTTCAATTGAAGGACGAAAAATCGTTTTGGAGGTGGAGGTGGTCGACCCGGATGACATGGAACTTAAATTAATATTTTGGAAGGTATAAACTTCTGAATGATTAACTGCATTGTGTAATGAGTGAAACTTTCTAAACTGATAATGAAATTGGAACATAAATTAATATTTTGGAAGATATGAACTTCTGAATAATTAACTGCATTGTGTAATGAATGAAACTTTCTAAACTAATAATAAAATTTCTTTATATGTCTTACCGTCTTAGGATAGCTTTATAATCAATTTTCCTCCAGGAAGATATATTTCGTTTTAGACTAATTACCCTAATAAAAAATTCTGCTCTGTCTATTAAATTTAACTTCTGCCATAACATTCTACATATACATCAAGTGTAGTGACGCTAATTTTCAAAAAAAAATGAACTTACTATTTCAATCAAGAAGTACTTACAAAAATTTTCATTCGTTTCAATGTACGAATACTTTTTACACGCTCCCTTCCCACAAAATCACTAAGCTTTAGTGTTCCTTACATTTGAAAAAAATTAAATATTCATTCCTTTTTTTTACTTCACATGCATAGTATTTTATTAGATATTACCTTTCGAAATAATTTCAATCTGATGAGCATACTGAAACATTAGCTCCTTTCACAATAGTGCTTTGTTCGAGTACTTTTTTTTCTCACTGTGGGGCAACAGTAGCGTAGTGATCATGATTGCGGACTCGCGTCCAGCTTTGTTTTCGCCGAGTCGTGGCTTCGAACTCTGATGCCATAGAGGACCTACCGTGATGTGGGGATGATACACTTTAAATCTGGTCGAGGTCCAAAATTTTGTCGTTGGTCTGGTGAGAAAATTTAAAAATGTATGTGTCGTCCTCGTCACTTCACCAAGGTACAACATTACGAAGTCCATCGCGATTTTCACTCGCGTTGCTTCTCAGTATGACATTAATACATAACCAATCATTCAATGCTTCAATATGAAATCTTTCAAGAAAAGTACAAAGTTTATGATAAATGGGATATAAGCCTTTGTTGTGTGTGTGTGTGCTCTATATATCACAACATCAATCAACCAATTAAAGCGTAATACTTATGTACAATGAAATGAACAATATTTCCCATAGAAAACAAAATTGCAATTTATTTACTATAGTACCAAAAAAAATATGAATCGTCTATGGTTAATCTTTTATTAAAAAAAAAAGACTTACAGTTACGGCTAATTGCGCAATATCCAAAATTGAATTTCGTGTTGCTTCTCAGTGCAAAGTTAATAAATCACAATTACTTGTTGTAGTTACTACTCAGCATGTTCATTTGCAATTGAAATAACTTTAAAGTATATGTTTTATTGGAAATATCTGAATTGCTATTATACCTTAGAGATTCCATACTTATGCTAAGTATGTGTTTCTATATATAGAGACAGTTATTACTTTGCTAAATATTATCACATCTGAGTGTGAAGATTATTTACACAAAGAGTTCGTTTTATTTACACATTGCAGCAATCCCATTTAAAATACTGCTTAGGATTCCCACTGGATCCTTCCTTTTGAGGAACTTTACGTGGAATTTTACATTATTCAATTATTGCACTCCATATGGCACACTTCATGAAAATAAATTAGCACTCGTAAAGTTTAACTGTGTGAAAGGGAATTTTACTCAGGGTAGTTTTAAGTTACATATATGTAGTTTATTTTTGCACTATTTACATAAGCGCAATACTTTTTAGCATGAAAGTATGAATTGCCACGAGACTTATAATCATTAGGCTGAAGAAACTTTACACAGCTGGAGCTCGTCAAAACGCTCGTTCTTTAGAAAATATTTTTTGAAATTTTTTGCAACATATAATTGATAGGTTTACTTCACACCTGTTTTTTCCTCGCTTTCATGGAGGCTAAGAGGGAGGGTCCAAATTGGAAAAAAAATTAATGTGTTCAAGATTCGCACCAAGGGTGCACATGGACCGAATACACGCCTAGCATATGCAAAACCTGTATAAAATGTATCCAAATGAGAGGACACGACTTCTAAGAAATAGATTCAATATGTGCACCTATGGTCACATTGTCTGAATACAGAAACTGAAAATGACCACCGGACGGCAAATGGCGCGCAACGTGTTGAGGAGGTTGGATATGTTGGAAATCTTAGTTAAGTTTGCAGCGGCTTTCCTCAACAATGATGGCAGAAATTCAAATGCCTTAATAATTAGTCTGGTGAAATCCTTTCGGTCTATTTGATCAGAGCACCGCAAAAAGGTGACTGATAAGGTTTTCTTTGGACCAACTGATCGAAGGTTCGAATCCTATCCATCGTTAGAGATAAACTGTCATTTCCACCACACTTAACAAGTTCGTGTGTTGTCTACCTTAAATGCGGAGAAGATCCTTAATATAACACCTGGGATTCCGTAAAAGGTCAAGAAACATTTCTGTTTCCAATGATATTTGACCTAAAATTCTAATATCCTGGAACCAAAAGCACCAGATAAAATAGTTTTGAAAGTGCCATATCCTTTTCTGATTGGGGTGCTGAGTGACCAATATCTAAGATTATCAATTCAGCAATCCAACCAAAAGAGAGGATAATGATTCATGTTTTCGGAAGAGATGTGGGAAATTTTATTCCACAAAAAATTATTGTAGAAAGAGGATATGAAGATAAATATAAAATATTCGACAATAGTGATGTGCCTGAGGGCATAGTACTACTTTTTCTAGCCAGTGATTAGCACTATAAAATGCCATATTTGCGTAGCAAATGTAAAGGCGAGAAGCGTATTATTGGTTAAAAATATCATCTTTAATATTTAAATTAAGTTCGAAAAAAATAGTGTAAATAGTACTCTCTAGATGTCATGTCATTTAAGGAAACCTTCGTCAACCCAACAGTCGAAAATTGTTTTATAAAATGCGTAGAGAATATGTTTATTTTCATGTCAAATATTGAACTATTCCACATTGTTCATTCTACGCTTAATAAATCTTCAATTAAGAAGTTTGTTTACTCGTTGTTTTCTTTCAAAAAAACTTATTTATAAAGGATTGTAATTATCTGACTAAGCTTACTGAAATAGTTATCTGTATGTAAGCCAAAGAAGCAGATTGTAATGTTAATCTTATTTAATGGCTAATATCCACGTATTCAAGTTAAAATCAGTTGATCGCATCTAATTATCTTACAATCAGTTTGTTCCTATAGTCGTGAAAAACATTATTTAGCTGTATTCTAGTTGCAAAGCATTTTATGAACTTTTAAATTTGTGTATTCTTATAGAATTTTATTACTATTGTTTTCTTAATCTCTATTATTTGAATGACAGCAATATTTTAAATTATATTTTTTGAAGTCTTAGAAAAATTTTATACAATGTTTAATTTCTTCCTATCTAATTCAGGGATAATCTCTTTTTCAAGCATATTCTTTGCAATATAAAATTCGGATTTTCTTTAGATTTCAATCTTCACTTTACTATTGTAAATGTAATTTTATTTTATAGATATTTGAGTATTAAATAATGCTTAAAGTAAGAAAATAGCATTTTTACGATAAGTTACGATCTCAATTTCAAATTTCATATTCAGAACTTGTTATTCAAAGTAGAAGAAACTACTTGTATACATTTCCTATTAATTTATTGATTGTTTAATAAAATTGCAGTTAGGAAGCTAAACGAGGGCTATATTCGACGGACCACACAATATTGAGCTTCGGTCATGTGACGAAATCGACACCTAAGCTGGCACCTTACTTTTCTAACTTCCTTACAATCTGTATATGAGGATTTAGAGTCTCGACTAATTTAAAGCACATAAGTCCGGGCCTTTACTGACATCAGGACTCAGCAGAAAGAACACACATTTCTAAAAACGTAATGAATGAAATATAGGAATATAGTCATCATAGCATAAAACATTTAAATCTGCTCAGTAGTGATCAAGCTAACAAAACAAAAATATATTTTACCTCTTTAGAATATCCCTTTTTCTGAAATTGCACCTAGTCGTGTGAGAAAAAGAAGAATAAGCATTTCCATCCACAAAAAAAAAAACAAATAACACGAGCTAATCGCGAACTTTTCCTTTAAATAACACCTAGATTCACTTTCTGAAATTGAATTCAATTTTTCAACAACTTTCAAATGATTTTAAACGTCATACACTCCAATTGGATTGAACGTAAAATCTATAGTAAATTGATTTAACAAGTTACTTATAAAAGAGATGTAGATTTAGTAATGAGGTTAGGAGTGAATATATGGTAGAAATTATATATACAGTTTAACAAGTACACTTACAGTGATTAAAGATATTCTATATTGATTCTCGTTTGATGTTAATTTAAGAACCCACTCAAAGTCCCAGTAACTTTGATAAAACTCTCTCGAACCCGAGTGACTTGGTAAGCAAGAACTTTGTTATTCTTTCTTAATTAGAATCAGGTGCATTGAGAGTTAAAAGACTTGAGAGAAAGAATGATTCAGATATATTTTATTAATATTCTTCTATTATAAATTAAAGAATATTATAAAAATAATTTCGATTATCATCTATCTTTCTCTTCATTTACTTTGATAATATAGAGATTGTTTAACTTTGAAATAAAGAGTATCCATGGTAGCCTAGTGGTTATGGCCATGAACTCGTTGAAGGTGTTCATTCTGTCGAGTCATTGGGGGCGAGCTTACACGCTACTGAAAACACACCTTGTAACCGATCTAATGCGCGTTAAATATATCAAGGTTCCAAGTCCTTTCATTCGTGTGGTGGGGAAATTTGGAAAGGGAGCTGTCGTGCTCATCACTTGACTGAGGTACAAAATTACGAGGACCGCCGCCAATAGCCCTCGGGTGCTTCTAAGCGCAACGTTAATGAAAATAATCAATCAGTCCACTTGAAAGGAAGAATACAGATACTATTAAAAGCAAGTGCTGTAGAAACATAATTTTCTTTCCATAAATTAGAAAAAATAATATTATTACAAAATGTAAGGAAAGAACTGTTTATGTTCTGCATTTTGATGTAGTGAACCAAATTCTGAAACTTTCGTTGAAGAAGCAACGAAATGTCTTCAGTAAAAGAACTTTTGTTGATTAAATTCTTGGAATGGCAATGACGAAGCAAGAAGCATCGAAGCCTAATTAATTACAGGCGGTAGCTATTAAACGATAAAGACAATGTTATCAAATAAGAATGGTCGGAGCATTGAAGGATGAAACATTTCTGTGATCTGTTATTTCTCACATTCGGCGAGGAAGAAAGCAACATTTGTCTCTGAAAGATAAAGAACAATGTCTGTATTAATTCCACTTCGTCAATGGATAGTACAAATAGATTACTCGAGTTGCCTTTTCTCTCAGGTTTATTATAATAAAAGGTAAGGTTCAAACATTCCATTAAAAAAACAGCTGTTTTAACAATCTTGTATAATGAGCTTTATAATGTTGTGAAAATTACTTATCTTAAATTACAGATGGTATTGTAGGTAAGTTCAAAAAAAATTAAGTTCAGAGATCAGTGGCAAAATATACAAATATTTTATAGTATTTGAACGGGTTTTAAATATAAGAAAGCTGCAAGCAATTAACAAGCGTTTTCTTTCGGAAGAAATCAAAACTTTTATTTTTTGAAACACTGAAAAATAAAATAACTTTCCTTTTAACAGAGAACAATGACTAGTTTGTCAGTGAGCGAGTGAATGATTTAATAAATTGATTAATCAAATTTCCATTACGAGTTTTGTACTATTATTTGTTTTAATTCTTATATTTCAGTGAATATAGAATCTGATACATTTACAAAGTCGTGAGGAAAGCATTAACTTTGTATTTTATATTATCTCTTAGATCTATAATAATAATAATGCTAAATATATTTCTTAAGAATAATATGAAATTCATGAATGGACTTAAATAAAAATTTGTCTAAGATAGTATTCAAAATAAATTTATCTACATTAAATTATTAATTATCTGCATTGCTACATACGAATCAAATTATCCTCGAAAATAATCCTCTAAAACGGATCTGGTGAAAGACAATACACCACAATAACAAATTTATTTGCTGAGAGAGAAGAACAAATCTAAAAATTAAATTATAAATTCTCTACTATTCAATCTCGGAAGAAATGTTTTGATACGAACCATGGACAGTGTATCGTATTTGCAAATTGAGAATATAACTTTAAAAAATTTAATTCACTGCAATGCAATCTCGAAAATAATCTTTCAAATCGGTCCCTCGACTAGAAAATTGTACTACACAATCAGAACACCTTATCTAAATTAAATTATAAATTCTCAGCAATGTAGTCTAGGAAAATTCCTTCCGCTTCGAAAATTCATTTATCACTTGGACAACTGCATTACAGTTTAACAAATTTACTAATTTAGAATAACATATCTCTAGATTAAATAATCAACTCACTACAATGCAATATCAGAAAGAATCTTCAAAAATGGATCATAAACAAGTAAATTACATTAGAGTTGACCGAATTTACTTATCGAAAATGAGAAATCTGCCTTAAATAATCAATTCGCTGCAACATAACCAATCAGGGTAATTTTAGAATAAATCTCCCTAGACAAATTGAAGGCCAAAACAATAACAACACTATTGTTGATTTTGATATTCATAATTCAACAAAATATATTATTAAACCTCCGGAATTATTAAATTTTGGAACTTAAATTTATAAAAGTAAGAAAATTTCCTTCGAAATTTACGATAAACTGACTTTAAAATAGACACAATGACAAGAAATAATCCGATATAAATTGTTTAAATTAAAGAACCATGTATCCAACTTTGCAAAGTGTCTGTAATTAAAACATGTCATTAAAACATGGACCATACTAATCACGTACAGCTTATGATAGTATAACCTCGAGAGAGGATGTTTAAAAAAATCTTTTATCACTTACTTTTGATTAATTTAGTAAATATATCAAATAAAAATATCTTTAATCTAAAACCTGACAAACTACCGAGTACTATTGTAGTCATTGCATTTACCTGCAACTCACGAAAGACACAATTAATTAATGAATACTCCAAGAAACTTTAAATTCAATTAGAAGCAATCTCCAGACATAATAAGGAAGTAGTTTAATTGGTCCGCTCCTCTTGAAACCAGACGCTTCTGTACCTTCGTCGATAAAATGACTTTTTGTTGCTCCGTTTACTAATAATCTTCGTTTACTAATTAGAGTTGCTCTATGCATTAAATGGATAATCGGTGCCCTTTATATTTATTTTTAATTGTATTGTTCATTTTAATGATCTGCCTTGTAATTAATCGTCAAATCATGGCAAAAATGTGTGTTCGGAGAAAAAGTTAATTGATGTAAATGTATTATTTTGAATTTTAATTAATTGGTGACATACATATATATAATCAAACTGGCAGAAAAGTTTAAATTATAGCATAATGTTCCATATTTAAAAAAGTATTATGTATGTGATTAAATGAGAAAAATTCATGAAATATTTATATAATTTTTTTTTCTTTCGTATTTCTGAATACATTTTGAGAATTTGTTTCTATTAAGTTTTTTTTTTCCACTTTTTATTTTTAATGTTTATTTTTTATTCTTGTATATAGTCCTATTGAAAAATATGACAAAAAATATATAATTAAGCATCTGATTTATACTTTATTTGCTTATATGTTAAATAAATCTATTTATGAGTATATAAAATGCCTTTTAATGAAATTTTTATCTATAAACTATCGATAACATGTCTGTAGATACAGAACTTTTAGTTTGGAACACTGATTGCGGTTACCGAGTGGTCATAGTCAATAGTTCGTAGGCCAGTTGTTTCCCTCAAGTCGGGGGCACGACCCCTGATACTAGTAAAGACCGTCGGGTACAGAACCTGACGCACGTTAAATTTGTGAAAACTCTAAATCCTAATGTTAACATGGTGTGGTGGTTTGCTTAATGATTGATTGACTATTTTTATTAACGTCAAACTTAGAAGCAAATCGAGTGCTATTGGTGACTATCCTCGTCCTTTATGAGCCTCGGGCAATAATGCCCTCTTCAGTGAAGACTCGGTAGTTATTACACCCCTTGTATCTCGTAAAAAATTAATTATTACTAAAAATATTCTAACTGGAATCTTAATTTTTATGTTATTCTAAAGACTTTATACATAGTCAGCATCCAGAGTTATATGTTTTTCCCTGCGTTTCTTGACCTTTTAAAGGACGTCATTGTAAGACTCAGCAGATTATCTTCTCCACAATCTGGGTTATTTCAAACTGCGGCTCTTTGATACCAACAAGTTAACATTAACAGTTATATTTTACAACATTATGTACATAAGGATAAATTATAATGTAGATTAAATTTTATATATATATATATATATATATATATATATATATATATATATATATATATATATTATTTCTAACTAATAAATAAATCTTTATAATATATTACCGAATGTTGAATTTGCGTTCTTCGAGGAAGCATTAAATAAAGTCTTAATTTTTTTTAAATTCTTATATTCATTAGCTAGCTCAAGGTAAAACATTTTTAGTTTTACATTTGTCGAAAAGATTAGCAGATAATTCTTAACTTCTAATATTCTCTTAAGAAAGAACATAACAAATTCCTGTACCTTCGTCTATTACCCCCTTCTTAAAAGTTTCCAGCTGTCACAGTTGCAGACGATAGTTCTTTTGAATATTAATGGTTGGGTCGGCTGTTATCTCGGAGATTTCGAAGTCTTATGGCCAGAGCGCCCACATGATAGATTGCAGGACTGCAGAAGAGGGATGGATTCTAAAGCGTTGCAGCCTTTTCACTGTATAATTGAATCTTCGAAGAGATAAAGTGGATGAATGCGAAAATGGGGTAAGTCTCGTAAGAGAAAGGGCTCTTACGGATGAGTTGTCTTCCTTTCTAGTTCTTGTGATGTATGGTTTTGTGAAAGGAATCCCCAGGTTGTGAATCCAGATTTCGAAAGACAATAAGTTCAAAGATCTTAAAGTAACCACGAGTTTAAATATTATTTTTTATTTTTATCATTTTATTTAAGGCTATTTAGAAGGAATTTCTCCTTAACTTAAAAAAAAATATCAGTTTCTTCGATAGTTTTTATCTACTAATTAAAAATAAGGCTGCGAATTGTACAATAAGGTTTCATAAAATGTTTATATATATATATATATATATATATATATATATATATATATATATATGTATATCAATATTTCTAAATATATGAATCTCCATATAAATATATATCTATACCATATTAGATTGAATGTAACACGGCATCGAGTTTTTTTTCTTAGTTAGAAAAAAAATAACGTATTTAATGCGATCTATTCATTTTACATAAAAGAATTCAATAAAAATATTATTCGTAAGATTAGCACTTATAAATGCCATAGGTTACATAATATTCTATACTATAGGTTACATAAATTATAAATGCTACAGGTTACATAATATTCCGAGAATCTGCGCAGGTAGGGCGAAGGCATGGGCGTACTAATAAGAAGAGTTGTTACATTCTATTAACTTGACCTTAAATTTTTAGAGCGAGCAAAACTTTGAAAGATAATTATTAGTCAAAAAGTAACGTGTTATATTCGTACTAATATGGTACACGTATTCACACACATACACACACACACACATATATATATATATATATATATATGCGCGTTTGTGTATGCGCGTGTGTAATGATTTCATTTAAATTAACTTTAGTTTCGTAACTTTTCCAATGCTTTTAATTTTTTTATTGCGAAGTACATCTTATTTTCTAATATAAATTCTTTAGATTTTCTAATTTATGTGATTACGCGTTATAAATCTGCTTATGTCTCGTTTTCCCCAGTTTTACTTAGGTAAGATTTCCCTATAGACTTTTTGTCTGCAGTTAAAATACCCAAAGGCCTTTCCTTCCAATACCACGTGATCTGAAGTTATCTATGCACACAAATTGAAAGCAGGGAAAATTTCTTTGTCTTGCTCTGTAGCATGACGGTGGAACGACTCATGGGGCGTCCTCAAATATGACGTAATTTATCACCATGTATCTGGCTCTTTCTCATGCTAGATTAAAAATTTCTTAATTCAAGATTTTCAAGTTTCTTCATTACGCCATGACTCACATACCTAATTAATTGAAAATCAATAGTATGTTTAATTCTTCTCATATATATATATATATATATATATATATATATATGCGCGCGCGTGTGTATATATATATATATATATACACGTGTGTGAGTGTATATATATATATCGTATGATAAATTTTCGAGTGGTATAATATTTTCCTTACTATTATTGTCAATCATTGGTGATGTCGAATAGGTAGGTAAGGGTAAAGATCGGAAGCTCTCGGACGGTGTTGTTTCCATAGTCGGGCCCTGATGTCGCTAGAGACACGATGCGTTGCGAGGTTGATACACGTTTAATCTCTCGAGGTTCCAAGTCCTCACCTTAGATTGGTATTGAATTTTGGATAGGAAGGTGCCAGCTCAGGTGTCGTCCTTGTCACTGGAATTGTGCTCAAAATTTCGTGATCCGTTGCGAATAGCCCTCGTGTTACTTCTAAATATGACGTTAATAAAACAATCAATGAATCAGAGATATTAAGTTACCCATTAAGATTACGCTCTGTGCGTTTAGTTTTTATTAATATCACACTAGAAGCAACCCGAGGGCTATTGGCGATGCACCTCGTAATTTTGAACCACGGTGAAGTGACGAGGACGACACCTGAGCTAGCACCCCCTTCTCCTAACATCCACCCACGCCAACGGGAGGACTTTGGGCCCCGAACAGATTTAACGTACTTCAGCCCCGGCTACACGGCGGGTCTTTGGTGGCCAAGGATCGAACCCGCGACTGAATGAAAACCGCTAGTCGCGAGTCCACGACCTTGACCACTAGGCTACCGCGGCCCTTCCGCTCTGTGCGAGGAAAGTGTTCCATTAAGTTCCAGGAATCAACGAAGAAGTGTTAAATCAGATCTTCTTAACACGTAAGTATTAGAATTGAGAAGAAAAAAAAATTAGATTCTCTTTTATTTTTAACATTTATAATTAATATAAAAATTATTGAACTAATTAAATAATTATTTATTTGTGATATCAATTTTTATTCATAAAATATTAATGAAAATGAAAAAAAAGTCGAGTAAAAAGTTATTTTTGGGATGAGGAAGACTCTTGCTCATCTGCAATTTTTTGTGTAGAAATCACCTTATGTCGTTCGCATTTTCCTGTTTCGTTCAGTAAGTTTGTGCGATAACAGTACTTTCCATCAACGACATTTCTTTCCTTTAAACTTCTATCAAAATTTAAGTCATTTTGTATACACGGATCCCTAGTTTCCGTTACAATGTTTTTTTCTATAAAGTACATTGCGAAAAGTTCTTTTTAATCCTCATCAACTGTTATCAGTTTCTTACCGATCTTTTCATCATTTATTCGCCTACTTCCCGATAAGTTAAAGCCTTGAAACTTTTCACAAAAGCTCAGTTTGGATGGCATTAAAATATTCAATAATAAAACTATAGTAAAAAACTGAAAAAAATATTTTTGCTAAAAGCCTGTTTTGAAAATAAAGGCAAAAAATGTAGAAAATAATATGCATATATTTACACTCAACAATTCTATGTAGCAAAAGAGTAACAGTACTAAAAAATAAAAAATAAAATTTTCTTCGCTGAGTAAGAAATTAATAAAAATGTTCTTAAAATGACAGTTTATCACCACCATCAGTAAAAATTGAAAATTTCTTAATCTAGCTGAAAGGTTTTGACTAAAAGTGGAAGTATCTTCCGAACTCCGACTTTTAACTATGAAAACCGACTGTCTTAACTATGAAACTTATGATAGCGAATAACACTTCCGTTTTTAATCAGAAATTTTCAGAAAGATTGATAAGAGTTCTCTTTTTTATTTATGATGGTAAACTCTTTTATTAAATTTTTTATTAGTCGAGGAAAACACTATTTTTTTTCTTTGTATCGTTTTTCATTTTGATGACATATGAAACGTGGGTTTTTAAAATTTTTCATTCGTATATTTACATTACAATTGCTTGACTTCATGACATACTGCTCTGAATTCATCACCAAATCAAACGGAAAGTTGTTTCTACATTTTCACTATTACATTGTTCCTGAAACGGGTAATTTTGTTGCATAATTTGTAATGGTTGTAGTTACAGACGCGGGATTGTGTATATTCTTGAACTAGAAATCTAATTCAGTGCTGATACCAGATTCCCGTTCACCTGTATGCAATCGTTTGAGCACATGCATTGTAATTTCCAGCGAAATGCATTTTCTTGCCACTTTCTTTTATTTTGTACTCACCATTATGAGAATTAAAAATTACCATAGATATCACGATGAAATGAATTATATTTTTTTATCTTTATGCACACGGTAAAATGTTTTTTGCCGATCATATACAGATGATCCTAAAATTCAGTATACACCTTTCCTTTTTCGACATTAAAAGTATAAAAAAGTAATACTGAATATTTATGTAAAATTAATATATATTTTAGTCATAAAATACAATTTATGAAATGTATTAGCCATGGAAAAGGGTATGTATGTGTGAAAATAGTTTCATAAATTAATTGCATAATTTTTAAGCAGAAACTACAGCGTATCAAGTCACAAAATTGAGTATACAGCTGGCATAACTTCTAAATGAAAACATAAAATGACACACTAATATTTAACTGCACAACCTTTTGAATTAGTAAAGGTATCCAGATGGCGTGGCTTCGATTTCACAAGACTTTGGTTTGGGTTTTATTAACGTCGCACAAAAAGCAACACGAGAACTATATATTGACGTCGGACCTCGTAATTTTAAACCTCGGTTAAGTGACGAGGACGTCACTTAAGCTGGCACCTCCTCTTCTAACTTCCACATCACACCAACGGGGGGATTTTGGGGACCCAACAGATTTAACGTGCATCAGCCACGACCACATGGCGGGTCTTTTGTGCCATCAAGGCCCGAACCCACGACTCTACGAAACCGCTGGCTGCTAGTCTGATGCCTTCACCTTTAGGCTACCGCGGCCACAACAATATTTTGATTTGTATCACTTGTGATTTTAGCCCATTCTTCCCATAAAACAGGTTTTTAAATGGTCTTTACACGTTTGGCATTTTGGACAAATTTTTCCAACTGTGTCCATAAAGTTTCAATAATGTTGAGATTAAGTGATTGTTGTAAAGTGTGCACCTACATTCTACAGTTGTAAAACAGCCGCAATTGGACAATTTTAGCTGTATGCTTAGAATCATTATCGTGTTGAAAAATCAAACTTGATCCTAAACCGAACTTTTCAGAAAATTGCTTTAAATAATTTTTCAGAATGTTCGTGTATTGAATTTTGTCCATGATCTCATCAATAAACACTAAACTTCCCATACCATTAGCTGACATACAACCTCATATGAGTACAGAGCCACTTACATGCTTGACAGTAAAAACGATGTTTTTAGGAAGCTATCACTGTTAGGCTTCCACCATACATAGCACCGTCCATCTATTCCAAAGATGTCAAATTCAAATCACACCATTCAAATGCAATGACTTGGGAACTCAATATATTTAACTCACCTCAACGCCCCTGCACATAGAATCTTTAATGGTGAGAGGGCTCGAAACCTACATCTCGATGAAAACAATGCCGGCCGTGAGTCAGGGCCCGTAGTTACAGTTAATTTAGATTAGAGGTATTTTATAGAAATTGCTGGTCTGCATCTTTCGAAAATATAATTAGCTCTGTAGCATATCTGGAAAAATATCGTCTATAAATATAATTTAACTGAACATATCGTTATTTTTAATAATATGTTGTCAATAAGTAGCTGAAACGAAAATATATTTCAATTTATACGTTTTTAGAACTATGTACTTAAATTGTAAGGTTGGAATGTCAGATTGATATTTAGTTAAAATCATTTAATTGTGCGTATTGTTATTTGTAACGATATGTTGTCAATATATATCTGAAACGACATTATATTTTATTTCTTACAGTCTTAGAATTACATACATGGTTGTAAAGATGAAATGTCAGACTGAGATTTATATTAATTTCCATCATGCGATGGAATTTGATCTTGCAATTTTAAAGATCCTGAAGTTGAAGCGAGAGGTGGATAATGTACAACTATTTATTAGAACAATTTCTTTATCATAAAAAGTGAGTTATGTGTCTTAAGGTTTGGATGCGATAAAGATCCGCCTTGTAGCATTGTTTATTTGTTATAACAATGTAGATGCCCCAAGCCTTTCTTTTGGTATGGTATGAAAATAAGTTGAGGGTGGTGCCAGCTCAGGTATTGTCTTTGTTCCTTGACCGAGGTCTAATATTACGGGGTCTTTCACCAATAGCGCTTGTTTTGTTTCGAAAATGCGATGTTAATAAACATTCTATTGGAGAATATTCATCCTAATCTACCTATTGGTTTGATTGTTGCTGAGTTTTCGGTGTGTAGTGAGGGAATCCAGATTTCATCGATATTGACGACTCGACGTTGCATCATTCAAAACTAACTTATGGATTAGTATTATATTCGATTTAGCACCATTAAACGGATTGGCAACATACAATGATAAAACCAATTTGCATTAGCAATGCCTCATGTCTTCAAAAACAGGGGTACTATTTTAACCATCTTCATATAACAACATTTTTGCCTCTAAATTCGGAACCTAAACTTTCAGTTGAATGTCAAATAAGTTTACAAAATATGCAATATAAATGTGAAATTTAGGATATTTATGCTACTTGGAAAAACAATATTAAAAATTAAAAAAAAAAAGTATTGTGTATAGTAAATAAAATTGAAATATTAGATTGTAGAATTGCTATTTCAAAATAGCCTTCGCATTGCCTTCAAACGTGAAGTTAATAAATAATTAATCAATCAGTTATTTTAAGACGTGTATCATTTTTTTGGCGTCTGCATTGATTTGTATGAGTTTCGATTTCATATTTTGAAGGTAAAGATAGTACATTTATTTACTCAAAACTTTTAACTGGAAGATAGTTTTCGATTTTTTCTCATTGAAATTGCGTAGTGTTTTCTAGTTAAACTTCTTGAGGGCCTTAAAAAGCACAAAGTGTTGTGTAAATTTAGAGTGTTGTGTAATGTACCAGCCATAGTTTATTCTGAACATCGTTCCGCTTTTTTTCAGATGTTTTGCTGATAGCCTTTTTTTTACAGCTCCTTCTCTTTTGCAATAGTACAAAAACATAACAAGATGAATACAGCTTGTGGTTGTATTCATGACAGATATTTGTACCTATCTTTTGAATTGCTCTGAATTTCTTCAAAAATAGATTTAGATAGGCTAGTCTATTAACATCGCATTTGAGAGCAACAAGGCACATTGATAACAAATCTCGCCATTTTGAAGTGAACTATACCGTTGTTAGCACTCTCTCTTCATTCTTCCAACATCTCGCCAACTTTAGGACTTGGAGCCGGGACTAATGTACACTAAATCAGAAACCTGGACTGATTTAAAGTACATTAGTCTCCAACACGATGGCTCGTTAGTGTCATCATGACTAGAGTCCACTCGACTCAAACAAAAATGGCTATGAGCTCGTGACCTTGACTACTCGAATCGAGACCGTCCTCAATTTTTTTAAGATTCGTTGCTAATAGCCCATTTTCTGCAGCACCTTTTCTTTTGTACTTGTGTATTAAAAGAAAACAATATAACAACACAGAGACTATTAATTTATTCTGATTCTAGTTATTAACTTTTGTTCTTCAAAAATGGGAACACAAGATTTAATACCAAATTGAAAAAAAAATATTATATTTCTATATAGAAAGCTCATTCACAAAAACTCTGTTTTCAAGTGTTACAAAAAAATAATTCTTGTTTATGTTTGACGAAAATGGATTTAAAATGATTCTTAATTGAAATTTCCGTAGAATCTGTTGTACTTTTTCACTTGAATATAAGTTCCGACATGCTGACATTGAAACTGAAGGCATTTTGAAACGATATTTACCTTATAAGTCTTCCATTTTTGACGTTACACAATTCATAAATAGTTAAGAGTTCTTTTCATCTCACACTCTTTCGGCAGCGCCAGTTTCGTAATTTTTCAGCTCCTTCAAGTTCTCCAGAGCCTAAATTTTTTGGCATGACATTAATGAGAATAAGTAATTACTATTGAGTTGTGACATAATTGCACTTCCTCATCAGATGTCAAACCAGATGGTTGTTTTCAAAGCCTTCTGCTTTTATGAAATGAAGTTTCTAAAATTTCTATGCAAAAAGCTGTAGTATTTAAATACTTAGTAAAATCTAACATTAACATTTTTCCTTGTTTTCTTTCACCACATTTAATTCTATTTCAAATGGCTCACCTATTGATTAGTTAACTGAGAATATATTTAGAGAGTAAAAAAAATAGTTCAGAAATTTACGTTAACGTTAAGAGATGCGAAAACAAAATTTTAGATGCAGACACCATTGTAGAGTTTAGTCAGACTTACAATATTCCATGTTTTTAGTAATATATTTGTATCAAAAGTTTTATTTTGACAAATTAATTTGTTTTTTCAACTCAATCAAATACATCTTCAAAGATATTTAATATAACTATATAAATGCTTATTACATGTATAGAGGGTTGATTCGATACAAATATAGGATTTGTTTTCTTTCCCATCAAGGTAAATGAGACCACATATATAAAAATAAGACTTTTGACATATCCTAAAGATGTGTGCCTATCTTGTCCTGTTAAGTCTAAAAAGAAAACATTAGTACTAATATCATCTATTCATTTCGAAACCAACATTTGCCACAAAAGAAAGCAGAAATCAATATCATAATTCCGTCTTGTCAGCAACATATCAATAGCTTCTGTTCGGAATTAGTCCTTTATCTCTTTCTTCTATCCAAATAAACCATATCCAAAGAATATTTGTTGAAATACGATATATGTTTAACATATTTTTTATTTGACTGTTAATGTAATTGTGACATCTTCGAAAAAAATGGTTTAATTTGTGGTAAATCTAAATTATTCTCTTAACTAAAAGCGATGGGAATTATATTTAAACCTTAATATATCTGTAAATTTATCTATCTTTTTATGAAGAACAATCATATTTACATATATGAATAATAATATATTGAACATTTGAATTAATTTCAGATTTTTTTTTTTTTCCTTTTTTTCCCGCAAGTGTTATTATTTGTTATTCAATGAACTGTCTATCTTGGCTACAATTTTTTCATACCTTTATAGCAAAAGGCGAATTCACCGGTGAAATATTCTTCGTCTTTTGATTCAATCCATTAATCCACCTTTTTTGATAGCTTCTTAAGAAAAGAACAGTTACTCAGAAATGCTAAGAGTCATCGCTCAAAACTAATAATAATCATACGGGGCAATGTGTGATGTTTAAGGCAGAGGTGGTAAAACATTTCATCTAAGTGTTTTTGAATAATTCTTTTTTTTACAACATGTGGCAGAGTGTTGTTGAATTGAAAAATAATATGTCTACTGGCACTTTTCTATTTCATAGATTTTTGAAACAATGATATTTGAGGAATGTGGCAATTTTTGGGGTTCTTGGAACGAATATTCAAGGAGTAATAGCTTTATGTTTCGTCTTCAAATGTTTTCGGTTGATACGGGCACTCCTTGTCTTCAGAGTCGAAATCTTCTCTTTTAAATGGCCGAAATCATTGTTCACAAGTTGAAATGGATGGAGCATGTTTACCATAATCTTCAAATAGCAAGCGAAGATGGCTATCTTTGCCATCGTTTAGTCTTGAAATCCTGACGTCACTAAGAACCTGACGTGTAACGGAGCTGCTGCCCAGTAAATATGTCGAGATTCTAAGTTTTCTTACCACGGAATTGTGGAAATCTGAAGATGAGCTTATAGATGAGGTGTCGCCCTCGTCCCTTGAAAGAGTTTCAAAATTACGAGATTTGTCAATAATCCTCGTGTTGCTTCTCAGTGCAAATATTTTGAAAAATAAAAATCGTTTTAGTTTTAGTTCCTATTAAATAACTTCTGCTGGCCTTTTAGAACATTTTACTGCATAGACCAATGTATGTAAGTGTATGTAATATTATATATTATATAATTATCATATGCAAATCGTTAGGAATCAATAAAAGCTACTGAAATAGAAACTTATAGTTACGTTACGATTAACAATGATATCAAATGCGAGCCGGACTAAATCGTAAACTGGCAGTCAGTGTAAAAATACTCCCGAATTCACACTAAAAAAAATGAAAGCGAACGCCTCGATTCGTGTCTGATTATAGAATGTGCCAAACCATCGAGTGCTTATCGTAACAATATCTTAGAAGTTCTGTTTCATTCGTTTCCATGTTAAATAAATCCCATGTATAAATTTACAAATTAAAATATATTACCAAATCTTATACTCCATATACTTTTAATTCGTTAGTCCTCGTACTTACAGTAAGAAAGATTCCGGAATTATATATCTCGAAAATTAGACAGTGGAGACCTATTTGTTATAATGCGAATATCCTCATTAATTCATACTTGAGACTTCCGTGATAATTGGAATTTACTTCAACAAAATGAAACTTACAATGAACATTTTGAAGGTATATAAATAACAGGATCTCGATCCCAAGTGGAAAACTTACTTTCCGAATGTTTATTTGAAGTACGGTATTGTAAGAGAATGTTAATAACAATGCATTTTCATAAATTTTTATCGTATTTTCCGCAGTAATTGACATAAAAATTCCACTTGTATTTTCTTGAACTCATCACCCTCACGGGATTCTTTTGAAATATATAAACTAAAATGGCTCTGGTGAGTGCGTTAAAGTATCTTTGTATGAATAACTATCGTTCCCCAAACGATAATTTTAATCTCTGCGTAATTCAAACCATCCTTTTGTATGGAAATGAATCTTCGGTGCGTTATGTTACGTCTTCAAGATTTCGAGTGAAATCTATTCTTTGAAGAGCTTTTAAAGCTATAATTGAATCATAAATCAAGGACGAATTGGAAGTAACTAATTTCGTATCCAAAATTTCAATGTGCTTGTGTTCAAAAATCTTTGCTTTTCGAAAGTGAAAAGGAAATACTATGGCACATAAGAAACTTAATTAATTTTTGTTCAAGGAATGTTTATTGAAATTCTTTGTTCCCTTTTATCTAATGGGAATCAGATATACTCTTTCAAAGTTCAGGTATATTTGATAGTGTTTGTTTTATTAACGTCGCACTGAGAAGCAACACGAGGATTATTGGCAATGGACTTCATTCTTTTGTGACGACAATGGCACCTGAGCTGAAACCACTTTCTCCAAACTTCTGCATCACGCCAACGGGAGGACTTGGGGCATCAATCAGATTTAAAGCTCGTAAGTCCCATTACATGGTGAGATTATGGATTTTATATGCTTCGTAAAAGTACATTATCCATTAAACTGAAAAATAATCAAAAATTTTATTTGCTTTCAAATCAGTAATTTTGTCAATTGCCAACAGTTAATTCTCTCATCTCTAAAATGTGTAATGTTTCTAAATTATTTCATCAATGCTATAATATATAACGTGAAAGTATGTTAAACCATTGTTAAAATTTATTTTAGAAAAATTCTCCGATGCAAAGGCATGTATTACTGCTATAGTGAATAGGAAAGCTCCGCACAGGAGAAATACTGTTCTCCTATGTAAAAAGAAAAATGAATAGTTTTAATAATCTACAATAGGTATATACGTAACTTTATGGCTCCCGCGATAAAACGCCAATGATTGTTGCAAATAGTCACCAAACGGCGATGGAACCCTTTTGCTTAGTGCTCATGGTTGCGAAGTCGCAGTCGACCTTGTTATCGTCGAATTGTGAGTTCAAATCCTGATGCCACTAAAGACCCACCGTCCCAATAACCCCCTTTGTCATGGTGTAGAACTTTGGAGAGCGAGCTGCCAGCTCAGGTGTCGTACTCGTCACTTGACCGAGTTTCAGCATTACGAGGTCTATCAACAATACCCCTCGTATTATTGTTATAGGTGCAAAGTTGATGCACAATCAAATCAATTCAACTTTATAATTCAAAGTTATTTCATGTTTCACTCTTTATAAATGTAATTTTTCCAATGTATTCATTATATTTCTTAACTTCAATCTAATAAACATGAGTCACGTTTCCTTTTATTTGTAGAAATGTTGAATTCAAACTCAATTATAATGAAATCCAGCTGAAGGAAAAAAAATTACAAACGAGTCCTCTGTTACAGATTTACAGCATCTGCTGACCTTTAATTGAATGAAGTTTTAGTCTTCTAATAACGTTTTGAAAAGATGAAATTTTTTTCGCAATTTTGGTATCGAATTTGTTATTAGAATATCTATTAAAGTTTAAAAAATCTTGAGAAAAACCATATCTGTTTATTTGCTAAGAGGCACATGGAGCTTTTCTAAAGAAATCGAACTTGGACAACTCAATTTATGCAATATCTTAAAACAAGATGCTATAAGGGCCTCAACTGCATTCACGCATCTTTTTCAAATTTGTATTCATCAATTTCGTGTAAAAGCGTGAATGCGTGACTAGTCGGACAAACTTGTGGTGTTGGAAGGGGGTACATAAGTGATCATAACCGTGGCGTTTCTTACAAGTCGGGAGGCTACCGTCGAGATGCCATTGAAGATCCCCCGTGTTTCGGGGCTGATATACGTTTATCTGTCGTGACCCACAAGTTTTCCTGTTTGTTGGGTATAGGTCTTTGGAGAGAGAGGTTCTAACTCAGGAGTCGTCTTCGTCACAAGAGCATGGCTCAAGATTTCACTGTTTGTCGTCAATAGTCTTCATGTTACTTCTAAGAGCACAATCAATTGACAATCAAACAAACTTTGAGGCAAATCTATCAATGTTACTAACAATATACATTTTTAAATTTTTATAATAAAAGCAGTTGTATGAAAAGTAGACTTTTTCTTGGATTGTACTATCAGAATTATTTTAAATCCATGTGATACACGTTGAGAGTACGTAAAAAATAATAAAAATAACTGTTGAGACCATTGTCTAAAATTTATTGCAAATAATTTTTAGATTTAAATATTCCATCTTCTCAAATTTTCTCCAAATCTAAGTGTTTCTGCTCTTCAAAGCTCTTATTTTGAGAAGAGTTGTACGGGATTGCTGTTTTTAGCTGAAAGATATATATATCTTTTAAAACCTTTAAGCGTAAAGCTTAGAACAGGGAAACCTCTCTACTAACAAAACTGATTTAAAATCCTATTAAATTTTAAAATTCTACAAACAAATCTAAAACTTTACACACGCTCGAATGAAAATTTCCCAATGAGATATTTTGTGCTCTCTAAGAGCTTTTATTTCGATCAGTGTAGTATAAGGACTTCTCTAATTTCGAATATTACTTTGAAAACCTTGAAACATTCTACGAAAATTTGTCTTCATTCTTAAGTCATCTTAAGTGGCGTGGTGGATGTTAGGAGAGGGGGTGCCAGCTCAGGTGTCGTCCTCGTCACTTGACCGAGGTTCAAAATTACGAGTTCCATCGCCAATATCCCTCGTGTTGCTTCTAGTGAGACGTTAATAAAAACTAAACTAAACTAAAACTAAGCCATCTTAAAGTTATACCTTAACAACGCTTTTAATGATCTACATTTTTAAGTGTAAAGAGTTTTTCTTGGATTGTGATATCAGAATAATTTTAAATCCGTGTGATGAGTATTGAGGGTACGTAACAAATAATAACTGCGAAAACAAATGTGTAAAATTTATAGGAAATAATGTTTAGATTAAAATAATCCTTCTTTTTAAATCTGCTATAAATGAAAGTGTTTATGCTCCAAGTGTTTTCAGTATAACAAAAAAAAAGTATAACAAATTAATAACCTATTGCAAATTATTCACACATCAGAATTAAAAGGAATTTCTATAATAAATATATATAGTAAAATAACAAATAATAATAGAAAAATAATCAACTTTTACTGTTATATTAAGGGAAATCAATTTTAAGAGTATTATTAACATACATCTCAATCTGTTACGGTTGGTATGTAAAGTTTAAATTATTAGTATGAAGTAGCCAAGATATGAGGAAAAAAATCATTCTGCATATTAATGAATCGTTATCTATATAATGTTGTGAATTACATCTATTCAAATTGATTCAAGAAGATTAAAGTAACTCGCAGTATAGAGACGATATTTAAGTCCTACACAGGGATGCCGTTTGAAAAGTCAAGAAATGTCGGGTAAAATGTATGGTTCTGATGTATGACTACGTACAGAAATCTTAAGTGTAATAAAAAAAAATTAGAACAATACTATATCCTGGGATAATACTTAAAAATTTACAATACTATGGGTTAATCTCTGTACGGTTTCCTAATACTAAACAAATGGACATTAATATTTTATTCTGTTATATTATGTACATAAAGGATCATTGAATATGGAGAATACATTTTACCCAGATATCATAGTTATTTCTTAGAAGTAAGCAAACTTTACTGATACCTCCTCGCATATTATATGCCATGATAGTGTAAAACCGTATTTTAGGACATTGTGTGATGGAAAGTGTTGGAACAATTTTCATTCCGTATAGTGCGAAATCACGTTATACACGTACTATGTTATATTCGAGGGTTAAAAATGTGAAATACGCCTTCAAAATACCGCTAATTGAAACTGTATTACAGATGTGAACTTTTTATGTGTTACAAATGCTTATATTAAATATTTCGAAATTTTCGAACATACAAATTAGATTGAATTGATGTTATATGAATCCTCATATAAAACAAAATTACTAATTACTACTTTCTGTTATATTAAATGAAAAACATTTTCAGAAAAACCATAAAAATGTTTCCTTGTACTCTCTATTCCCCCGAATAGGACGAAATAGTATTCTAGGATGCAGTGTTTTACGTAGGTTATCTCTAATTCTCTAAAAGTGTTTCAGAAACACAATGTTGTAAGAGAGCTACCTGTACAGGAATACCTGCCAGGTAAACGTCTCATATAAATACAGACTTTACACTGCAATATACGATTGAGTGCCATGGATTTATTTTAAACTATGGGTGCTATGTTTTTATTCAACTTACTAGCAGTATTCTAAACGTGGGATGGAAATTTAATTTGGAGCACTTTTACAATATTATTTAAGCAAGACATTTGTATATTACAGGGTTAAAAAGGATTTTAAAACACTTCAAATGTGAAAGTCATTATATTTCATATAAACAATTATCTAACAAATTCCCCTTTAACTCATATGAATACATAAACTCACCCGCTCTTTATTTTGAAGTTTGAATAATGCAGAACGATTCGAACTGTTGAAAATTCAGTCATTTTAACAGACTCTGGAATTTTAGAGCTTATATTAAAATAAGATAGATTTAGTCATAGTAAAGTACATTTGTGAGTTTTGTGTTCAAATCTGAATATCAGACGTGTTGACATTATATCAGACAATGGATTGTTGCATTAAAGATGATCTCAAAGAGTGAAATGTGAAAAATTTGCAAGTTTATGATTTCCTCTTACATTGAGTAAGGTCCTGAAAATCTAAAATAGGAGGACATATTGGTGTTAGTATATTTTAAAATTTATGTTCATCCCTACATTCATGGTTCTTTCTTAGACATGCCTATATATTCGATTTTAGCATTAATTATCAAGTTTATTATAAGGATCATAATTTTTTAGTCAGTATACACAAATATTGAATTGTTGACAAATATTTATTTATTCAGTATACACAAATATTGGCAAGAATAATTGAATTATTTATGTGTAACACACACACATTGGAAAAAAATATTATTTATCGCTCATTTCTTTTATATGTAACTATTTGTCATTGTAAAGAAAGTGGCGAATATTTCAAAGAAACCACACAGATCCTTGTGACTTAGTGATATATTTCAATTTTCCCTGCACTAATCGTTTGAACTTGTCTTTGTGAATCGCTTCAAATGAAAAGTCTCCCCAATAAAATAAAACACAACACATGCATATTAGATTGGAGTTAAGAAAGGAACGACTAAATTTGGAAAATCATATATAAGCGACGAAGAATTGAATATTGAAGTTAGTAATCGGTAATTTATGATAATCGGTAATTTATTAACTTTGAACATAGACACATACTAAATCCTAAGTTATGAACTAAGTCCCTCGAATTAATTGAAACTAAAATTGAAAATTTTGAACTAAGTCCTAATTTTCGCTCGAACCCTCAGAGTCAATGGTATTTTTCACCACTCGAACCTGAGTGAATTGGTAGAAAGGTTTATTATTCCAATCTGCATTTCAGGCGCGTTGAGGAAAAGCAGACTTAGAGGTCCAATACTGTATTAATATTTAAAAATTCATAACATGAATATTAACAAACTGATTTAGTATTTATATGACTTTCTGATCATTTGATTTTGGAATTCTGTGAGTGTTTAAATAAGCTAAATATAAATCGTGGATGGAAATTATATGGAGGAGACACAAATACTTTTTCATGTAATTTCTGATAAAAAGTTATTTCTTACAAAGCCGATAGTCGTGATAATATGTTCTTTCGTTTCGGTGGATTGATTGTTTATTGACGATGTTTGTAAGCAACACGAGGGCTATTGGTGACTAGCTTCGTAATTTGGAGAATCTATCAAGTGACAAGGACACCAGAAACGGTACCTCCCTATCTCATCACGCCAACAGAAGGATTTGAAGCCTCAATAAATATAATGTGCATCATATCCATTACCCGGTTAGTCTTTTGTGACATCAGGACTCGAACGCATGACTCGACGGAAACAGCGCCGGCCGTTCGCTCGCAACAATGACCAAGAGTGGTTTGGTTACTGAGGCCATTCTTCCAGTTCGTAAGATTCGTTAAAATGAAAAAAGCATGACAAATTAAAACTTATAACAATCAGTAATAGCAAAAAAGATTTGAATGAATACATTAATTATATTATTAAACTTTTTTTAACCTCTATTCATCGTTGTGAAAATATATTCTTCCGGTTCAGAAGATTCGAGAGAATGAGATAAGTAGGGCAAAAAAAACTTTAAAAAAAAATCAGTAATCACAAAAATGCTTTTTAATAAATATATTAAAGACGTCAAACTTTTTTTAATCTCTATTTAAAGTCTAGGAATAATGAAACATAAACTGAAATTATTTGAAGAATTTCTTCTGTTTTAAAATTAAAAGATGCTTTACTTTTTTTTCATGTATTATATTTCTTTATAGTCAAGAAATTAATTTGTCCTTTGTTTGAGTATTCTTAAAAAATACACATCAGAGAGTAAATTAATATGATCTTCATTCAGAAAATCTCGAAATCGTGATGCATGATAAATATTTGTTTTTCAGTGAAATCTTTTCTCAGAGTGATTAATAACTATCCCTAAAATAAGCGTCGTTATTTGAGAAATTAGAAGTAATTCATTATTTTCCTCGATAAGATATTCACATCTGATTGCGTATAATTTTTCCACGACTATTTGAAAGAAAACTTTTATTAGAGTTTTTGAGCCTGACTTATCTAATGTCTCCCCAAAGGGTGATTAAAGCTATCGATAAAGTTTCTTTTCATAATTCTTTACGAGAATGGACTGAAGATCCAATAAAATAAATTGATTTCAAATCCTCCGTACTTTAAATAATGGATACCATGGTCAAGTTTATCATTCCAAAAATCACTGATTTGGGATAACTTTATAAGAATTTCGATAATGAGAAATCTTATCAATGTTTTTAAATGGAGTTTTGAGTTAACTTTTCTGACATTAAACACTAAAAGGATTCAAGGCAATACTTTATTGTAAAAGATAAATTGCTAAATGAGCTTCACCGTTGAACTCTTCTTTCTATGAAGGTGAGTAAATTATAAACGAGGTTTATTTTAAATAGCCGCCTGCCCGTTTAAACACTACATTACAGTATAGAATAGCCACAAAATGTGAAACTACAGAGCTAAAAGCAAACACTTGTTATCTACTGGAAACTTTCTCCCTGCGATTTTTGGGATTAACTTAGAATTGAGTGCATCGATTTTCTATATGAGTAATATTCAACTAATGCACTGTACACACTCATGTGTGAAATGTTGCATATTAATCCAAAAGATGTTTCACTGCGATCCATGATATTTTCTTTCACCTGGACCATGCAAAGAACTGCAGAGTTGATATAAAAGCACAAGAAAAATTGAAACAGTAAAAAGCTGTTCCATGCAAGGTTTTGCAAAGGATAAATTTAGCCTTCAAAAGTGCTTACTCTTTTTGAAAAAATAATTATTGAATTAAACATTTTAATTAAATCAGACGATAATATGATAATGGAATGGAAATGCGATCGATAGTTTCAATCATTCCCTCACTCATTCCCTCACCCAATCATAAATTCATTCATTCATTCTTTCACTCATGCTCTCATTCATTCATCCATTCATTCACTCCTTTACCCATCATTTGCTCACTCATCCGTTAACTCCTTCATTCCATCACTCATTCATACATTACTGATACATCCATTCATTAATTCACTTTTGCTCTCATTCATTCTTCCATTCATTTGCTCCCTTACCCATTAATTTGCTCACTCATTTGTTGATTTCTTCATTATTTCATTCACTCACTCGTTACTGACGCACACATTCATTTATTCACTCACTCACTCATTCACACATGCATTCACTTATTCATTCATTAGGAAAGATATTTAGAAACAATTTATATTAAAAATTGCTCGAGTAACCATTTTGTCGTTGAATAAAGCAATAGATACTTGGATAGCTAAAACATCACTTGACAACACTCGAACAAACTCCATATAGTAAGGACTTCGGAGCATTGGATAATCATTCGCTTGAACCCCTAAAGAAATATTCGGAGGAATAAAACTTTCATCTAATGAAGAAGTAAAATAATATGTGTGTGCTATTGGTTCTGTAACCATTCGAAGTCTCTTTATACATACAAAAATAAAAACAAAATTACCGATTCGTAGGAAAAAATGTGTACGTTTTAAAGGAGGACGTTTATATTTATTTATTGACAATAGTGTTGTTGTAATTTTGGTAAAAAACAATTCTTTTAAAAAGGTTGTAGTTTATATTTGATCTGCCCTTGTACATTAATATGTCAATTTTCTTGTCCTTCGTACAACATATTTAATTGTCAGTACCAAGCACTATTTTTTCTATCCTTTCACTAATTTAAATGGAACTTAAAATAATATACAGAGTCATTTTTATTCATCTCGGTTATCTCTCAGTAATAATTAAAAATTTATGATGTGCGCTTATAGCATATGGGCAGATTATGGCTGCTGTAGCCTTTTGAACATGGTCATGGAATCGGGGTCAGCTTTGTTTTTGCCAAGTCAGAGGCTAATGCACATTAAATATGATCGAGGTCCCAAGTTCATTCATTGGCGAGGTATGATGCTAACACAAGTGTTATCCTCGTCACTTGACCGAGGCTCAAAATTGCGAAGTCCATCCTTAACAGCTCTGGTATTGCTTCTAAGTGCGACGTTAATAAACAATCAAAATTTATAAATTCAGTTACATAAAAATTAAATGACCGGGTTAACCTAACGGAAAACGAGTACAATTAAAAATGAACTTTACTTAATTCGAAAAATCATACCAAAAACTAATGGAAACTAGATTTTATATTTAGAAATGGAAATTTGATTTAGAAATATCTATCTATATATATATTTATACATTTGACATTTACATTTGTAGCATTCATACATTTAATATAATAAATTTATATATCTATTAATTTGCAATACTCGTTCTTTTCCTCGAAGAAAAGCATATATATACATACACTATAACAAAAAAAAACGACGCAAAAAGAAGGAGTTGCCCAATTGTAATGAAATTTCGTATGCAAAGACAATTGAACCTAACATGAAAATAATTAAAATTTGCTCTACAATGAATGAACAGCGGGAGCAACAGCGCATCGGAACTGTGCTCTAAGTAGGTGTATATAAAAAGCGATTCGCAATCTGATGGTCGCATTTTCTGTTGCATTGCAATTTAGATTACATTTCAAAGACTGAAAAATTGCCTCGCCGAAGGATTCGAGCTCATTATGAACAACTGTCAGAGTTTGAAAGAGGTCGTATCATTGGACTGAAAGAGGCAGGTAGGGCAACTTGGAGAATCGCTTGTTATATGGGTCGAAGCGATGCGGAGATTAGAAAATGCTGGCATTAATGGGTGAACAATGGTAGATTTCAGCGTCACGATGGTAGCGGTCGACCTAGCGTCACAGCATACCGGGAGGACAGAGAGATTATAAGATCAGCTGTTACAGCACTTAATTCATCGTTATGAAACATCAGACGTGCGACCACCACACGAGTGTCTACCATGACCATTCACAGTCGGCTGATAGAGAGAAATCTACGCTCATACCGACAGCTACTCCAACTGTCACTCACATCTACTCCCTGTAGAGCCAGATTACAGTGGTGCATGGCTCGATCAGGTTGGAATGATGCTGACTGGGGACATATACTATTTAGCGACAAACCCCGCTTCCAACTGTGGGCCGAGTCTGACGATCATCGAAGACGAGTCAGGAGACGCTCAGGACAACTTACCGATCCTGCTTTCACTGTTGCACGACACACAGGCCCCCTACCAGGAGTTATGGTCTGGAGTGCCATTTCCCTTGATAACCAGACCCCTTTGGTCGTCATTAGAGGCCCACTTACAGCACAGCGGTACGTTGACGACATTCTGATACCTGATTTGCTACCGTTCCTTTTGCAGTACTCTGGCCTTATTTTTCAGCAAATTAATGCCAGACCACATACGGTACGTGTTGCTATGAACTGCCTTACAACTTCCCAACACTTCCTTAGCCTGCCAGATCTCTCTCTGATCGAGCATGTCTGGGATATGATGGGAAGGGGACTGCATCTACTAGGGAATGTGGATGACCAAGCCCGACAATTGGAGCAAATTTGGCAAGAAATACCGCAGGAAACCAACAGGACTTTATAACTCTATGCCACATCGTGTGGCAGCTTGCATCCAGGCTAGAGGTGGGTCAACAGCTTATTGAGCTCGTTACTTTGTAACTATGTAACTCTGAAATAAATCATTCAATCTTTCTGAAATTTTAATTGTGTTCTACTCTGTAAATAGTTTTCCTATCCGCCAATTTTTGTCTCAATCGAGGAACTCCTTCTGAGTTCGTCCTTTTTTTGATTATAGAGTATATATATATATATATATATATATATATGTGTGTGTGTGTGTGTGTGTGTGCGTATTTAAGTCTGGTGAAAGAAAAAATGGTGTGGAAGTTTGAGAGAGAGAGGTGCCAGCTCAGGTATAATTCTCATCACTTGACAATGTTCAAAATTACTGAATCTGTTAATAAAAACTCTCGTGATGCTTCTCCGTGCCACGTTAATAAACAATCAATCAACTATTGGGCAATTATATCACATATACATATTTGATAGTCTATATTTGCCTCCTATATAGTAATTATAGTTTTCACACAAACGTATCAATTTATTAAACAGTAATGCTTTAAAAAGAAGCTATTTTATTTTTATATAATTGAGTAGAAATAAAACCAGAATAAATATCATGTGGCTCCAGTTTTGTTAATTTTATTGTAACATACGTTCCAATTACATTGATTTACTTTTAACAAAATTAATGCTGCTTTTTATTTCTCTCCCTAACCAGATTTGTATTGTTTAACGCAGAAACTAAACTCTAGAATTAGTTACAGAATAGCTTTTGCATCTTAACTTTCATTAACAACGTCATTTTTCTTAATTTAGTTTTGTATTTTCTTTAAGTGTCTATACTAATAAATGTAAAGTAATTTACGTAGCAGACGTAATTTTAGTTTTTCATCGTCCATTCTGCGATTAATTTTACATCTTTTTATTCGATTCTTGTAAATTAATTCAAATTTTAGAAATGTAATAATTAACTTTGCTTTTTGAATGAACTACACTGGTACATTTACCTCAATTTGTAAGATTTGAAAAATTATTCTCTTATGTAATGATTCAGGTTATTTTCTTAAAACTATATAAAAAAGTATCTAAAGTTTTTTAAATTTAAATAGAATTTTAAAAATGGCTCATTTACTTTTGTACTTTACAAATTAACTGTTAAAATTAATTTAAGAGGCATTTCTTAGTGAAATGAAGTTTAAAATATTATTATGGATTATTCTATTTTTCATTATTTCCTCTCATTATTAATAAATAAATTTATCATATCTTGTAAGTAATGCATAAAATCTTAAAATTCTAAAAAAAAATATAAGCAACATTGAAGATTGGAATCGTTTTCTAAAACTTAATTTGAAAAGTTTTTAATTTATATCTTTTTTTAAAAGAATTAAAGAAAAATGGTGGAATTGCTTACTAAATAATTGTGTAAATTGCTAACTTATAATTGTTTTCTTAAGTAAGAGATCTACACTAGATCATGAAATCTTTGAGTATATATAAATTAATGAAAGTTTAAAACTGGCGAATGACAAAGATTTATTTTCATTTTTATGAAGGAAAAATTCCTTAAAATTCCAATTATTATAAAATTATTAATGTTTTTTTTAAATAAAATGTATATAAAAAAATTTAATAACGAATCATAATAAAATAACGCTTTTATCTTTAGTATTCTTAATATGCTTAGATTTCATTTTAAACTGTGCCTTATTGAATAACTTCTATTTATTAAATTATATTTAAGGGCTAGCCCATGTATGAAATTTCTCATTGACTAAACTGTTTTGTCGTTTATGCTTGGCATGAAGATTTTACACCATCTAAACTGTTCAGTTGTGAGAAGTGCGCATACAATCGATCCTTATCCTAGATATTTCAGTTACGTCCAATATAAAATGGCTGAAATATTTTCAAAAAAAAAGAATTATTAATATATATATATATATTTATATATATGGGGGAGGTGTTTAATTATTATTATTGTATTTAAAATATATTCAAATCAGAATCCTGATCTAGAATTTCTACTCTGTTGAGACATCGGTAGCGATAGAATGAAGTTAGCGCCAAAAGTGTTTCTTCTTCCAAAGCATTAATTTTTCTTTGTTGCTTTAACTCTAATATTTAATTTAATACTTATTAATTATCTTTAAAAAGTTTCCACTTTTGGTGCTTATATCTGTTATTTGCAAAACGTTGCATGGAACAATTATTTTTCACTTATTTCTAATTATTATTTTGCTAAAACTATTCCCACCTACAACTCGAAAATTACCCGCATTGTTTTAAAATTGCTTTAGAAAACAACAATCCTCAATTCTCTCGAAAGATTTATCTTATAATTAAAAAGAAACTTTAGTTAAATGTAAGCCATGGATAGGAACAATAATTAGATTCTATCGTCACCTAAAAGTTTTCCGATTAAAATATTACCGAACCTTTGTGCCCGATAAAAGTATTTCGGCTGAGTTTCGGTTGCTCGCATATCATAAAGGAAACACGTTTTAGCTTCAAAAATTTAAATCCTTTACATCAAAGAGATCCCCGTACATTCATTTGAATCAAAAACTTTATTTTAAAGCTTAGAAAAGATTAAGATATTTTGAATTTTACTCTTGTTAATGATGTAAAACTCGTGCAAAATATAATTGAAAGTATATGTCGTTAGAATTGTTCAGTGATATCAAATAAAAATTAATAGACTGTCTTTCATATTTAACTCTGTTAATTTCTTAAATACTATAAATTAACTTATCTATTATTCATATTATATCGTAGCAGGCAACATGCGTTCTCAGAGGAACTATTTCAATTTTCAGCTCCTTTCTATTTTCTCATAAAATTCAAATATAGCTTTAAATTTATTGTGTCACGTGGTATTAATATGTTCAGATCTGGTTTTATGCGTTTTCCAATTTGTGCGGAAAATCACTATGAGACTTTCCGTCTTCCGATAAAATCCCTAGAAATCTCTCCATCCAATATCACGTGATCTGAAGAAGTTCTTGTATATAAATTCTAAGCAAAGACAGTTTTCTTCTTTTTCACTTTGCCCATGAAAGCTGATACTATACCTTTGGCCTCTCCAAATATTTTTGTAACTGTTATCTCTTTTCTGCTTTATCTACGGGAGAGAGTGGACGCACATTCTCCGATAGCTCGATGTAATTATTTCTCTAGTATTGCCTCTCTCTTGTGTTAAAGTAATAAATGTACAATTTCAACACTTTCAAAATGTTTTCATCATGTGCAACGAGCGGTGACATATTGATATGGATAACAGTTATTCCTTAGAAAAGAGAAGCCTTACACACACGCACATACATATACTCACACACACACACACACACACATATATATATATATATATATATATATATATATATATTATGTATGCAAACACCAGATCATATAAAATACAGATTGAAAGCTCTAAATAATTTTAAGAGTTTTTTTTAAAAAAAAATTATTAAAGGAAACCCATATAGTTATAAAGATAAACGAAAATCATACTACAAATATTGCAAAATATGAAATTTTCTTATGAAAATAAGCGAACAATTTACTTAAATACATCAAACATTTTTATCATAATGCAGCCAAATCCCTATAAGTAATTAAGTACTATTTAAGAATCAAAGTAATTTAAATCATATCAAAGAAAAAGAAAAGCAATAATTAAGAAAAAAATTTTTAGATAAATTTATTAATTTTGTTCCATACTTTGGAATTCAATAATGTATGTTCATACTAGTATTATAAATCCAACCATCACACTTAAATGAACTAAATTATAACAAGATGGTATAAAACCAAAAATTAAGGAGAAATACGGCAGTAAATCAAAAATTCAAACGAAGAATTTTCTCTCCCTCTCTCTGTATATAAATTATTAATGCGATTAGTTATAAGTTTAAATTAAAAGATAACTAATAATTACTCAAAGTATAATCACTAAAAAGCTAATAAAGAATTATTAAAGCGTAAGACTACATATACTACAGAATTATGAACAAAACAATCAAATTGAAAATATTTTCCTAATATAAAACACTCGAAAAATTATAATAAAAAAAGCCATAAACTGAAAATAAATTATACATAATATAATTTTTGTTCAAAACAAATATAAACCATTAATTAAAAATTACAAATAAGTTAACCAAAAAACAAAGTAATTATCCAGAGTAAAGTGTCAAGGAACACACAATCAATTAATAAGTTCCAAACTTTATTCATGCCTGGTGATTAGATTTGTAATTTTTCATTATTTTATAATCATGCGTATGCTATATTTATGTTCTAATATTAAATAGATCACTCAAAATAATAGACAATGTAATATTATTACTAAAAAAAGTTTCAAATTTAAGCAAAATATCTTGTATTTGCGTACCATTAGGCATATGCCAATTATTTAAAGACTAAAGGAATCTTATCACTGCAGATGATGGCTAAAGGCTAAATGATTGGTTATTAAACTGCTGTTTGTAGAAAATGCAACACCATGAAGGAATCATCAGAATCAAATGAAATTCGCAGCAAATGTCAATTATAGGATATTATGCAAATTAATAAAGTTTCAGAGCCATCGCGCGTGCGCGGCGCGCGCAGCGCCCTCTGAATTGATGCTGAAAGCGTATAAATAAAGTGCTGTAGCGGGACGTTGAAAAAAGTCTATGATTATTTGTTAGTGGCAAACGTTTAGTGAGACCTGAGTATGCCTCCACGACGGAAGAATAAGAAATTCAAGCAACTTACGGAGTTTGAACGAGGGAGGATAATCGGCCTTCGAGAAGGAGGATTTTCCTATCGCGCAATAGCAGCTCGTATGCAGCGGAACAGTTCCACAGTGATGCGAGTTTGGAAGCAGTGGACCGACGAGCACCGAACAACTCGAAAAACAGGCACTGGACGACAGAAGGTGACGTCAGAGCGCGATGATCGACACCTGCTCCGCATGGCGGTGAATGATCGCACAGCTTCCTCCAGGCAGCTGGCAGCACGTTGGTCTACTGCTACAGGTGTACAATTGTCGGCTTCGTCAATTCGTCGTCGTCTGCTGCGCCGTGGATTGCGTGCAAGGGTGCCTTTATACAGGATTCCCCTCACGGCGAATCATCGACGGCTGCGTCGGCAGTGGGCTCTTGAGCACAGAGACAGGCGAGCTGATTGGCACCAAGTTGTCTTTTCAGATGAATCACGCTTCAATTTGTGGACCCATGATGGCCGTGTTCGTGTTAGACGTTATGCCGGTCAACGCTGCCTTCCTGAGTGTATTATTGAACGACATAGTGGTCGCACACCCGGAGTTATGGTCTGGGGTGCGATTTCGTATCATGGACGATCCAATTTGATACGAATTGAGGGTAATCTCAATAGCAACAGGTACGTCCGTGAAGTGCTACAGCCCGAAGTCGTTCCTTTCCTTCAAGGCATCCCTGGAGCTATCTTTCAGCAGGATAATGCACGCCCACATGTTGCGCGGACTGTTCGAGACTTCTGTTCAGCACAACGCATGCAACTTCTTCCTTGGCCTGCTTATTCACCGGATATGTCGCCTATTGAGCACGTGTGGGATATGGTTGGTCGGCGTCTCGCTCGTGATCCGCGTCCTGCAGTTTCCAAAGACGAACTTTGGTTGCGCATACAAGCGATATGGAATTCTCTTCCTCAAGCAGATATTCAACATCTGTTTGACTCCATGCCACGTCGTATAGCAGCACTTATTGCAGCGCATGGTGGCTGCACCAAATACTGATTTCGGACACTTAATTTGTTTCTTTTGTTTTGAAAATTTCATCATTTATTTGTATCAGTACAAGTCGTTTCTGCATTAAATTTCATTTGATTCTGATGATTCTTTCATGGTGTTGCATTTTCTACAAACAGCAGTATATTTCTCATTGTTTGGCTCCTTGATCTCAAACTTGTGGCTGCGGTAGACTTGTGGTCATGATTCCGAACTCACGGATTACGTTGTTTGTATCGAATTGTGGATTCGAATTCTTATTCCACCAAAGACCCACAACCCACCATGTAGGGGAGCTTACGTAAATTAACTGTGTCAAGTTTTAAGTCCTCGCATTAGGAATGTGATGTTAAAATTCGGAAAGGGAGGTGTCGTCCTCGTCATTTCATTTCACCGAGATTCAAAATGAGGAGGTCCGTCACCAACAGCTCTCGAGTTGCATTATAGAGTGACGTTGATAAACAATCAATTAATCTTAATCTTAAATTCATGTTTCTGGGATTGTTTGAATGACTAATTATATAGATCTGAAGAGGAAAAAAGATGCTACATAAAAAAGTATTTATACATTGAAGTAAATGAGTATAAAACACGTGTACTGGTAATAATATGGTTACAGTTTAGCAGTTTTAATAAACAGTTATTTGGCTACTGAAACAGTAAATGTTATTGCTAATAATTCTTGATATTAAAAAGATTAAATATTACACAGCACGCCCCGCAAATTAATCGCGAACAGGATGAATAAATTATCTTATTTACATAAAATTGAAAGAGAAACACAACTCAAATAACCTAATTCATGTATACTGGATCAAAACTAATTAAAACATTAAACATAATGAAACTGCAGATTAGTTTTGCAAAATGATCACATTCAGTGAAATGATAAATTGTTCATTGATTTCACACTACGGATAAGCTATTGCCGATAGATATCGTATTGTTAACCGCGATCAAGTGACCAAGGTGACATCTGAACTACTATATCCATCCGATAATTTCTACATCACGTGAACGTTAGAACTGTAGGTTTCAACAATTTTAACGTACATCACCACTTCCATATGATGGCTTTTAAGATGAATCGGGAATTGAGCCCGACGTTTGACGTTAACAACCATCTTTCGTATGAAATGATCTAGAAAATTCAATCTTACACTACTTACAAGTCAATAATATTTTAAGACACATTATAACGATAAATGGTTCATAAGAAACACTGAGATCTATAATGTAATTCAATTTCCAACTGTTATAATCACCGGGCAAAAATTGCCTTTAAATACTTTAATAATCTCATGAACATGAACAATAATTCCCTGCATAACATTTCAGATTACAACCCTGTCCCAAAAATTATAAGACCTAAAAATATTCTTATAAATTTCTGATTTCCATTCTTTCTCAAAATTTCTAAAGTTTAACTCCCATAGATACAAACAACATAATTCTCCACCAGTCGCACTTAATACAACATCCAAAAAGAACACGATTGCGCATCAATCACAAAAAATTCAGTACCGTTTCTAACTGAGACACTGACATGAAAGGCAGCTACCCCATTGTCTGGTCGCTGAAGTTTAGTTCGATAGTTACAATTGTTCTTATTTACAGCTATATATAGAAAGCTCTCTCTTCAATCTAAAATATTTTCTGACTATTAATTCAATCTTTAAGAATTCTTAATGCACTTTTAAATTCACAAGATTAATTAACTTTTCTATTTAACATCATTTTCTTAAAATAACTTTAAAATGAAATTTTAGTTCTGGGCAAGTAAAGCCGAAGTTCAGCTTCAAAATATAAAAACTAAGAGCAGTGGGGTTCATGATCTCTAAATAAGTTATCCCCAACGTATTTAGAAGACTTTATTCTTACCTAACTAGTTAACAAACCAGCCAACTGAAGTCTTGAAATTTCCTGCCATATCTTCAAGGTTGACAGAAATGAAATATTGCTTCAGTTTCATTATACATTCCTGACCACCTGAGATACAATAGCAGGAAGGAAGCGCCAACACTCCGACGCCACGCGTATACTGCGATGGATTATGGAAGTCCTTGCCATTTCAGCGTAGACGCCCTTCACAGGTCCTGTAGCACCACTAACAAACAATACACTAGGATGAAACGTATGCTATTTTGTAGTATCGAAATTGCTTTTCCGTGTGGTTCTTTTGTGTTAGCAGCTTTAGTACTCCTCGAAAATGAATATGCGTGCCATTCATGCACTATCTCAGTTCGACCGAGGAAGAATTGTTGTCTGAATGTAGAGAATGTTTGCGAGATTATCCTTCGATGATCGCTTAGGACATAATCAAGCAAGTTGTACTGATCTGTAATCGATGGATGCAGGACAGAACGGCTGAACAACGTCACTGATAGCATCCTTTCGCTGCACTACTACGCGTGATGACAGATAACTGTACAAATGAAAGTCATGGAACTATCTGCCGTATCGGGCAACATATCACAAAATTTACGGTCTGTTGCACAATATTTGATGCCCACAAGTATTATTTAATGTCGTCTGCAGCACAGTGGAACAACCACAAGGCATCTACAGGTCAAAATGTGTTTATGCTAGCAACACAGCATGATGTGTTTAGAGTCTGTAGATAAATCATGGAAAGAACTGCTTACATTTTACTCTACGCAGCATGATATTGGCTCTGCACATAGTGTTATGATTTGAAGTGGAATTGGATTCCACATCTGCATCCTCCTAGTACGCCTTGCCAATAAGTTGACCAGCTAGCTATATATATCTAATGTTTTAGAGCTTGTGGTTCTCTCTTACATTTAGAACTTTCCTGTGACAACATTCCAGTGTTTGAACATTGCTTGACCACTCGTGGTAATCAATGTTCAATATTTCTTCACCCACCAGATTGCACTGCTGCCTTGGTCTGCCTGTTTTTTAGATCTATTGCCTATTGGAAATGTCTAGTCGAAGAATAGGGATGGTTGACCCTAATTACCATAGGCTAGATCAATTTCAACAACATATAGAGGTACTTGGACTATCATACCCCCAAAGAGATGTCCAGAACCAGTTTTATTCAATAGAGAGGCATGTAGCAACGATTATTGCCAACCATGCTAGCAAAATTCAATAACGATTACTTTTTAGTCTTCATAGTCTCGCAGAAAGTTAACATTTTCCAAAATTTCACCTTCGTAATGTATGTCATCTCTAATAAATTTGACACTGATATATCTTGCTCTTCTTGGTATTATATTTTGGATGACCAACAGTTGGTTATTTTTATATTTTTGTAATGAAATCTTTGGGCATCTTTCTTTAATCACACATACTATTACTATTAAATTACACACGCACACACACTCGCACACGCATACACACATATATATATTCCAGTTTCAAATTCCAAACATACAAATATAACCTTTATGTTGCAATTCAGTGATACATAAATAAACAATCAATCATTTATATAATGCGTTTTTCACTTTTGGCATAATCTTTTTTCCTTTTCACTCACTTATGGTAACGCGTGACGACTTATCGTTGGGAAGATTTATCAGAGAATATTCTTATAGGTTGATGTCAATACCGAGCTTTAATATCAGCTTTCTTCTCATCGTCAGAATGTAAGTGATGTCACTTGAGCGGTTTTATTCTTTTTCACAGGTAACAGTCACAAGGTTTAGTGCAATGAGCCTTGCTACTTCAAATTCATATCGAATGAATGGCCATATTTTCATTTATCTGCACATCTTTGACACGATGAAACAAAGAAATAAAAAATGAATTACAAAAAGTGGATATATAAATGTTTTAGGCCTAACAAATAATTTGAAAAAGTAGTATTATGCATAAAAACGTTATGGTCAAGGGTAGACAATAAATTTCAATCAAGTTTCGTATTTTTTATTAAAGATTAAGCGTAACTTATGCGCATTTAATTTTTTTGATTATATGTATTTAAAGTACTGATTCATTATTTAAATCGATACTTAACTTAATTGGATGGAAACATTTTCAAATGATTTAAAAGCCTATATTTTTGTATCTAATAAACTGCATTAACATTCCTAATATTTTACACACAAACAATATTTATTCAAATGTCTAGACACAGATCCAAAGTGTACTATTTGAAATTTTCTAATATTTATGATTTTAATTAGAAATGTAAATATTTGTATCATTTCGGAGGGCAAATGCGTAAAACTGATTCATGTTTGAAATTAACTGCAAATTACGTTACAGGCATATGATTAATATTAGAAATCTTATAAAGCACCAGACTCAGTAAATTATTTCATTAGTTAATTTTTAAGACGAAAGACATATTTATGAATTTATGTCTTATTAGAATTCTGTATCAAACGAAATCCTAGTGTATGGGGGTTGACACTAAAATCACTAAGTTGACACTAAGTTTTCCAACTCGTAGTCCATTCAATTGGAAAAGAGAAGGTCTGACAGAATGATAATTTTGTAAGCTTTGCAGTTATTAAGACAGAATTTGAAATGTATAGCATAAAAAAAGTAAAAAAACAGAGTCTGTATCCATCGGTGGGTAAACGGTTGTCGATAACGTATAGAAAACAAATCCAACAATACTCAGCTTCTTCCTTTCAAAATAATTTCATTTGAATTTCTAGCACTATTTATATTTATTTTCTTCTTCCTTTCGGTAAAACCAAATTTTTCAAAACGATTCATTTTCATCGTTTATAACGCATGCTTTACTGCCGATTTCTAAGCAAATCTTGTAATATTCAACTTATTCATCTGCTTTCGATTGATTGATTTGAATTTCTAATACTTTTATGATAATTTTCTTCTTTCGACAGTTTTGTAAACTTAGCAGTCGTAAAAAAGCCTTGTAAAAAGGGATTGCATTAGAAACAGATAAAATCACTAAAAAAGGAACGAAATGAAATTACTGACCTTATTCTGAAGGGGCTTCTGCAATCATCCGAAAGAAAACGTTTCCTGACCTCGTTTACAAAACAAACCCTATGATACTGCAATCAAACGGATTTCATTCAAATTTGTGATATTTTTTGAAGTCTGATTTTCTTGTTCCTTTCGGCAAAACCAAATTTTCCAAAACGATCCATTTTCAAAATTCGCGTTACTCAAATCCATTAAAGCGTAAAAAGTAATGATATTGAAAATTTCTAGCATTTTTACAGAAGGGTTACCAAAAGAGAGATACCAGAAGAAAAGTTACTATTTAGGTGATTTATCGCAAGAAAATTACATCGTCCAGTGGCTCCCATGAAATAGGATCATACCCAACATCCAAATTTTTAATCTTATTGAATTTTGTACGAGTATAATTGTAAGCATCAGAAAGAAATTTAAAATCTTTAAATAATGTTTCTCAGGCTTGGGATAATACATTCATTACTGATGTATTTCTTACTATATAATTTAGAGAAATACATTATTTGTTACACTGTCAATGAATTCAAAACAAAATAAATACTTCAGTAGCCGAAAGGTTATGATTATCACTTTGCAACCGGTGGTCGAATGGATCTTAACTCAGGCACCAAATGAAAAATTAAAGCTATTAAATTCATATATTTCATAATTAACCACCATTATAACTTGGTGGATCCCAAGAATATTTGTTAAAAAAAGTTGAAAGGCTATGGAGTTCAGCCAAATTTTGCAATAAAATTCTTCTTAGAAACACGCCCTCCTATTTATAAACATTTATGAATAAATTCCCAAAACATTGGACTTCCAATAAAGATGCCCAATTCGTCGCCATTTTGATAAGAATTAGACAGTTTTGGTCGTCGAAATTATTTTCTTCGACTAAGATTGTGCAACTTTCAAGGTTAAAAGGAAATTTCGCAAATACTATACACAAGTATAAGACGTGCTGACCCTTTTCTCTAAACCAGAAAAATGTCGCTAAAGGATATGATGCTCCACCAAAAAATAGCAGAGGAAATGGAAGGAAAAAATAATGTTATTTCATTTGTTTCGTTGATTTGTTTTTTTTTATAACAAAGGTTTTCCTATTTTGAAAAAAAAAAAAAAAAAAGGAAAACTATTTTAAAATTTTTCCATCATTGGTGAGATAACGAATCATTTAATGATAATTTCCCTTTTAGCTTGATATTTCATGGTTTGGCGATATTTCACGTGTTTGGCAAAAAGGATCGAAGTGATTTTATATCAGCATTCGATTTTGTTTCAATTAATTCGTTCAATTTTTTCAATAATTGAAACTCTCAATCATGCGATTTAATTTCCTATATTGTTAAACATTTGTAATTTTTGGTTTCAAATAATAAATTCTTAAACTTAAACTTTCTACGGACTACGAATATTAGGTAAAACGGTAAGATTTTCATTGCAAATTATATTTTTTATTGAATTTTGGTTTGCCATTTTTATCAAAGTAGATAAATTACATGTATCGTAAATTTCACAAAAAATCCGCTTTTATTTTGTTGACATTCAAAACAATTTTTAAGCACCATTTGCCCCCTTTTCCTTTTATTATAAGCTTTTATAAAACTGCTATGTTCATCAGTGTATATATATGTGTGTGTGTGTACATATAAATATATATATATATATCCAGTTCAAAATTTGAACTCATAATTTTATTCATTATCATTTGATTCAACTGAAGTTTTCCATACATGCAAGACTCCTATGACAATACAGTACTCTAATATGCTGAAACAATGACGGACATGGGGGGGGACCTGAGAGCCTGGGATTTGCACTTAACAATGTCCAATTAACTTTCTAGAATTACGGACCCCTATATCGTATAGTTTTTAATATAATTTTCCAAACTAAAAAAAATTAAATACAGCGTGTTTCGAAACTCATGGACAAGCTTTTAGACAATTGATAACAATTTACACCATGCAATGCAAAGGTGGAGAGTTAGTAGTGTCAAAATGGAAAGACAGACAGAAGACGGCGGCTTCATGAAAAGCTTAAAGTGCAAATTTTCTTACACATAATCAACTATATCTTGGTTTTCAGGAGACATTGCCTTTTACTGATTACTATACGTCACCTAGCATATTTAATTCCACGTTAGAAATGATGATGTCTAAGAAAACTCGCGCTTTTTTGTTTTCCATTACAGTGCCATCTAGTGGTTCAACGCTTGATTTATTGCTGTGCATTGTACTGTGAAAATTGCTTCATTAGATGTTTTTATCACCCCTTAAAATTTTGCCTAAGAGTTTCCAAACGTCATGTATAAGTTTAAAAAAAACATTTTTTAAATCAAGCTATTTATTTAAATATTGACTATTAAATTTAAAAATAATTTTTAATCCTGAATAATGTCTAATTTGTAAATCTTTAAGATATTAATAATCCTTTTAATCTCATATATAGGTAAACAGCCATGATAGTTAATTTATCGGCAATTACCTAGTTACCTTTGTTTAGATTTTGAAGCTTATTATAAATTATATGGGACCTTAAAGAAAAAATGCATATGTACACCTTTTAGTTCTTTAAATAAAAACTTGTTTTAAAAATGTTTTCTTACTTGCATTAATGGAGAATAAGATAACTGTAATAAACTTTTTCGAACGAATAAGCATTCTAATCATCAATAATCTTTGTTTATTATTGCTTAGAAGCTAACTAGAACAAATAATTTAATGTACCTACGTTGCTTAATTTCCTTACATAATCACCCCTTTTCGTCTAACTGGAGAAAATAAAATATAAAGTAAATATTTATGATCTTATAAATAATGCTTTATTTTATCAATACTTATAGAATTCTTTAGATAACTAATATTCATCATAACATTAGTTAATAAAATTTTATTCTTAATATATTTTTTGGGAAATAGCATTGACAGCTTGTGTTTTCTCTTTCATCTGAAGTTATTTCATTTGGAATCACGCCAAGTAAGTGTAAAGCAATAAATATTTCCTTTTTTGTTAGGAAAAAGGAAATATTTCTGCACATTCTTACGTAGTTAATCGAACCAATTTATACTGGAGCAGCAAATATTCCTCAATAATGCTGGGTTTTTTTTCCTTCTGGAATAAGGCGACTGGAATAATGTTCTCACACATAGTTGCAATAATCACTAAAGCCATCTGTGTTATCTAATAATTTTCATTGTTGCTTAGGAAACATAAATTTCTAATTATATTTTTCCAAGAAAATATTTAATGGAAAAATAACTTTTTTTTTACAATACTACTCATAGAACGGCGCTATTACCAAAATACGAAAGGGAGTTCTAGTGTAAAGTTGTTATTTTGGAAAAATGTGCTTATTTTTATTAAGAACAAATACAGAGTTATTCTTACTTGGTTGAAACATGCTTGCTTCGAAATAATGAAGTGAATGAAGTAATAAATGTAACAATGCTTCGCTTAACTACATAAGTAGTGTTTTGAAAGATAACAGGATAATATTTTCCACCTAAACTGTTTACGATGCGGTTAAGATGAAATCTTAGAAATAACCATTAAAAAATGTTTTAGCAGTCGAGTTAAGCATTCACATATATATTTTATTAGTCGCTCATCAATATATTCAATCCAATCAAAATAAAATTCAAATTGTAGTGTAGGTTATTCCTGATTTTATCTTTCTAACTTTGGAAGGGCTTTTCCATTTTAATTGCTTAAAATACCCTCCCCCCCAACCCAGTAAGGTGAAAAGTATTATATGCATATAAAATTATCATGAATAGAATTAGAAATGAAATCTAGTAATTGTAATGAATAAAACTGATGAAATGTATATAAAAATGACGAAAAATTGATTAATATAGTTACTAGTAGTGTATCTAGGTTTCGTCCACTGTTATATATCGACGCAGAAACTCGTCAGAATTGTGACGAAAAAGCGCCAAAATAGCCCCTGAGTCAACCATAAGATTGTGTTTATTAGCCACGGAGAGCAAACACGGCACCCATTTTGCCGTGATTTTTTTTCACACCCAATTGAAAACATTATATATTACAATATGCCAGTGAATCTCAACTATTTCTCGCTCTTTGATTCGTCAATCATTCACAATTATATCGTGGAATTTGTCAGTCACTCCGGGAGTCGATACTTACACAGGACGTCTCGAACGACGTTCACTTTTTGTGGCCTCACGACCACGTTTAAACTTATTTAGCCTATTGTAAACAGTTGCAAACACAGGAGTAGATATGCCATGAACTTCATTCAGTTCAGCTTTGATCTCTTTTAGAGTTTATTTTTTTAAATAATTCTTTAATTGCTGCTCGAAACTCACATTTTACGTTTTTTCTAAATAAACATCTTTTTCTTGCATCCATCGACAATAAAAAAGCAACCATGTGATGAAAGTATGTAAGACTTAGACAGTTGTCTAGTAAGTCATGATGCTTACTAAAACCATACAATTTTCAATGCTATGAGTGCCATGTCTTCGATTTTCAAAAGACTTATTGAATGACGCTCGAATTAATCGGTAGATTGTGAGTGATACAGATTGTTGTATAACAGGTTAATATTGCTAGCAGATATATTTTGAATGAAGATTATTTGTTGAGAAGTCCATTCAGGACAAGCTTCCATTTTCTTTTCATACCTCCAACCCTAGAGATATTTCTAACCCGATTGAGTTGGTACGGGTGCAGTTATGCAGGGTGTTTCGAAACTCATGGGCAATTGTCTTAGAGATGGTAGAAAACAATTAAACAAGCTGTTTTCAACAAACGAATCACAGTCGGAGAGCAAATAATGAACCTCTAGACGGCGTAGTAATAGAAAGCATTAAGAGAGAGTTTTCTTACACATTGTCCTTTATATAGCAGAAAATTGCTTATTTACATGTTCTCTATCACTCCTTAAATTTTCTCTCAAGAGTTTCGAAACACCCTCGTTATATATTATTTCATTCTATATCTTAAGCGCATTGAGGAAAAGTGGATTTAGACAGGGTAAACTACGTTAATCGTTCACAACTTGAAAATAAATTAAAAGCTTATTTAAAAATTATTTATTTCTCTTCAATTGCAAGTGAAATTATTGCTTTTATCTGAAGAAGATTAGTAATGACTCCTGAAAAATAAATGATAGAGAGATGTCACAAAATAGCTTCTAAATCAAACAAAAATCCGTTACTTCAATTAATTAAAAAAAAAACAATTTAAAACAAATAATCATTAGTTGCTATTCAGATATATGTTGTTTCAAATAGCATAGTAGATAACTTATTTTATCATTTCTTATTATTTTTCACCACAAAAGTTTTATTTAGTCTCTCTTACTTCTGGATAAAATTCTTATTAAAGACAACTGGACAAGAGTAAAATGTGAAGCAATTTATCAATGTTAAGCAAGGTTTTGTTTTTTAAGAAGTAAAATATATAAATAGTTTTCTTGTTAGATATGAGGAATGTATCATATCTTCAAGGGCTTACGTAAAAATTTCTTAATTAGTATTTCAATTATTTTTTTTTAATTTTACCAATGTCTCATAATTCAGACAGTGTGTATAATTAGTTTCATTACTTTATCATAATAATGTCTGATGAAAAAATTCAAAATATTTCATTCGTGCTCTTCAAAATGGCTAGAATTTTTGCTTTTTGCTTTTGGAAGAATATGTTATTATACCGTAAATTATATGTGTATGAACATTTCGTTATAGTTACGACAAATCTAATTTAGAGATGATCATTATTTGAATTTTGAATAATTCTCCAGGTATTAAATTTTCTTTATTTAGAATAACAATTTTTATTTTTAAAATGAATTCAAATAAGTAAAAATATTTCAAAATTGTTTCAAGAATTAATAAATAAGTATTGAAAAGTTTAAGAAATGGTACCTGAAATTTTTCTTAAAGTGAAAAATGAAGCTCAAAATAAATGCATACGTGTGTAGTTTTTCAAATTTGTAGTGTTATTAATATCAGTAAAATTCAAAAATCAAATAGTTTTAAGAAATATGTATAAATCATCATATTTTATAATTTAAATTATAAGAAAGTCTTTTTCTAACCTTTCTATTATTAAAAAAATGAAAAGACGGTAGAACATGTAGCATGAAGAATAACATGGAATATGAAAACACTTAATAAAGTCGAACTTTATTTTTAAGTGAATTATGGAATTTATATTCAATTTAGCTATTACATTTTATTCCTTTTTGAGTAACTTTTCTTTATTTATACTTTACGATTGCTTTCAATTTATCATTAAAATATATTACCAGAATCTAAATTATTAAATTGTTTAAAAAATATCTATGATAGAAGAAAAGTATCTATGATATATGAAAGTTTTCCTATTTCACATCCATTTTAACTTAATTTAAATTATAATTTTATAATTATATAATTATATTGTAAAGTATTTATTAAAGCTAAAGTAAACATGTTGAAAGAAAGAAAATATGTATTAAAAGAAATAAAAATATCATTTTATATATATATATATATATATATATACTTCTTACACGAATTGTTTGTTCTCGTAAGAATCCATTAATTTTTTTTTTTCAAATTCTAATTTTGACAGTGAGATCAGAAATCCGTCGGTTTATATCTACACATATGTGAGTGGCTTGGTCTACTTCATGGCTTGTTTACTTTGTATTTCTGGGGTTACGGAAAAATTCGAATTTTACTATCACTTTTACTCTCTCGTTGCCGTAAGAATGTAATCGCATTTTTATTTCTTTCGTAGCAAACATTAGAGAGTTAAAACTCTTACTTTAGGTAAAAACGTCAATAAATATTTTGTGTCCAACCATTCTAATCCTCTTCATCTGGATGTTTAAATTTTTGAATGCACAATTAGATGTTAAAGGGCAGCTTTTCGGAAAGTACCGGGTAGTATTTATTAAAGAAAACATTATAAAGGATCAAAAGAAAAGAGACAATTGCTTTTAGGGGCACTATTATTTTGCAAATGTCGCATTTATTTTCGATTTCCGTATGGTTTATTGACTTAGACATGTATGCGCAATTCCTTTCTTAGAAAGTCGTTGAAGTGTCTTCTTCCAAGAATCAATCTGGAATTTTATCAGTTGACACTTAGAACTGCTAATCATTGAGAGAAAAGGGAGTAATCAATGTAGTAAATAGTCCCTTCAACAACACAGTATTTTCTTCTCAAAAGTGTCCGTCTTCAAAAGGTTTAAGGAAGCAGTCTCGTGTTAAATTTTCGATATTTAGAAACAATGTATAAGCAATATTATTTTACATCGTTTTTATAATATCTTTATTAATAAAATGCTTAAAAATAACAAAATATTCCGAAGAGACCAGCAGTTTCAATAGAAACTAAAATAAAACTCTTAGCCAGTCTAAAGAGAGGCGAAGGTTTCACATTTGTTGGCAAAGCTTTTGGTTTGAACGAAGCGACTATAAGAGCAATTAGGAAAAACAAGAGAATTTCAATCGTGAATCAATTATCTATGAATTGAAACTCAATTCCAAAACACTTTCTTATAATCGAAATCTGTATTAGAGAAAATGGAAAAACACATTGTGGTTTAGATATAAAATTTACTAAAAAGAAGAATGCCTATTGATGGTTAAACTATAAATGAGAAACAATTATTTTATGCTACCAACTTTAGGAATCGGAACCATGAACGAGTTCTCAGGCATTGAAGAGATTAGTATTTAATACAAGTGAGGGATGGCAGACAGGTTTTTCTAAATATAAAATCATTTTACAATGTAAAGATAAAATGAGAAGTAGCATCAGCAAACGAAAAAGCTGCGGAAAAATTTCGGGTCAAACTGGCAAAACTAAATGAACAAGGTGGTTTTACTCCCGATCAAATATATAATGCCGGCGAAACCAGATTATTCTGGAAGAAAATGTCTGAAAGAACATACATTGTAAAATCTTAAAAATCAGCCAGTGGGTTTAAAGTGGATACAGATCGGTGACGTTCTTGTTTCGTTGTAGCGTACAAATAATGTTAATGTTAAAATGTTAACGCCTCTGTTAATATATAAAAAAAACCTTATGCACGAGCTTTAATATTAACCACCTCGCTGATTCAGCCACTCAATCAAGGTATTGCAGCAGCATTTAAAAGTAATTACATAAAGCAAATGTAATCTCTCCATTTATTTCAGAAAATCCATGCTGTATTAATGTCTATGAACACTTGTAAATCAATGACAATTCCATGATGATATTACAAATGGTTCTAACACTGAATCAATTATGAATACCTTTTATCAGCTCAATGCCTTTCCATCCAATTAAACCTCCTTGATTGAACACCATTTCAATAATGAAATACCAACACTAGATTCATACGGTGCTTAGACTTGAATAAACTTAAGCTAGCTTACTGAATTGTTGAAATTGTTGACGGAGCTACTTGTAATTTGTACTAAGTATATTGAATATAGCCTCGAATTGTTTAGAATTAAATTAGTTTACGGTTCCTGCGAATTTCACATTTGTGTAACGTCTGCATGTGTTGTCAACATTGATGTAATAAAATAATTATTTCTATATTTGTGCTTAATGATACGAACTCTGTATTTTTCTTTTTTAAGAATCTGTATGAATTTTCTTTTTAAGTAATCTGTGAACTTGATTTTATGGTTTGATTTGTTGGATTTCCTGTTACATATTTGATATTTATAATTGCGTTAATATATAATCATTCAAATAAATGAATAGTCAACATGTTTTAATTTTTATGGAGTTTAAAAATATATTTTATAAGTTTTTTCAACTATTTTTGATTTTTACGATGTTGAAATAATTATCTCTTCTTGTAAAATAATTAATTATAATTTGTTCCACTTTAAGTGGTTTTGAGAGCAAATTCGCATATTTTTAATAAAAATTATTCAATTTCGAATAAATGTATTTTATACGCATGAGTGTTTTTCTAATTAACTTTTTTTTTCTTCTTAAAAATAGTAAACTGGTGAAATATTAGTTGTTTACAGAATTCATAGATGTTTCCTGAAATAATTCCATTGCTAACAATAAAATGAACTAATTAATAATATAATTAATTTGATTAAACACATAACAATAAAAAAAAACTGAATGCAGTCGAAACTGATCGATAATATTTCATACTAGTCTCTATAAAAATACACAGTATCTTTAGAGAAATAAACTTTCAACAATTCTTTATTAATATGCGCATATAAAATTATTTATTTAAAAATAAATAAAAATTTTATTTCTTAAAAGATAAGTATATAAGCAATTAATTCTTTCTCTACCAATTATATAACCAATTTCGTAAGCAAAAGAAAGGGAGGGGACGAATAAGTACTGAAAATTAAGACTAATCATTTACAGATAAGCCAAGAAAACATTTTTCTCATTAAGTTAAAATTTAAGAAACTGTGTTGATATAGTTCATATGAATATGCATTTAAAATAATAAAAAATAGTACGAAATAATCATGAATTGCCAAATTATGCTTTTATTAATGATAAATAATTTTATGTATTTTTAAGAATGTATTAATGACACAACACATTCTGATTTTATTTATTTATTTTTTTTTTTTTCATAACTGTATTTAATCAACTGCAAGTTTTGAATTCTTGCCTTTTTCGTTAAAAAAAATTAGAATACGGTTATTCAAATTTACTTGTCTACCTTGTTATAATCTCTTTTGGCATTTTGCTACAAATAATTCTTTACTTTTAAAAACATTATTAATATTTTAGCAGTTATGTGATCATGATTCAGTAATTAAAGTAAAAATTATCTTTTTCATTTAACGTTGTAGCTCAAATTTATTCACAGTTCTTTAATTTCCTTCCATATCTCTTCTATGAATTATTCTCTTATTACGATATTGTTATGAAATTTTGGGGGCATGTGGGAGTGAAAATCAGTCCGACACGGATGATAAGGCTAAATGAAGCTTTATTCACCAATTTTCAGGATGACACACAAGTAGTAGAGCTTGGACAATAACAGCACAAACAAATACACAGCTTTTTTACAGGTTAGTGCCACAAATAACAAGAACGAAACAGCAAAGTATAGATAGTCACAGTTATATCAACAACGTTCAGCTCACCAGCCTACTATAGTTCTCACTAAGGACAGCCTCCGCAGTAATACTCTGCACTTCCAAGACAGGTTCCGTCAATTTCCAATAGATATACAATGCTTCTCCGCAAATTCACCTGGCACGCTTCACTTCAGTACCGACAGCTTCCAGTCGATTTCTCGATCTATCTCTTCAACAGAGACTACAAAGACTGTTTCATTCACTGAATAATAGCCTCTCCCCGTAGATTGAGACTTTTGGTGAACGGCCAGGTATGACGTGACATGAAAAATTCATGAAACATCAAAACTTTCTTCCAGATCGATATTTCATTTAGGTTATAGAACATTCGGGTAATTTCCATTTGTCGACAAATTTGCCAAGTCGCCTAATGGTGATCATTTCCGTCGCCAAAGCTTTGGTGTTGTTAATTAAAATTATCTTGCTGGCTGATGATATCTCTATAAATGTTTCTTTTCCTTTACAAGAGAAACACTGCAGGGAAGCACCATCTCATTTTTGTAACAATATGAAATAAATAATAGCAAACTCATATGCTCTTAATGAGATAGTATGTATTGGGCATGTCCCGGAACAACACTTACAAGATTGGAGGACAGGTAATGAACATCATTTGACATCAGGTTCACGTAGGAAAGCTAGGTAGCATATACCACTTAAATGATAAATAGAGAAAGACACAATACAGAAAGTAGTGTAAAACACTTTATTATCTCACTTACAGATAAATTGTCAAAGATGACAATAATATTTTATTGGGATATTAAAATAAAAGCGGATGATGTAATATTAAATTAAATATATCTTAGCAATGTAAATGTATCTTAAGTAAACTAAATGTTATTATTATATTCATAACGTATTCTAATGTCAATCTTTCGAATATAACACAGTGTATCCTTCATTTTGTGCCTACACATTTTTGTTGACTCCATTTTCTCAAAATAACATATTAGCACATATTAATAATAGTGATATAAATCATAGTAATTGTTTAAAATTTAACCCAATGAGAGACATGAAATCTACGCCACATATATTGTGTGTGTGTGCAAAACATTCTCAAAAATAACAGGAATTTCGCTAGAGTCCTGTTGGAGTGGCAATCGCCCACATACTTGAGCCGGAATTTCGGTTCACAGAACCCTGTTAAATGTGCTCGTTGGTTTTGATCTTGGTAAACTGTGTGAAACATCGGTACGGTGAAAGATCCATGTTCAAGAAGGTATTGATGCAAATAAACAAACATATGATGGACTCTTCGTTGCTTATCTTTCTCGTTGGAATCGTACAGTAGCGCATTCATTTCCGTTACCGAGGCGATACTCAAGTTAATAATGGTTAACTGAGTTCGTAAAACAAATCATTTTGACCGGCCCTCAATCAACTGCTACAGTGAGGAACGTGCACATACCAGAGGTCACATGCAACGCCTCCTACCCATTTTCGATTATTATTTCGTAAGTTATTCTGTGTTCTCTGTCCTTGAAAGTGGCCACGGTAGCCGCGTAGCCATGGTCGCGAGCTCAATGTTGGTTAATTTTGTTTAGTTGTTGTTTTCTTCAAATTGCAGGTTTGAGTCCTGATACCACTGAGATCTGCCGAGTAGAGGGGTTGATGCATGACAAATCTTTCGAAGCTTCATGTCGTCTCGTTAGTGGGCTTGGAAGTATGGAGAGGGAGTGCAAGCTATACTGTCTTCGTTACTTAGTAGAGGCTCATAATAACGAGGTCCGTCTCCAATAGCACATGTGTAGCTTCAAAATACACGTCAATATACAATCAGTTAACTTTCTTTCGTATTACGGGGAAATACAGTACATCTCCAATAAAAGCATTCTACATAAATACACAGTAATTCATACTGGATATTTCATTTTTCTACCGTAACATATTTATATGCATGACTGCTTCTTCATTAATATTTTTTCATTTCATTTCCTTTTGCAATATAAGCAATATAAAGCGCTTATTATTAACATGGATTTTAGTCATTTTGATTAGCAATGTTTAGTTTTGTGGTATGTGTAATAAAGAGGGTAAATTCACTACTGAGTAATTATGCAATATATATAAATGAAGATAAAAGTTTATATATAATTGATTAATTGGAAATGAAAATAATACTAAAAATCATTTTTCCACACATTAAAAATTTTTAAAAAGTATTTTTTTTATTACGTTGAAAGGAATTTTGTGCAAAGTATTTGAATTTCACTTCTAATTAATTTACTTTTTTGGTAAAATATCTTCTGAGATATGGAAGCCCGTGAAATACTGATATCAATATTGAAATAATTTCGATTGTTTGAATTGTTTATAACAAAAAGAAAGTCTGTCCAGTGAAATAATGATTAATATTGTAGTTTTAAAGTGCACCAGGATTGTTCAATCACCTTATAAAGAATTACATTGCTTTTTCAATTTTTATTAGTTTATGTTTTATTTAAGACACGTTATGACATGAAATTAGAATTATTAATGCCACTTGTGAAATTCCCTGCATACGCAATTATTTAAAAAAAGATTTAATTTAAAATTATTAATAAAATATTGTGTAGCAAACTTTCTCTCAGGTATCATCCCTAGTTTTAATTCAGTTAGTCTGGCTGTATAAGTTAGCATTACGTATTGACATTTGCAACAAATTATTTTTATTTAACTTAAGTACTGCAGATTATATTTACAATAAAATATTAAGGCTTGTGGTACTTAAGGTTTGCTATGAAAAGTTGTTTTCATGGTGAAATTGCACACATCAACTATTGCATTACAATATCTCTAGACACGTCCGTTCCCTCGAACGTTTTGAAATCTCTATTGGTAACATCGTATTAAATAATTTGTTATGAAGGAGTTTAATCATGGCTTTTCATCATCGAGAGACACAGTTATTTCTGCTCGTTAAGATAGCTGACGTTATTATTTCAACTAACTAATAGTCCTAGGAAACCCAAATGGAAAGAAAACAAGATGGACTCACCATTTATAATGTCAAGTTTGGATTTAATCTTAAAGTTCGGGGGCCGCAAATTGCGCCTGATTATTTTCAAGGGTGGTTTCAATCGCTAACTTTTTCAGTAGGTAAAGGGCACTACTGACGAATTTGTTGATTACATGTGGCCTTAGCATATTTAAAAGTGTACAACAAAACAATTTATGATTTACTCTTTGGCAATTGTGGAATACCCTCCTAGATTACATTTATCAATCAAAAGTGTCAAATCGTCAGTTTTATGCAAAAATTCATAATTTTGCATAAAAGTGTTGCATTTTCTTTTTCTTTCTCACAGTTCAATAAAAAATTATGAGACTCTCCATGAGAAATTTAAATCAAAAGTTTATTTTAATATTATTCAAATGTCCCATGACACATGGGTCTTACCTCAGAGTTAACATTCTAACTGCTAATTCGGTTTCAGTTTTGCCTTTAGCGCGAGCCAGTGATATGGAAAGAAATTTTTAAGACGAAGATATGACGTCTTGAAAATGTTATAGATTATGCGCCTCTTTCTATGTTTTATAATTACCTCGTTCTAAGATATAGTTTTTAGCATCTAGATATATGAAATAAACTTCTGTGGCTTTTACGCTGTATTGCAGTATGTTTCATTTCATATCTTAAAAGTATCAAAAATTTGAGACTGAAGGTGGCTCATCAAAAAAAAATGATTAGAAAATATCAAATGATATAGCTGAGAAATAATAAATGAAAGAATGGTTATATAAATATTTTAATGATGGAGCCTTTTATAAATTGATTTCTTATTTCAGCAGTTACATCATTGTTGAAAATTATTTAAAATGAAGAATATTTATTTAATTCATCCTGTTCCTATTTTTTTGAATCCCTCAATAAAATTAATCCTAGTTGTATTTGTTTTTGAGTACTGTATAACTCCTTTATTGATCGCATCCATTAACGCTGATTCAATATAACGCGATCATTTTGCTTTACTAAAACTCACTTAGTATTTTCTATTTGTTTACTATGTTTCTCTATAAATCAATTTATCATGGCACCCCCACATAGTAAAGATCAAAAAGGGAAGAAAATGAATGGTGTATATATGTGTAAATGGTGTTTATATATGTATATATCAGAAATAAATACGTTACATTATTGTGTGAGTATATTATTATACAGGATATGCAATACTTATATATTTATGATGAATGATACTTTTGTAAAAGTAAAATATGTAATGCATATGTGTTTTGGATATGTTTACTATGTCAGTGTCGTTAGACTGTAGCTTCCATACTATTAGTTGATTTGACCTTGTGGGATAACGCAAAAAATAAATTAATGAATCAAATGTGTCTTGTTTCTTTCAAATAAACTGCACTCTTTTATAATAAGTTGATGTAGTAATCACGTTCGTGTTCTATGGTTTCTTCTTACTCTTATTAATGTCAATAAAGACTCAGTCTTTAAGAACAGCAACATATAATTTTTTTTCACTTTGCTGTCTGTCTCTCAGAGCTCGTTTCCGCTCATATTTCTCTTTCATTAATAAATGATTCCTCGGATTTTTAATCACTGTTAATCCCTTTCTCAACAAAGAGAAAGGAGAACCACAATTGTCTTACTCCGACACATTACATATATTACTGATTATTATATATATTACTGGGACCTCAACTACAAAAAGGAAATTTATATTTCTATGAGCGTGTTGATATGCATACACAACGTATAGGAGTGGACACTCTTTTATTTTAATTACCCCTAAGAGATAACCGAGATAATTGAATAACATTTACTCTGCACATTATTTGATCTTCATGTATATAATGTTGTAATTATACCTATTATTGCTGGTTTGTTTGGTTTCAGGTAGCCATAGATTGAAGTAACTCCTAATATGGGGAAGATAGAATTCAAACGCCGAGATCTACAATGAAGGCTTTTGAAAGGTCAAGATACTCAGGGAGAAATTTATAGCTCTAGTTGATGACAATGTAGAGAATTCTCAAGACTATTAAACATAAATTAAGTTTCTACTTCGATTATTTTAATAATTACAAAAACGAGGCGATACTATGTGTTACTTTAATCTTCGGCATTCTGAAACCAAACAAAACGACATTAATTGATAAAATTTTCAACATTACGTGTATATGAATCAATTCATATGCAGGATAAATTCTATTCAGATATATCAATTATTTCTTAGCAAAATTTAAAACTTTACGATTCCTTTCATATTTTTATAGAAATTAATATAAAAATTACTTCAAATTAATGACAAGTTATATTTTTCCTCGCGTATTTATTCCATATTTTCATATACGCGAAAATAACTTTATTGATCGCTATTTCATTAAATGCTTTGTCATTTAGAAATTTATCATGTGTATTAAACAAAGCCTTTCTTTAGATTATAAAAATATGTGGTGCAATAAAAGTAATATTTTAACTAACATTCATTCTATAGTCTATACAATTAATTGAAATTTTATTATCGTGGGTTTTTTTTCGTTAAAAAAACACGGCAACGTGTGCGAGAGAGAGTATGAGAACTGAGAATCGATAAAAATACGGCAGAATGAGGTTAGGTGTGCGAGATCCATTAGCTGTTTTTGAAGTACATGACATAGAAAAGGCGTGAAATAAGAACTTAAGATAAAAAACACACACTTTTATAACAAAAGACAACTCACTCTATATCTCTATAAAACTCTTCTATATCTGTTTTACTATTGTTAAGTGAACATATTATGTTCATGCGAACTCTCTTCGACCACATTTCCGTATGAACCTATATACTTTAAATCCCCATTAATGCATAGTAATTGGGGTTTACGCTTATCATGCCACGGGTTAAGAGAACCGCGAGTTATGCTATTAATATACATTGAGAGATGGTATAAGCTACAACATAAATATGAATTTTTTGCTTAAAGAACATTTGAGCTAAATCTCAGAGCAATTGATAAATTAGAGAATATAAATTATAGTCATGTATGCAATAAAAAATTACAAAAATAAATAAATAAAAATAAAAAGAGGACAAGTAAAATATTTAAAAAAAATGTGATTATTACTTTATTTACCAATTTCTAATCAACGATTGCTTTTATTGGCATCTTTTTTAAATATCTTGTATGCCAGATTTTATTTGGTTTACCATTATCCGAGAACTGTGATGCTCAAAGTAACTAATCTCTTAGAAATCCCTTATAGAAGAAAAAATCTTTATCTCCGCATAATTCTTTTTATAATGGTTGAAAGTACACCTAATCCATCTTACCCAAAGATCTTGAAAAAAATAAGGATCTAAAACTTTCCGAGAAATGATTCATATTCTTTTTTTAAAAAAAGTGGTATTAAGATCTACAATTAATAGGAAGTCGCGACATAATTAGAACAAAAGATTCATCTGAATTTTAGAAAAAGAAAAAAATAGGAATTATTGTGCCACAATCTTTTAGAGTCGTATTGTAATCTCTCTCTCTAGTTATTTAAATCTATTCATTATTTTATTCTTTTGTACAAATTGTCGTACACTACACACATGAATTATGATTTGTTTGGTTTCAAATAGCCGTTGACAGCAAAGCTCGCAATATAAAAAAGATAAGAGCTCAATTTGTTGAGTTCTCTAAAGAAGTCTTTCGAAAGATCAATAATCGTTAGGAACTATTTAAAGTTGGATGGAAAAATCTTGCTAATTATAGATAAATGTTAAGTTTGTATCTCGATTAATTTAGTGATAATTACAAATCTACGGTACTCTGGGGGTAATAATTAAAGCTTTACGTTGCACACGCATAATAATTAAAGCTTTACGTTCCCCCGGGATAATAATAATTAATACTTTGCGATAATGCGGATTACTTCAATCTATGGCATTTCGAAACCAAACAAATCAACTTAAAGAACCGTCCTTTGCTATGATATCTGCATAAGAATCAAATAATATGCGGAATAAATTTTATCCACAGGTACCTTATTTATTTTTAGTAATAATTAAAATTTAAGATATCCTTTCTAATGAATGGTAAAATCCGTTGATTTGTTAATTTGCATTAAATTAACCAATAAGTCATTGAAAACGCTTTCAACTATGCTTTCTCCTATGTTTAAAGGATGGTATATTACACCTAAAGGCATTTAATTAGCAGGGCAGTTTAGAAACAACGTTTCCATACAGTTCATCTAAACGTCATATGTAGACTTATGTTTGAAATACAGAATGTGATAATTGTAGTTGTTAGGCACTTAGCATTTGACATTGATGTAAATCAGATGTTCTCAACTTAGCAACTAGCTTTGGAAATAACGTGAATGTATCGGTTGCCATTTTGGGAGTTAAAAGAGAGATATGTTAATAATCGTGGGATATCTTGATCAGCAGAGATTTTGGGAATGTATAGAGCTTTGAGTAAATTGAAACGAAAACTTTATTTTGTATTAAGAACTAAAAAAAAAACATAGAGTATTTAAAAACATTTATATTTTTGAAAATAGTAATATTGTTTGAACAAATCTTGTTTTGTTAATATATATATATATATCGAACAAACGTTATTAAATATGTGTTATTTTCAGAAATAACACAGTGGATATTGGCTGATCAAAACATGTAACATAAGTTGAGGTTTCAAAGGAATCCTAATTATTATGCTTTTCATCTGACTTAGACTGATTCTTAATGCAACTTATTAATGTTGCTTTTTAGCACTTTAAGTATTCAATTTATCCTTTTTGACTTTCAAAAATTTAAAAAAAAATATGTTTCATTTGGAACTTTCATTTAAATTATTCATCCTGTCGTCGTGTGTATATATTATTAGAATATTTTTAAAAATATATATTATATTAGTAATCAAGCCTATGGAATTTGTATATAAACAAGATCAATTATTAATATTTTAATTTTTATAAAAAGATTAATATGATAGTTCAGATATTTTAAAATCACTGTTAATGAATTTAACAAAATGTTAAAAAAATGAAAACACGTTAAATTCTTTTAATTGATATCTTATAATATATTCATTTTCTGAATAGAGAAAAAACACGTATTTCTTTAGAACTAGACATCTCTCAGGTTATCATAAATTGCTGCAGCATTTATGAAAGTTCATTTAAATAATTTTTACAAAATTTTATATATATTTAAAACATTTCTCTTCATTTTTTTAACAATTTTGTTAATTAATTTTATATTTTTGGTTTTAGTCACTTATTTAAGATAAAGTACAAATAAATTAATTTAAAATATATGTGTCCTACATTTTAATTTTATTTGTCTTAACAATTCCATTTTAAGTGCTTTCAAACATTTGTTTAAAAAATTTTAGGCATCCTGAAGTTGTTTTTGGATTCCCGCTGAGCCAAAAAATTCATAATTAGAGTAAACAACAAATTTCTAACGTCTGAAAGCTTTTATAGGTACTTTGAATGAATAAAAATATTATACAATAGGTTTTGTATGCCTTTTCTATTAATTAAATAAAATTTATTTCCTTTCGATAAGTAATTTTTATGAAATAATAAAAATATCTTATTTGAGACAAAAAGTAATAAAATCGAACATAATTTATAAATTTGAAATACTTATATATATATAAAGCATTTGGAGGCAAAAGGAAAATCAAAATTTAATTAGTAAATATTGACCAGTTTGCAGACGACAAAAAGTTATAACAGCAGACGATAACTTGACAAATATTCGCTAATGAACTTACAAAAAACTCATTTCCATCAGTTTTATTCTATTTATTGGAATGTAAAAAATATCAAATTTATTTTAGGGTTAAACAGTGTTTTATTAGTTATTGTAAATAATTAATTAGCGGCATATTTAGAAATGCATTATTTACTTGTATTTATATGTTTTTAAACTTACATAGATCTAAATACATTTTAAATGTCTCCCATCAAATGAAAAAATTCAATTTTTCTTACATTCAAAAATAATGTTTTAAAATGGCTTATCCAATTGTGATATGGAGAGTTTTCTAAAGCATTTTTTCTCCCTCAAAGGGAGAAAATAAACTTAAATATCGTTTTTTAATATAAATGTGAACAACATTTAGATAACGGTACTGTTCATTTTGAAAAAAAATCATATATTTCATTTCCTTGTGTTTTCAAAATGAAAATGTGAACGGAGATATGGTTCGTAACGCTTATCAATTCAAATGCCTGAAATTGAACTGATTCTAATTTATAAAGTTTAATAGAACCTCTAATGTATTCAATTTTGTATCTATAATTCACGTTTTCTTTCATTTATTACATTTTAGATTACGTAAACATTCTAAATTACAAATCCAATAACATTTCATTCTTTTTATTTATTAAAATTTAGGCCGCGTGTACACTTTGAACTTCAAATCCAGTAACTAAGTGACTGAAAATCGAATCACTTATTTTTGAAAAAGTTATGAGTGAGAAAATTGTGGTCAGAAAATATGGAAAAAGAGAAAGGTTTTCATGAATCGTAAAATATCTGATATACATGGAATATTAATCTATTTTCAGTTAAGTGTGTTATGTAGATGATCTTAGAATAAATTACCTAACTGGAATTTCATGCATGTGAACTCTTTTTTTTTTTACATTCTCCAATCAGTATATCAATCATGTTAATATAGTTTACCTCATTGTGTATCCCTCCAATGCTGTTATTATTTCAGGACCAAATAGTGAACATCCAGGATGGTTTCAGGAAAAAATGTTAATTAATATCCGACACGTTCCACAACACAAGACAGGGTACAAAACATATAAAAACATAGATTTACGAACATCACTCCATCGTTCTGCCAACGAAGTCCCTCGCCCTTCATCAAGCCCTAGCTTCTCGTGCTTGCACTTCTAACCAAAAAGAACATGGGGCGACATCTGGCTACCGTTTAGTAGTACATGGAATTTAGTGCTAAATTACGGTGATACAATTGTTGTTCCATTTGTTTTATGGAATTTTTTCCAAATTTATCTGTATTTGTTGTTGTTCTTACTGTTGCATTACGTATTTAGATGATAAAGTACTGGGTATATATTGTTTATTGGTTGTATATTGTCATTTAATTGGAAATTGATAAGTTGAAGAAACAGGGCTCAGCTGTATATTTTCAAAAGCAAAATTTGACTACCTGCTAGATATGTATCTTTTTTTCTCCTAAGAGGCATTTGTTAAATTCAAATCTTCAGTCTCTAATGATAATTTTTAATATTTTAATTATTTAAATTAGCGTGCAAATTGAGCAACAAGTTGCAATTCTGAGTTGAATCTACTGAATAATTGAACAAGCTGAATACGATTGAGCAAAAGTATCTGAACTATGAACTCAGTGGTTTTTTAACCGTTGATTCTGGAAACTTTGTTGTTTTTGCACAAGCGTCAGCTGATTCTAAAAGTATCAAAATATGAATGAGGAGAGAAGTTTCAGAATAGAAATTAATACTTAAAAAAAAAAGAAATATAAAAGAAAGAAAAGAAAGAAAGAAGAAAAGAAAAAGGGAAAAAAATGGAAATAGGTCAAATATAAAAACGAGCACCCTTAGTAATCGGACAAAACAAGTTAGTATCACTATTTATGACTTAAAAGGAACTAAATTAGCAGTAACCTCATAGGCCTCATAGGCGTGAAGACCTATCCGGAGACACTAAATTTTATTTATAAAAAATTAATTTTCATGCCATGGAATAAAATAGAAGTCTGTTTAATTTTTCATGATATTTATTTATTTTTTTCTTTCTTTCTTAAATCAATCGTAAGTACACTTTAAAGAATTTTTCAACCATATAAATTTTTTTTAGAATTATAGACTATGTTTGCAATGAAACCCCAATGGTGATAAAGATACCGATGATAATCCAAATACGAATAAAAGTAAGAATTAATTCATTTTTAACCTTAATTTAATTTTGGAATTGTCTTAGTAGAGAATATAAATATTTTCATTGCACAGTAAAATAAAGTGCTTCGTCCATTTATAACGACTTATTTTTGTGAAATGGGCTTCTTGTTAATGACTGAAATGAAAACCAAATATTGAATTAGAATAGTAGTCCAAAAATAAATATATTTAGCTTTCCCGAGATTTGACGAGCTTTGTGCCAGTAAACAACAACCCTCGCAATAAATTTTGATTTAATAGACTATATTTGCCCTCCTCTCCTCCCCGAACATTTTTACTTCATATATCGAAATTAACGATAAAGATACAAGTCGGTAGAGGAGACTGAAATGTCGATGACATAAGATCACGATAATATTGCAGAAGACATTTACGGATTTGTACATTCGTTCTAAGAAAGTTACTGAATTTCAAAAAAAGACCATGAAAAAGATGAAATCTTCTGGATTATATAACTTATGTGTGATGAGTCCTGGATCCTTTCGAATGCATCATATATAACGAGAAATTCCATTAGACACCATCCGGGAATTTTATGAGTTCTATATCACGCCTGGAGAACGTTGCATCTAGGCCATCAGAGAACCAACGTCTATTGAATTTGATGCCTCGAAGTGGTACTTCTATAAAAAAACATTTTATTTTAAATGTATTATTTTTGTTTCAGAATTAACTACAGAATGTCATAAATAACTCATGTCTCAAATTTTATTCAAAATCAGTCATTCGTTTCAGAGGTACTCGCAAAAAATTATAAGGAAACCATTGAAAAAGCACATTACTTTTTCAAACAATTTATGTGTCAAGTATTTTCATTTTCATTTATGCTATTTAAATATAATTTTTTCTGGTTAGTTTGTAATTTAATGAATTTATTATGTCTCTGTTTATTTGATACAAGTTAATTACTTTGTTAAAAAATTTCATTTTCTCAAAGGATACTGTTTTCAATTTCGCTCCTTTCTTTGAATTACTTGCTAAAATATTTTGAATAAGCTCATGATATTTTAAATTTTGCAAACTACAGTTCATTTTTTTTGTTCTGACAGTATTGAATAATTCGTATTCTTTTGTGAAAAAATTTAATTTTTGAGTTTAAAAATAATAATCTATAATGGGTTGTAAAATATTTTAAATGGTTTTAATACAGTTTTTAAATCATCAATTATATGGAGCATTCATTTAACGTTAGAAGACCAATTTTGCCTCTCCCCTTCCCCTTTAATTCGGAAACTTTTCAACAGAATTGTACTAAGTTTCAAGTTAGGAGAGATTTCATAATAACGATTATAATTACTTAAAACAGCATCCATAATAAGAGCATTATAATTAAGAAATTTATTTATGTTATATAAATAATTTTGTTGATTGATTTATTCCAGTGGCAATTTAATTTAGTTCTATTTATGTCATTGATAGTGAAATGAATTGTGTCTGGAGGAAATAGAAATTATGAAATTTATTAAAGTCTACTATTTCCTTAATTACTGTAAGTCTAAAAATTATATAAATGGAATCAAAAGTAATTTCATAAATTTTTAATTCTAGTTATGGTCATTTAACTTACTTCAGAAATTCATTGAAATGAATACATTTCTTTTATCATTATTGATTATACAGTAGCAAGAATATGAGTTTTTAAATAAATATAGAATAAAAATGCAGTATGGGCTTTTAATGTTTTTTGATTAAAAAAATAAGGAAGGAATCGAAAAACGATTTATTGCATTGATAAATTATTAGCATAAAGTGATATGTCAACGAGGGTAATTTTGTATTTTTAATCGCCGTTTTTTTCTTGTTTTATTTGGAAAAGACAGATGCTAGTAATCACAACTTTTTTCAACATTAGAGCTTTGAGATTTCACTAAATATACAAAAGTTTTTTTTTCCCCACACAATATCATTTTGTTCTAATATAAAACCAATTTAAAGCGAATTCGAATTTATAACTTAAGACATACTAATAAAATTTTATATTTATCGGATCAAAGTTAAATCTGTCATAGAATACTTCACATCGATTTATAAGTATCACCATGAAACTAATTTTTTCTTTTCATAATGAATATGATAGTTTAAATTTTGTAATAATGCTTTTGGATATAAACATATTTATTCTGATGTAATTAAGATAGGGACTGGGCTTCATTAGTATGGATTTAATTAAACTGGATTTAAATCGGACAGAAAACCGACTTTGAAAGTTAATTATATGATAAGATACAGAAGACAATACATGAATTCCTCATATATCAAATTTTACAATCTGGGACATCAAGACATTTCGGAATTGTCAAATTTGAAGACGAGTATCTTTAGTTGTTTCCTACCATTTTCTTGATGGAATGGATTACACAATATCTTACCATAAACTCCAAACGACATCCCCACCATTTCAAACACTTCTATCCTATTTTAAGCTTGTTACATATGTATCTAACTACTTTTAATAATAAGTCACCATCCATATAGTATACTTAATTTAAGACTAATTTATTTCATTTGTTTCTCTTCTTAGAGGCTTTTCCTCAAATTTATAAATATTTTAACTTAAGTTTTATTTAATTATTAGCCTCATATATTTATTACATTAAGATTTAAGATAGAAATACATTAAGATAGAAATTTGTCTTAAATATTGGTTTAAACTGTCAAATGTTATTTACAGTTGAAAATTCAATGATTTATAAAGATAAATCTTTTGAGCTTCTTAAACGAGAAAGATATTAAAAAATTTCTGTCAAGAATTTCCAAAAACAAATCTACTTTTTGTTTCGACAATAAACTAGGTCAACATTTGTAAACTATTTATGATATATATTTTCTGAATTTTGTTAATTTTTACAGCTATTTCATAGCATTCCTTGTAATTATAAATTTAATAACCACTCAACCCATGTTGAAAAACAGGAATTCTCAGAAAAATATAAATGAATGGCAAAAAGAATAAAATAAATAAAGAAGTTCAAATATATGTAGCAAAACTAAAAATCCTTATTATAATACAATTTTAGATACAATTGAATTAAAATTCCTTTTTTCCTCTTTCTTTTCAGGTTCCTGTATCATTTGATTGCATGGGTGCTTGAAAATAATTGCTCAAGAAAAATGGGTCCATAATTGGTAAATCGATTGAAGCTTAAAGAGAAATATTAAAAATTATTTCTTCGGAGATATACACTCTTCAAGTAAGACGTCCAAAATGAAGAATATTTAAAAATTCGTTACTTTTAATGATCTTTTTTGACAATTCCATAACTCCTTTATCGACATATCTACTTTAAACAGAGCACTTACTAAGTACAATAAAAATAAAAGAAGTAGGAATTAAAAATAATTGTATTAGTGAATTAAAAAAAAAAGAAAACTCTGATTAATAAGATGACTTTATCAGAAATGCATTAACTGAAACTACAAAGGTAAAAAATTATTTTAGTTGTTATACAAGCAATATGGTGCATTTTAATTAGAATTAGTTTTTGTATAGAAGGTAGTTAATTGACATAGTGCTCTTAATTAATGCTTGATTTTTATTTTCGAATTGGGACTTAAAGAAGAAAAAGCTGACACACATTTCGAATTCTTTAAAAAAGAAATATCTGTTAAATACAGGAAAAATACTGTCAAGAACGAAAATTCAAAAAGGGTGAATTATCCTAAGTAATCCAATTAAGAAACTGAAATCGCAAAGAAAAGTTAGAATATATATAAATCAAATTTTATTGTCTATACCCGTAACTATTATGCATATAGAACATGTGTACAAGTGTTGAAATAATTACAGAAGAATACTGAATGATGATTTAGAATGGACTCAACAGAATAAATTTTTATCAAATTATAATCGTTATAAGTACTATGAAATACTACAATAAATATTGCACTGAAATCTTAATTTAAAAAAAAAATATTAAGATCTGAAATATTTTCATTCAAAAATTTTAAGATTTTTGATAAATATTAAAAATCTTAATTTTCAAAATTTTAATTGGCCATTAAAATTCGAATTAACCAGTTTTTGAGTATTTAATAAATATTTAAAAAATTGACATCAGGGGTTCTTTTCAACTATTAAAATTTAAAATTAAAAGACAATGAAGAATATTGGATTTCATATTGATATTTAAACTTATTTTTGAGAATGGATCAATCTGTTATGATTTAAACTACAATATTGACATTATTAAGCTAAATATGTTTTTCTTAATGTTTTCAGTTTAATATTTCTTGATATTTAGTAACATATGTTACTAATCTAAGGTTTGTAAATATTGTTTCATTCAGAAAATTTAATGTTCATTGAAATAAATTCCATGGAAAGCTTTCCAAGTCTCTTGACAAAAAAAATATAATCCTTTTCAATGAAAAATTAATTTAATTAGATGTAATTAGTTGGTTGTTGCATTGCCAATACATAAGAACAACAATTTAACTCTACACTTTCTAATATTTCATTCATTATAGAATTAGTAATTTTCCAAATTGTATATTTTTACTACCCAAATGTATATTGATTCTTCAAAAAGATAAATACTGGAATCATTTTATTGAGACTTCAGATAACTTATATAACTTAATGGGGAAACTGTCGAAGATTACTAAGTATTCTGAATAATTTTTACATTTAGGTGTTACGTTCAAGAATGAATAATAAGTTTGTGATTAAACCTATATATATTAGAGGAAGTGAAACAAATCATTTCAGAAGAAGATTTTGAAAGTGCATTTTATAATTTAAATTTATTGAAATTTAGTCACGATTACCCGTGTTATATAAAGACGATTTATAATATTACACATAAACAGTTCCATATTAACTACAGAAAAATATATTCAGAAAAAGTATGTATTCCGCACAGATTGACATTGATGAAATAAAATAAGCCTCGGAAAGTTTTGTGTCTTACAAGAATTGCCTCAATTAAAATAGTGAAAACTACTACAGTTAAAATAATAACGACTACTACGGTTAAAATAATAACGACTACTACAGTTAAAATAATAACGACTACTAAAATTAAAACACCAAAGACTACTACAGTTAAAATATTGCTGACTGATATTTATTTTTCGCGGTTTGTTTTAATGATAGCAGCACATAAAACATGAAAAGACAATGATAATTTAGCATTTGATAAGCATTAAGATGCACAAAATATAAAAGCATTAGACTATATACGTAGCACAAATAACATCATACAAAATTTTTAAAGCATTTGTAACACTGTATAATTACCAAGGACATCCATTGAAAGTCCCTAAAGTAATCAGTTGAAGCAATTAGCCCCAACATGTACGGTGACACAGACTACAACCTCAACACAGCCATGACTTCAGTCCCATCAGCACCTCAACAACAACAAGGTACTGGATCTCGCAATGCAAGCCCTACCAACTCCAGTGTTGTCTGCACCAACGAATACTGCGTTCCGGACGAAGACTACATCGAAATGATCGAGGCCTATATCTTCCCCAGTCCCTACGAGTGGTTGCTTATTGCCCTACACTTGACTGTGTTCTTCGTGGGGCTTATCGGGAACGCCTTGGTGTGCATTTCTGTCTACAGGAACCACTCTATGCGGACAGTGACCAATTATTTCATCGTGAACCTGGCCGTTGCAGATTTCTTGGTAATCCTCTTCTGTCTGCCCCCCTCTGTTCTTTGGGATGTTACGGAGACGTGGTTCTTTGGAGGTCTGATGTGTAAACTGGTGCTTTACTTACAGGTGAGACATTTTTTGTGCTGTTTTAAATTTTCATTTTATCTTATAGGAAATCTTATAGGATGCATGTTTTGCAAAAAAAATGTTGAATCCTCAATATGTAATAATCTATGTACAATCGTCAAAAAAGACAACTTTTAACTTTGGCAATTCTCATCGTATCCAATTAAAATTTGTTCCAATTTTAATGACTTAGATTAAATTTAATTATGATGCTAATATGTTAATAAATTAGTTTAGTTAATAAACTTATAAGGCCTAGAATGTTCTAACTAAGAAATGCATTTTATGTAAAATTAGGAATGGAGAGCAGTAAATATCATATGTTCAAAGTTTCATTTGAAACCTATTATTAGTTTCTGTTATCTTCTAAAATAGAATTTTTCCACTATAGAACCCAATTTTTAGTAGAAAAGTAGAGAATGTTCTATGTAGTTACAAATGTTTTTAATTGATTTCTATTATTGGTTTTAGAGATATTCGAAGAAAACTATTCGAGGTCCATGCATTAGTTAGATTACTTCAGACAAACAATTTATAATTTTGTCACCATTATTAAGGCAATGAAATAAATTAATTGATAGTTAATATTTTTAAATTAGCATTCGGCCCCTCAACATCTTGATTCAATTCGTAATTTTAAAATTGAATATTTCCTGATCTAATAAAGAGAATTCTTTAGTACATGTATTTTTTTTTCTTACGATGAAGGCAATATATTTTAACATTTTGAATTTAATAATTCATCTATATCGGTTCAGTATTAGAAAATTCATATTTTCTTTAATATTATTATTTCTTTTCAGTTACTTTTCATGTTTTCAAAAGTAGAAAAAAACTAAACATTGTTTACAGAAAATTGCTTCGAAAATTATCTTGCGCGAATAGCTTCCATCGTTATATGTTTTGAGGTTCTCATGTGATGTTAAAGGACAGATTCTTTAAATCACCGTAATTCAGAAGCCTTAGTGCAAAATTTTACTATATTTGAAATATAAACTAATTAAATTCTGATACAAAAGCTAAGCTATGTAAATAAAGTAATTCATTATCTTCATAGTTTTTTCAACCATTTACATTCACAATTTTTTCTTCCGTTTCCATTGTACCGATTTTACACAGCTGAGACGAAAATTTTCGAAGCTACTGAGAGTGCTTCATTTTTTTTAATTACGTACTAATACATTGAAACTGCTTTTTATGGTTATCAACTTGAATAACTTATCAATAAAATTTATATCTTACTATGATAAAAAATAACTAATACATGTCATAGACAAGATATAAGAGAAGCAGCTGAAGAATGCACTGCTCTAAAATGAACTTTGGTGTATTATATGGTTCATCGGATAAGTTATCAATTCATATGTTAAACTTTACTCCATTATTTGTCTATTCCGAAACATTCTAGATTTGGTGCATCAATGTTAAGTTGTTATTATCATTATTTTAATTTCTCGTTTTTCTTAAACGTAGTTATTTATAATTCCGACTAATGTATACTCAAGTTCGTTTTATATTTATTTTTTTTATTATGTAACGTTTTATATCTTGTTTAAATTTGTAGAAAACCTCTTAAAGAACATTATACAATTTCAGAAATCGGTACACTATTTTTATTATAAGTTATTAACATTTTAAAGATATTTAAAAAGGTCTGCAGTTTATTAAAACTAAAATTGATGCTGGAAACTTTAATTTAAGTAGAACGTTTTGAAAGAACTACAAATATTCGTTCGGTTGCTGGAATAAAACAACTTGTTTATGATATGAAATCAGCTTAAGAATGATGTATTTCTTTTAATTAAAGAGCTTTAATTGGGGATTTGCATATGAGTATCTTTGGATACTATTTCCTGCGTTATTTATTTAAGTTTAGTTTTTTTTTATTAACGTCGACTAGAAGCAACACGATGTCTATTGGCGACGGACCTCGTAATTTTGAACCACCGTCGAGTGACGAGGACGACACCTGAGCTGGCACCCCCTTCCCCTAACCCACCTAACACCACGCCAACGGGAGGACTTTGGGCCCCGAACAGATTTAACGTTCATCAGCCCCAGCTACACGACGGGTCTTTGGCGGCCAAGGATCGAACCCGCGACTGAACGAAAACCTCCGGCCGCTAGTCCACGACCTTGACCACTAGGCTACCACGTCCCCTATTTACTTAAGATTTGTTACTTTTATTCAGTTATTGTTAAAACTCATCACCACATCAATAGTAGGCATTTTTACAATAGTAGTCATTGTAAAAACTACTCTCCTTTCAGAATCGTCGTGATGATAAGAAAGTGGCTTTCTGATCGATATTTTGAAAGAAGATTGGTTTTTCACAAATTACTACAATGGATATACATCTCCTCCCTGTTATATTTTGTTGTTGTATTCAGAAGTTTCCTTTGATATCGACAGCTCAGTAGTTAAGATGTCGGATTTATTTTACGCATCTACCGCAGCCAGTGCCTAACTAGCCATGATTTATCAGTGATTTGCCTATTTGGACTCACATTGACGTTTGTATGGGAGTATATGCAACCACTACTTTGAAGCAGTTTTAAATTCTAGTGATCTCGTCCGGATCACCACTTCAATGGCAAGTCGTTTTCCGGCAGACTGGATGGTTTTTACTACCTGTAAGGGCCGGTTCACCTTGAGTTACCGTGAGGTTTCAAAGTTTAGATCTGTTGGCGTGGAGAAATCTTCTCTGGGTCTTTTGCAGCGCCTTTAACAACTAAGCTAATAGGGAGTTAGTTATTAATAACTTTTATTCTTGTTGTTTTAAAAAGAATGTCTTAGCTTTGTTTGGAGCAGATTCACAGGAAGAAACTCGTGCTTTGATTGTTGCTTGGTTTTTGATGTATTAGAATGAATCTAGATGTCATCAATAGTGACAACTCGTCACAAAGAAATTGACGTTACAGCAATCAAAATTAACTAATGCTTTATCATCAAAAGTTTTTTTTTTTCACGTTTGAGCAATGGCAGCACATATTACTCACTCCAATTTAATCTTGAAAAGTCATGTGTTGCCAATAACGTGTACTATCTGAGCCACCATAGTACTTCCTCTATTTTCATAATTTAACTGACATATTTAAATACTGTATTCTTTATAGTTAAACTTTTCAGAAAAAATGTACGTTAAATCATTCGAAAATATTTTAGTCTAAGCAATCAAAGCAATTTGATGATATTAAAAAGCAATTTGTAAAACATATAGGGCTGCTTTAGAATGGTAAATAATTATCTTTTTCATTAATTAAAATGCTAATAACTTCTTTAAAAATTCGTGAAAAATATTACAGTTTACATTTGTTAATAAAATTTCACTACACAAATGAGAAAAAAAAAGTTTTCTTTTTTTTTGAAAATAAGATTGACAGATTTCTAAATACTGATAATTTATCTTTACCTTAAATGATATTTAATTTATATATCATTAATTAAATTGAATTATTTTTCTTGTTCTTTTTAAGATAGACAAGCACTTTTATGGGTATCTTTTTTTTTTTCTTCTGTCATTTCCACACATCAGATTGTTTGACAGTCCCCCTTTCCTTAAAAATTTCGTGATTATTTATTTTCCTCCTGCTGCTTGTATTTTACTTTATAATTAACATTTTCATAATTTAATTAGCTTTTTATCTTTTTCTCTTAATAACTGCTCAAAGTATGCAAAATACACCCGATGAAATGAAGCATTCGGCCCCCCCCGAAAAAAAACTTTCTTAAAAGTTAATTTTCTATCGCAAAAGTAGAGAATGTAGTAAAATAAAATCATTCATTTTTATAATATGCCATGAAGTATTTATACAAATTCCATTTGCAATCGGGTGAATTTTAAAAATGGTTTTATGAAATAATCTGAGGGCATAACATTTTCATACTTCTTTGTTTATTCAAGTTATTCCTGAAACTGCAATCTTTAAAATTTAAGATTTTATTGTAAAACAACGCAATTAAATGCAAATCTAGTATAAACCATTTAAACTAGAGTTTTTAGATGGTTTATACTTGATTTTTCTTCAAATTAAATCAGTTGTAAATAATTTTTTTTGTTTTTGTCATGTTATTAATTTTAACTATTTTAAGTTATTGCATTTTAAACTTATATATATATATTTTATTTCTCTCAATAATATTTTCCTTGTGCTTGGAAAATCGTTTCTCAAAGACACACCAATAAAACGATTACATAAAATTGTGTTCTTATTCTGAATAAATCAAAATTTTAAATTTTATGTGGAATAATTTTTACTATCATCAAAATTATTATCAACAAAAAATGAATTTAGAATTTCCAGAAAGACTTATTTTTCTAAGGAATCAAGTTAAACAGCCAATTTAGCTTTGTATTGAAAAAAAATTTCTTTTCCTGAAATGTGCAAGAGCAGTTTAAATATTCGCTCAATTGATTTTGTTTATTTTAATGACCATTATTAATAATTGGTTTTTCATGTACAATCTATTAAGGCTGCCTAGAAATTCAATTAATCACAATGATTGTCATGAGTTGTAGAATCCGATCGTGTAAATTATTTCTAAAATAAACATATTACTCGTATTCTCAAATTACCAATTTCCGAGAGACATTTAACACAAGATGTAAAAAAAAAAAAAAGAAGAAGGATTTTACCCACTACATAACATGGACAATCTATTGTAATATTTACTGCAAATTAAACCACAGCTTTATGTTATACAGAGTTTGCAGGGTTTTTTAGTATTTCATTCGATTATTAGGCTAACTATGCAAAGAAACAACCTTTGTTACTGTACGATTTTTTTCCGTGGAATTTAAAAAAAAAAATATTTAGTAAACCTGAAAATTTTAAAGTGAAAACTTCGTATCTTGTACAGGATATCCTCGATTTATAACCGAGTTACAAAAATTCTACATAAAATACAAGAAGTTGAATTTGTGTACATATAGCATTATACACATAGCGAAAAATACAAACCATATACTCTATTCCAAGCACTGTGAGTCAAAATTCAACCTCAAATTACATAACGAGAAAATAGCAACATATGAAATTCCACATATACATAAATGTAAAAATATTTTTTTATGAAAAAGAATTCTTCTTGCTTCTCCCGTGATACGTACATTATGCAAAATAAACTTTATTTTTAAAACACTTTAAGTCGCCCGTTACATCACCAGGTAGCCAAATATTATATTTTTTGGAGACCTCGAACATTTTAAAGTGAAAACCTAGGATCATATAAAAGATCTTCTCGATTTTCTACAGGTTTATATCATTTATATGTAAAATACAAAAATTTAATTTGTATACAAATATTTTTATAATTGAAAAAATACATAATAAACTCTCTGTCACATACGTTGTGTTCAAAAATATAAACTGAAATTACGTAACAAGAAAATTGTAAGTAAAAGTAGGAAATTCCACATATACATAAATGTAAAAAAAATTACCTTTGAGAAAAAAAAATGTTTTTCCTGTTTCTCTCGTAATGTATACATTTCTCAGAGCAGTTTTTCTTGAAACACATAGGCCAACCATAACTTCAGCAGGCAATCACACCTACTTAAATAGTCGTGAGTACGAATGGTCTAAGTCAGAGAGGCAGCAAGTCAAGAAAAAGGTGCATATACATTATATTATTTATTTGAATACATGTTAGATGATGACTTGTGCACATGATGAGAACTTCATTTTCTTTTTACATTCTATAAATGTTTTGTGTAATTATTAAGTCACCTAAATCATTCATCTCTCTCTCTCTCTCTCTCTCATCAATTTATCAGTCAAATTTTATAAAAATTTTCTTCACCTAAATATTGGAAACACCTACTTGATTTTTTAGTTAGATACCTTATCATCTAGGTAACAAAGGCAAAGAGACAGTTATCACTGCAGTTATACTGTGCATTTTATCCCACCATTCCATATTGCGATAATTTAAAATACATAAAATCAGTTACTTTAAGATCTTTGGGTGGTTAAATGGTATCTGGATTGATTGGGTTTTATTAATGTCGCACTCGAAGCAACATGAAGGTTCTTGGAGATGAACCTCGTAATTTTGAACACCAGTCAAGTGACGAGAACGACACCATTAAGACCAGGAAATAAACATTAAAATACATCACTTAAAACCCATTTCTCATTGGAATTAATTTTTATAAAGATGACTGGACGTTATCTTAATACGCTTGCAAATTCGGTACATAGATTTATTCATAAAAACTTAATACTGGTGAAAGTCCTCCTATGTGTAACTATTGTTTGTTCTCTGTCTGAGAAGCACGCATCGTTCAAATGCGCTGCTATAAATATCTTCACCTTAAAATATAATTAAAATAGTCTTACACTTTATGTTTAGTTGACTTGGTTCGCCAAAATCCCCAAACAAATTTATTTCAATTTTTAAATAACATTGAGCATTCTCTAAACTTTTAATTTTATTAAAATGCTGTATTCTGTTATCATCCGTTAGTAGAATATTAAACTGTTTTCTTTGATTTAATGAAAATATTTTGCCTTGAGTTTGGCACAGTATATCTAGTGACGATTCAATGCCAGAAATTTATTCAACCAACAAACCAACTGAATACGTGATACACACGTTATTTGAATGCCTCATATACTTTAGTTTCTGTTCACTTTTTAATTGAATGCATCGTGTTACTGTTGACTTCCCTTTCGGGTTCTAGCACTATAACCAGAAGATGCCAATGAGATAATAACTTAATTTTTACTTTGTAGTTTTACATAATGATATCTCCCTCAATTAATAATTTTGCAAATTAATCTTTATTTTTGAGAAAATTTTCTCTCGAAATCACTGCAATTACTACTAATTCATTCATCAACCTAATTTTAAAGGATATGATCTTTATTTCTCTGCTATTAGAATATGTGGCGTAAAAGGATGATTTTGATCATTCCAATGAATCTTGTATAACGCTTCAAATTTTCATCTCATTTATCATTTATGATATTAATTTCACTGCTCCTTTAATGTTATATGACAGTTTCCCGTATTTCAAAGCCGGATATATAGGTAAAGCAATAATTAATTTCAAATGCAATCACATTTATCAAGGAATTCAAATATTTGACTTCTATTTAATCAGGAGAAGAGCGAAGAACTTCAAGCATGTTCTGAGTACTAGGCAAATGTTTATTAATTAGCATTAACCAATTGATTCAAACGATTTTCTCTTTTAAAACGCTTTAGAACTGAGTCTCTTAACGATCCTTAGAATTCACGTGCCTCGAAGGCAAGAATAAACTCTACCCTGAAAGCCTTATGTAAAATTCTAAGCCGTTAAAGTCTACCTCTACCTAATAGAACTCAATTCAGAATACTTCATAAGGTAGAGAAATGCCAATCTTAAGAGGTATCATAAAGTTTTAATTATTACTAAGAATATATATAATCGTAATATCTGATCAAAATTTGTTCTGCATACTAATTGATCATTATGTACATATGTTTGTAAATTACTACTATACATGGTAATCTGTTAGTAATCAAAAAGGATTTGATTGAAATACCTCGGAGTGTGGAGAAGATACTGGTAAATTGTAATTTGATGGCTTATTGAATGTCAAAATAAATAAATCAATAAAACGTTGGCAGAAATGTATATCTATAGAGGGCGACTAAGTAGATAATTCTTTAGAATAATAAAGAAAAAATAAATTTCTATCCTTATTATTATAGTTATTCTTATCCCTTCACGATACCACAGGATAATAAATGAGAATTTACGATATTGCAGTTTACTTCAACCTATGTCTACCTGAAACCAAAGAAATCAGCATCAATAAATGTAAATTTAAATGTTATATACATTTGAATCAATTAATAGGGATAATAAATTTTATTCAAATATTTTGATTATTTCGCAATAATAATTTTAAAAATAACACATTACCTCGTCGTATAATAGTATTATATTTAAAATTTGGAAGGTTTAAGATGTCATCACACTTAGTTACGCAGAAGGACTTCATTTAGAGCTTCCTCTATTAAAGTTGATTCGATACAACGTGGACATTTTGTTTTACTAAATTTCACTTTTCTTACCGTTCGCTATGCTTCTTATTAGTTTCATAATGAATAAATCTATTTCGCAGCCCATATAAAAAAAAGCCAAAGCTGAGGGGGGGTGAAATTAATGGGTGTGTTGTGTAGGAACATTGTAATTTTACCGTGAAAATTTCCTTCACTTGGTTGCTCCGTCACGAGTCAATATTTAAGAGTCAATTTGGTAATAAAACAAATAGCAAGTCAGACAGAGAAAGCAACCAAATATTTTCTTTGGAACTACGAATATCCGACATTCAAAATATAAATTATTATAACTATGGAAAATCCTTACTTTAAACACGTCCGTGTGTTATGTTATGGCATATTCTTAGACACGTCCGAATCTAAAGAATAATATTCTAAGTATTTTCTTAGATGTCTTAATCGGCTCCCAGTCAATAGTAATACTTTCAAGAATTGTTCGACAAACTGACCCTATTCAGAGGCTCATTAACCTTGATTCCTATAACTCATTATTCTTATTAGAGTAGAGTGATTTTAATAACTTTCAATCACACTCTCTTCCTGTCCCTTCACAATTAAATTCTCTGCAGTTTTATAAATATGATATCATCAATTATATTCATTGCACCTCACAATATCTATTTCATTTACGTAAGTCGTTTCTATCTGAATAGATTTTATATCTCGGTTATTTCTTACGTTCAACGTTCAAGCGCTCTTCTGTTAGCTGTGCGATTTCCAGTTTTTTCCAGCGTTACGGCGGGGTTTTTTTTTCTTTTTTTTTTTACCTTCTATCTCCTTCTGGAGGGGATCGCAATAACCACGACTCCATCAGGAAATCTAGAGGTGATTGGTCTTGGTTGCAGTAAAACGAACTCGTTTTCAAATGTTTTCTCATTCCAATCGCATTTGTGAAAAGACACTCATGTGTTAATGAGTACTCTCCTTTTGTTACGAGAATCTTTATAACTGTATATCTTACTACTATAATTTTTTTTTTAAATATTACCTTAATTGTATATTTTTATTGTACATAAAAGCTATTTTAAAGCTAATTGAATCCTATTCTTAATTACATACCCGACAGTGCTCTAGAACATTTTAGTAAGAATTAAAACTTAACGATACCCTCATATTTTGAAGGTCATTCGAACTGATATAAATGTTCATTATCTTGAAAGTTCGTTCAGCGCTTCATTTCAAAAATAACAAATGAGCCTCAATCAGTTCTTAAAATAACAAACTCGATTATTAGCTTGGGGCATAATTTTACGAAAAAAATTATTTTCATTTCAAAACACGAAGATTCAATAACAAAAATTTCTTTCATAAAGCATTTTTTTTTACGTTTGTTATTCCCGAAATAGAAGAAAGTTTTTTTCCTTAAGAAAATCTGACTCGTATTACGCACGAACTGGATATATCGATGCGGAATATTTCGAGTTATTTGAATGTTTAAACCGAATAAATTTCTATGGAAGTGCTGAGCATGCATAACAATGTTTGTATAAGGTAACAGAAAGTCGGAGCAGCTCAAACATCCCTGAGACGTGAGTACAAAAAAAACTATGTTTTTACTTATTTTGTTTCCGTTCTGCCGACTCCTTTGATAGGTCGGTGATATTTCTGAAGCATTTTTTGAGGCTGTTTTTTAGTTAAGACTTGGGATTGCATGGATTTTTATTTTGTAGCTCACAAAACTCTATTTACATATCGGATATCTTGAAAAGGAATATTTGCCAGGTATTGGATTCTAACAAAAAATGCCTTTTCAAGTGTGCTACGTATACTGATGGATTCTTAAACTTAACTTATTTTATACTTATGCTCCCAAAAATTGAAAAGAACTTATACATGTTTAGAGTAATATATATCGCGTTTTTTGATACATGTTATTTTTTAACTTTTTTTCTTTTTTGTAAAGATGGAATTTTCGCAATTGTGTTTTTAACTAAAAAAATAAAAATATAGTTTTATTAATGAAATTATATATGTATAATGGAATTCAGAATGTTTGTACTGTTGTATGTTTTTGATAACAGTTTAATATTTCTTGAGCTCAATTATTAATTAGGCTATTAATTTGAATTTAATTTTAATTACAAGTAAGAGAGTGACATATGGTAATGAATTTGTTAAATCTAAGAAAAAAAATCAATAATAACGTTCTAAATGTTTTTCACATTGCTCAAGATATTAATTCATTGCTAGAAAAGATTATTATTTTTTAAGGAGCCTCAGGACTCTTATCTATTATCCGTTTATGTAATAAACATCATTTTTACGTCAATAAAACTTTCCATTGAATGTGATGTGATTCATTTCTTATTAATATAACTTTGAGAAGCAACACTGGCGACAAAGCTAGTAATTTTGAGTCTCGGTCAAGTGACTGGGACGACACCTGAGCTGGCATCTCCCTCTGTAAACTTTCACGCTATGCCAACGGGAAGAATAAGGACCGCTACTAGATTTAACATGCATGCATCCACCCCTTTATACGGCAAGTCTTTAGTTATATCAGAGGTAGAATTCCAAACAGACGAAGCCAACACCTCAGCCCTGCCGCAACTTACCAATGAAACTGAGTAGTTAGATAGAGAGTGAAACTTCATACTTTATAACATATAATATTCATATATATTTACAATTATTATCGTATTTTCATATGATTTTAAAGGAATATTGTAAAGTTATAAGGAAATATAAATTCGACAGTATTTAAAAATTATGAATATCAATATTCTATTGTGCGAAAATTTCTGGAGTACAACATTGATCCAAGTCTACAAAAGTGATATTATTTTGAAGAAACATATTAAGTTTTGAAGTTCATATATTTTTAAAAACATGTAGAAAACAAAAGGTAATAATTAGAAATAATAAAATTTTACAAAAAAAGAGTCAATTAACATTCATTTAAAATGTTTTTCTTTAACGTATTTGAAAATTTATATGTAAATAAGTCTTAAAGAAACTTATCCTGAACATGTGTAGGAAATTTCGAACTATTCTGTAAGTTCTGGTGGTATCTTTAAAAGTTTGGCACCAAATTGTCCACAAAAGATGAGGCCATAAAAGACATTTATTTTTCAAAACATCGAAAGTTTTTGACTTTATGGCCCTGAGATAACTTAACTCGCTTAACAAATGAGTGTTTTCTCAAAATGGAATTTGTTTCGCTCTCAGTGTCCGACTAAATGAACCCATTTAGTTAATTTTACAAAACAGGCAAACTTCTATGCTTTATATAACTTAAAGGTAATTTTAAAATTTGAAATATTTATGTTTAAAAGATAAATTTTAAATTTTAAAATCGATAAATTTAAAATTTTAAAATCGATAAATTTAAAATTTTAAATTCGATAAATTTAAAATTAAATATAAGTTTAAAATTTTAAAATTTGAACTATTGAAAAGTACAATAACTTTTAAAATGTACAGCCATGCGAAAAAAACACCTTTTGCCTTTTTCTTCGCAACTAGATAAAATTACTATCAATCTTAATAGCTTAAAGTGAATTTAATTATGATGTTAATGAATTAAGCAGCCAACATAAAACGGCTAATTAGCTTTCAGCACATATTTTCTTTTATAACCGATGGCGATTTTTTTACACGTATCTGATTTCTCCTCTTGAAAAAATACCATTTTTCAAATTTTGTATAATTCTGTTAGAAAGTTTCGAAGTTGCAGGGAGTTTAAAAATGAAGCGTTATAGATAAATGTCTAAAATATTAGGCGACAAGACGATTTCTTTATACAATTTTCGAAGTTTCTTGCCCTAAACCCTTATAACTTTTTTCAATTTCTGAAATTCTAAAAATTCAAAAGTACTTCTGATATGAAAAAAAAAAAAAGATTTATTAAATACAGCAAAAGGAAGAGAGTGAATTATAGCGTATCAAAACAATTTTTTACATTTATATATTTGGATTACTTACGTCATGAAACCCTAAAATCCAAAATTTAACACAATTCCCTTAACTAATTAAGGAAGTAATCAATAGTAAAATTATGATCGGAATTCACTGAGACTTATGGGACCATATACTAAAGAGTTTAAGAGTCACGGCTATAGACAAATCAGACTATTTTCAACTTAATTCCGCAAAATTTGTATTTCACAATGGAGAAGTGTTCTTGTTTAGAATTAATTACCTGTGTTAATTAAGCAATTAGCATCATGTTTCATTCCTCCTTGTGACAATAAAAACGACACTAATTATTTCCAAAATTACGCAAAGAATGAGAATATTTTTAACAGTAAACCATCTTATTGATGACTGCATACATCTTAAGCACTTCATATTCTGCCATTCGATAGTTCGGCATCTTCTATAACCCGGCACCTTTCGAACCGTTCTTTTCTAGAATTTTTTGAGTGGATTCTGGTATCTGTTGACCTTGACCGCTTGGAGATCACGTATCGCTACTCACGTTTTCGTCTAAAGTCTATTATAACTGTCACTTTTTATTTCAATGTTGTACTTCTTGTTTTCCAGTGGGTTACATATTACAATATTACAAAATATGTACAGAGTAACTATGCAGTGAATTTTTCACAAGACGTAAGAAAAATGATTATGTGAATCTAATGAGTCTTATAAGCATACACCAGGAATATAGAAAAAAAAAGGTGTTCATTAATCGTCTAAAAAGGTTGCCACAACTTATTTTAACTATCATTGGACTGTAAGAATTTTTCTTTTGTGGTGTGTTTCTAGTATTTCTATTCCTTATATTACTGTTGAATTTAATTTTGCTGTTGCTAAAAGAATTAAAAAAAATTGTTGGATTTTTATATAATCTACACAGATTCGTTGGTTGTATGAAATTCAAGGGACTGATTCCCCATGAGATATATTATGCCAAGCACAGGATGAAGATTCTATAATTTTTCTATGTGCAACAATCTAAAATTCAGCTTCATGGTAGGGAATAAATTCAAGTTAAATAAAATTACGTCAAGGAATAAAACCAATGTCATGTGATAAATTTAAAATATTTGCTTAGGGAATTACCCCAATGCCTTCAAAAGTTCAGAATGTTTGTAATCACATTACACATATTATTAGATCTCTTAAGTTCGTATTTTTAGTGATTAATGTGCAGTATCACTGTTAAAATTATATTAGAGTTCGATAAACAGTTAAAATTTCAATCCAATAGGGAGAGTGCACCAATTATCTAATTTCTTTTTAAAGGGGACTTGGTACCCCTAAAAATAACCAAATAGTTTTATTTTCCGAATAATATTCTTTGAATTATTATTTTTTATTTCTTCAATTTACTTTTGTACGCATAAGAACTAAAGGTTTGAGGAAGTAAAATTTGGAAAATGTAAGCAAACAAATTTTGTGACTTTATGACGTTCTTTTTTTGAGAAATGTCAAGAAAATTTAAGCTATTTCTTACTAGAAACGTTTCGACAGCTAACTTTAATTTGTTTTAATCATAACTACAGTGTTTTACTTTTCTCTTTAGTTACTAAAACTTTCATTATGAGCGATTTGTTGATATCTTTTTTTTGGTAATTTATCAGATTATATATATTAATATGTTAATGTTAGTTACATTTTATATTAATAAATTCTTAATTGTGTTCTTACTCGTCATATATTTTCGTATAAATATAATATTTAAAAATTATATGAATCAAAAATATTTAACTGTTTTTTTTCATTATTTATTTATAGTTTTCTTTTTTGTCAGGTGCAATATATATATATATACTCCGAAAAAATTGAGGAATTATTTAAAAAAGTGCACGGATTTTATACGAAAGCAGTTACTTCTAAAATCACATAACTAATGTTTCAAAATTCCATTTTAAGTTAATAATAGTTATTTTTTCAGATGTATAAATTATAAAATGTTGTTTTTAAAGCAATATATTATTTATATGATTTCATTTAAAATAAAACTTCTTCCAAAAACATTTACCGAACACTTCTATTTTTTTCTGCATCCTATTATATATAATGCAAGTAATGAAATTTGATATCAGCTTTAGAATAGTATATATTTTTTAAAAAAAAAATATGAAAATGTTGGTGATATTAGTTTTTTCAGTTGAATTATTTGTACATATATTAACATTTGTTTCCTCTCCTAAACTAAATAAGTTATCATAAAATTGATACCTAAATTAATTGAATAAAATCTTTGGGGATATTTCAAACATATTTAGCCTTAAAATATTAATATATACAGGAGGAAGAGGATTTCAAAATTTAAATTTTTAATTTGCATCAACCATCTAGCTAAATTTTAATTGTAAATTATTATTTTAAATAATATCATATGGTTGGTCGGCTTTCAAATGTAAGTAAGGTCGAAGGAATTAAATTTTTTTTCTCTAGTAAATCAAATTTTTTTTGATGAGATTCTAATAAATACAAAATATTTTTCTATAACAAAAAACAGTTAAGATACATACACTTGAAAACACGATAGAACAATTGCAATGTTCGTATAATCACAGCAGTTCAAGGTACGTAATGCAATACCTCATCACTAACATGTATTAACTCCGCATACATTAACTGATTCACACTGTACTTCATCTTTGTACCATCCAAAGTTTCTTCTAGAATCGTTCACTTTCGTGAAGAGAGATTTAGATTCATTACCAAATTAAATGGTGAATTTGGAAATATTGAAAGACCAAAGTCATCACAACTCATTCAGCATTAATGCTAGGCGTATTCTCCCTTCAACAGCAAAACGGTATTTCCTGCTCCTATGGTCTCTTTGCAAGGAAGTAAATCGTGGCCAAATTTTCCGCATAATGATAGACAGAATATTAGCATGCTCAAATAAAATTTTTAAATGCTAAAAAGGAAAAAAGGGTATTGAGTCCCTTTTAATTATCTTGCATGCAAAGAAAGATACAAAATTAAAAATTATTTCTTATATTAATTTGAAGTTGTATACTGAAAAATATTAATGCTATACTGTGACATTGGAGACTATTCACGGGATTCTCTTCTCTAACCTCGGGGAAATTTTGTATTTTTTACTGAACAAAATTACATTTCTTTGACACCCAAGTGAAACGTGTTCAGTTATATTAAGGGAATATAAGAAATACAATGAACTGAATAAGATATAGTGTTATATTTTTATGTTTATACAGCAATATAAACTTGCTGTATAAACATAAAAATTGAAAGAAATATGAATGAATACAAATAATGGAGAAGAAGATAGTTGTTCGTATATTAATTGAAGTGAAACTTCTCATTAGAACAACAGGAGTCGAATCTGTTGTGTCCAAGAAGTATCTCAATCGATGCTAGTGAGTTAGTAAGCTAAGGCTTTATTGTTTAATTATAAGCTAGGATTAAAGTAAGTTAAGAGGCATTAGAGAGAAAGTGACCTTACATATACTCTATGAAGATAGTTAAATAAACTATATTGTCTTTTTCTGAGAGTCTCATTAACTGGATTTATGAAATTATTGGTTATTTAATTTAAAATACCTGTGGAGTTAAATAATAAATTACAGACGCGCTACAACCTCTTACGTAAAGGATGATTTTGTAAAGGAAAATGTTCTCGTTATACTTTAATTGCATTTAATTAAGCAAAAGTCTTCACATAAAGTGCAAAATTAATTAAATTTTTCTCTGGAATGTTTGTGTTAAGAAAATTTGTAAAGTTGTAAATATGTAAAAAGTTGAAATCCTTCTTAATTTTGTATTGATCCTAACAAGATGTTAGTTAAACTTCGTCCTTGCACTTTTTACAGATTTAATGGGGTCATAAAAATGTGGGTTAGAAAGTAAATATTCGGAAAATAAAAGAAGATTTAATTATGTGAATGAATTTATAAGTAAATATTAAAAAAACATATTACTGTAATAATATATTCCTAAATTATATTTATTTAAACTTTAGATGGTTATTATATTGTGTGTGTGTGTATTGTTGCCAGGATAGCTTTAAGAATGTAAAATGTTTTATTTCTGCAATTTTATTTCGAACATTGTTAGATACTTTCTTTAATTAAGTGCTCTTAAATTTTATTGGTGATCAGAAAATTAAAATATTCTTAATTGTACTTCCTTTATTCAATGTTGAAAACTTACAGTGCTTAGAACAAGAAATAATAATAACGAACGTTTTGCCGTGGAGCAACGAAATTATTATTGGTTTTTAGCTATCGCGACTATTTTTTCTTGAATACTTAATATGTAGTTTTTTTCGATTCCCCGCTATTGAATCCATTTGTATCTTAAAACATATAATTTCGGTGAAAGCTGTTTGAAACAAATGTTATGAATTCAATTACAGTAAGATATTTATGTAATAAAAATATTTTTTTAATTTAATCGAAATAGGAGATTTTTTTAATTAGTTATAAATAAACGAATGAACAGTAAGTAATGCACTTATGCAAATGTAAAATTGCTAACTTCTTTATTTTTATGAAAATGGCTTACATTTTCTGAATTTTTCTCGAAAATTAAAATTTCTTTTTTCTGTCAAATGTGCATTTCTCGTGATTTGATACTTGTTCGAAACAATCTGATTATGTGTAAATCAATTTAATGAAAAGTGATCGCTATATTTATTTTTAAATTGTATGTTTCATATTAGATGATACATCAATGAAAATATTTGTATTAATACCAGAAAATATTAAGAAATTTGTGAATTAAATGGATAAAAATATTACAGGTACTAAATGTTCAAATTGAAAATATTATGAAGTAATTAAGAGTACAGATTAATATTTTTTTAAAAAAAGTAATCATTTTATATTATGATATCACAGAACTTATTTGATTATTAATTTTTTATTGATGATTAAAATATGTTTCATATTTGAATTTTAATGCAGTAGTACTTCGTTAAATTGAATTAATTAGGACCAGAGCCGTAATTGAAATGGAAAATCCAGATTAAGCAGAGATTAGTAAAAATGAAATAAAAGGAAACGTGATTACAGAAAATCTTCTTTACACTTAACAAATAGGTTATAAATAATTCTTACAGAAGATAAAAGATTTCCACTTTGCTTCTTCTTGATAGATTTCTACTGCTAAATAGAAGAACTCTTGAAGTTGTCTTATTCCATTATCCATATAGATAATGTAAGACCTTATAAAATTTGCCACTTGTAAAAAGAGGTGTAACTAAGGATATATATATATATATATAATTGAAATTGGTGACATTAATTTCATTTCAACATGTGCTAACTGTGTCTTATGCAAAGTTGAAGAAAAAGTATATTTATTCAAATGAATCTCAATTACAGTAAAGTAAGCGTATTTTCAAGCAACAGGCTCCAAAAGAGCGATTGCTATTGAGAAAAGAAGATACCTTCTTCAAATTCCTAATGCATCTTTATTTTCAAAAACAAAACATTTTAATGAACAATTGCCAATGTTAACAATAAAAGGAATAAAAAAATGGTGATTCCTCATAAAAATTAATTATTAAATTAAAAAGTAAAATAAGAGCAAACGATAAATTATTAAAGTATATAGTAATATTATGTACGGATGTAACAATAAAAGCACGTGATAAAATGTTGACCTGAATATACCTTAGCTATGTAAGTAGACTTAAGGTGCAAACTGAATGTTATTATTACAATCATAGTGTATTATAATATCAATCTTTTTCACCTAACACCATGAAATTGTAAACATGAAACACCTTTATTTTGTAACCGCACATTTTAGTTGACTCCGTTTTTTCAAAACAAATTTTAGAACATACATGTTTTAAACAAATAATTATAGAATTTTAGAATCATGGCTTAGAAATTTGGTCACAATTATCACAATGTCAGTGTGTAACAACTTTCATTCGAAGAACTGTTTAAAATTTTGAAAATATTGTTGCAATATTCGCAAAAGAAAACACCTTTTCCAAATATTTTAAAAAAATAACTTGACACACTTAAATTTAAAATTATATGTCTGTTTACAACTTGACAATTACAAATTACTTATGAGTGAAATGAATTCAAATTAAATTAATTTTTTTCATGTACTGAATATAAATATATAAACACATTTCATCCAATTTTACATTCCGGTTCAAATATTGTTTATTTATGGGCTTTGATTACATTTTTTCTTTTAATAGTTTTCGGGGGTTATAATTTTAATTCCTCCCTTTTTCATGATATTAAAATATGTCAACTTATTTTTCTGATTTATATTCAGAAACATTTAATGGAATTTATTTCTAATTTTTTTTTTGTTTTCGAAAAAAGTAAAATAGAAATTTCATTAATTGTAGATGAAATTTAGCTCCATGTTAATAAGAATATTCTAACATGAAGAATAATTCTCGTGCAAGTTTCCTGTATTTTTATTCAGTTACTTTAATTAAATTGTGATTCATAACTAAAATTACCTTTTCACCTTAATTATGGGAGAGAATATGTGTGCTTTACTATTATTCTGAAGAAGCAATGTAATTCTTCAGAAAGGTTTTCAGATATGGAAACGAATAAATGTAAGAACAATGCTTGTAAATAAATACAATTTATTTTACGCATCGATACTTTTGTTTTTTATGCTGATAGTATACTTTGGAAATTTGAACATATTAAAAGTAACTAAACATACATTTTGAAAATCTGCAAATAATTTATTAAATATTGTTTTAATTCTACACTCAAAATATTTTGAAATTTTTTAGATATTTCTTCTCCACAAAATAATTTTTCACATAAATATAATCAGAACCTGTAATTACATATTTTTCATTAAACATAAGCAAACTTAATTCAAATACTTTATTCATTTCTAATTAATTTTGAGCTTAATAGGTATGGAAGAGCCGTAAGTGAAATTATTTTTATTTTAAAATTTTTTAAACATTGCTACACAAGATGACTTTGAAACTTATTTTAATATCATGGGGAAAATTTTGCTTTATCAGAGTTTTATTTTTTAATAATATTTCAAACTATCTTAAAATTTATGCGTTAGAAGAGGTAACAAGTAACGTAAATATGATTCATGCCTCTTTAAATATAAATAATTTTCTTTTAAGTTAAGAAGAAATCATTGTGAAAGCCAATAATATTTCTCAAAACTATATGTGTTGATGAAGGAGTATAATTGGAATAGTAAAATTCTTAAATAGTTGAAGAAATGTGTGCAAGTTGCTGAGTAAAAAAAAGTTACATTTATCTAAAAATATTTTAATGAAATTATTGAAAATTATTTGTTAAAAATATAAATGCATTTAAGTTTAATGGTTATGGTTAATAACACCTAAATTTGTACTCTTTTGCCTATGTACTATTCTTCTTTCCCGCTTTAAGTATCATATTACATTAATAGCTTTGGAATTGTTCAGATCCATGGAATAATTTTGTTATAAAATTCAACGAAATTAATCCACGCATGAGTATTGCGAATATTTTGTATTTCGAGAATCATACTTTCAAAAATATTCATTTTTTGTATGATATAAAACTAACCTAAAAATAACATCACAGGAGAAAAGAAAGGAAATAATGAGAAACAAAAAATGAACGCAATATAATATACAAATACTGTACCATACTTTGGAAAAAGTGTGTTTGTTTATACTAGTTTTACGAATTCAACCATGAAGTTTCTGTAATTATATTGTCAATAAAGGTATCAATCGAGAATAAGGAAAATTTCTGAAATGAGTTATATTTCAAACTGGAAAAATGAAAAGTAACAAATATATTAAAATCGAAGTAAATAAACATGCACTTAAAATAATCTAAATTCACTAAGAAAGTTCTTTAATAATATAATAAATTATAATTTTTAACTCTTATACAATTTTATCGTGCTCTCCTCTATCCAATATGAAGCAAAGAATGTTGCAAACTAACAATCTATTAATATACTGATTGATAAATCATAAGTAAAGAATTACTAAAAAATAATTTTCCAAAAAAGATAATAATTATTCGAAAATCTTAACCAAATATTTCTTTTAATTTAATGATAATTGCAAAATATAAATTTATCTAAACAATAGAAACAAGATTGTTAAAATTAAAAAATGAACTGTTTTAAAAATTTGTTTCTCCCTCTGTTTGCCGAAATTAAAAATATTATTTTTTTACAAAACCAAAATATTGAAGAAAACTACCACAAAATTAAGCATAACTATATATATATATATACCGACACATATATACATATGTATAGTTTTGCTTACACAGGTTATACAAAAAGTTTGACTCAAGCAAATGAATTTGCATTTCACGAAATATAAATTAGGTATGAACAGTCTACACACCGAAGGAAGGAAAAAGTTACTATAGTTTCGTTTACCACCGTTGTGTGGTGATAATTGTGTAATGAATCGTTAGTGTACTCGCCCCAATAGGTAGGCATTTCCCTTCACCGTCAGTTGTGAATACGATGGTGTATCGTTGCTTGTAGATAAGCCCTTGTCAGAGACATTTGTTTGAACCTCCGATTTTGTTTCCCGATTCCCCACTCAAAAGACGTAATAAAAGGAATTATTTGTCCAAAGCCGGCAATAAATAAGCAAAACATGTGATCAGCGGCTTTGATGCATTCGTTGAACACTTGGCTCTGTTACACAGGTGTGTAAGAGATGATCAACCGTTTGAGGAGGAATTTTGAGCTATACGTCGGAATGACATGGGAATTTAGGGCCTATCCATTTGACGTTCAACACGTGGCACCAGCATATCCGAGCGTCAAACACAGACGGAAGTTGTCTCTGAAAGTCAGTGGTTGTCCAATCGAAATGAAAATGAGTTGAAGGGAGCATGAGACATCATTACCCTGAGGATTTAAAAGAGACGGAGATTCAGCAATCACCGGAGCGGTAATTCCGCTCTGAGAGGAGAGCAAGAGATATTGAGACCAAAGCGTGAAGTAGGTGATCCCGCTAGGAGTGAGCGATAAAGGTTGCGATTTATACTAATGATCTGCTCTTGCTATTTCTACTATTCTAGTGACTTTAGTGTACTTTATCACTTTTGACTGGTTTCATATTGTTCTATTTCTATTCGTGATATTTTGTTCGTGACATTTTACTAAAAGTAATGAGGCGAAAATACCTTGTAACATTAGAATAACACTTAATATTTGTAAATAAAAAGGTAATTTCACTTAAGCTATGTGATCCATGTATTATACACACACACTTACTTAAATATATATATATATATTAATTGGAAGGTTTTTAGGTGAAGAATACATTTTATTAGTTTGGAAAACAATTGTTTTTGAAAATAATTAGTAATTGAGATATCTCGCCATTCAATTTTTCTTCTTTGTTTATTGTTTCTTTTCTTTAAATTACAATTTGAATTTTGGAGTAATACATTTTTACCCGACAAGATGCAATGGGGGAAGGTTGGTACCATAGAACTAGTATAACCCCACAATTCAGTCCCCTGTCTGAATATGCATGTTTTGTTTTGTTGGGTATTCAAATTATTCTTTGGTTCAAATTAGTTTCAAATTTGATTCAATTTTTATTCATCTTTTTGTTTCAATTTCATCTTTTTTACTTAGTTCTATAAATGTGTTTTTTGTTGATTTTGGATTTTAATTGTTCCCTTACTTTTATGTTTTTTAATGATAAATTCATTGCTTTATCTTATATATATATATATATATATGTAGTCTAAAATTTCTTAAAATACAATTAATAACAATATTTCTAAGTATAACAATATGTAAATAGCTACTCAAGAAAGTTATAAATATATGCATATCCATAGATATATGATCCAAATGTTGGGAAATATTTAATTTATTATAAAATACTTTTTAACTTAATTTTGCAAAAAATTTAGAAGGAAGACACAATACTTCAGTAAATATATCTTTTGGTGAAATATTATTATAAATTTTTATAAGGTATACGAATGATTTAACATTTTTCTTAAATAAATTATAATAATTACGTGTGTAAACAGTCTTTAGATGCATTAATACTTTACAAAATTTATTAAAATTGCTGACGAAACATTTTTAGATATTCTTTTCAAAACCTACAAAAATTTAGGTATTTGTCGGAAAGATCTGAGAATCCATGCTTCGTAAAAAGTAAATAAACATTTATGCAACCATACAAATACAATAAAGTTGCTTTTAAAAGTAATTTGTACGTTTTAAATCCATGTTTAATTAAGAAATATTAAATAAGAAATGTGGATTTGTCTTTAAAAAAAAATTGTTGTGGAATGGCAGTTAACTAGAACAACTTCCGAGCTGTATGAAGATCCCGTTTATGCTTTAATGAAATTGTTGAATCACACTTAAAAACACCCGTTAATTTAATATTTATGATTAGTATTAATTTAATGATATTTTTTAAAAAAACATTAAATTAATATGTATTTATACTTGGTAGAAATAATTGAAGAATTTATAAAATTATGTTAAAAGAGAGAGAAAGAAAAAAACTGAATGGTTTCATTTTTTTGTAAATAAAACAATAAATAAACACGAGCTTCGAAAAGCAGTTTCGGGAAAGTTTGCAGAAAAGGGACATGTAAAGCTTATATTCATTTTCTGACAGATATTAAAAATGATACTTATAGAAAAATGAAAGCGAAATGTAAACATGCGAATCTTTCCGAAAGAATAAACAGAAAGTATGAACAATCAATAATAAAGATATAACTGCCACGCTTATACATAAGAAAAATATTTTGATTCGCCGTACCAAATAGAGTGAAAATGACAAGATGGCGTCTTAAAGAGAAAGTACTTTCACTATCGCTTGAAATGCATCACGAAAATATTGTTTTGACAGCTGTAAAAATATCTTTGTAATAAACATGTTATCTAAAAGTGTCAAAACATAAAAAAGGAAGTAGATTGAGAAAGTGAACTGCTTCTGAAACTGATGTTTATATTTGGCTGAAAAGAAATGCTTTGCTTTATTATTGCCATTGAAATACATAGTAAGGGGATAGCGTGTTTTCCATTTTACCATGGAATGATGTTGGTTGTTTTCAGAGTAAGGATGATGATATTGTTTATATTAATAACCTACTTATAGTTGCAACAAAAATTGATGTTTTTTGTTCCTTGTCTTATAAATCACTTTCTTCAAAAATGTAGCATTTCCTTTTTCCATGTTATTAAGAGGAATAACGTATGTATGTGGGAGCACGAAAGTTGAAAGGTATAATACATGAGACTTCGGATATTATGTTATGCACCTCGAATAAGTTTTCGAAATTCACTTCAGTTTTTTAACAATAAATTTTATATACAATATTTTAAAACACCTTGTGTCCAGGAAAGGAGCAAAATTCTGCAGGAAGACTGTCCTTGTACTATCTTAGAGAGTGAAATACTTTAAAAAAATCACGTTATATGGGCTTTAAAATTATTTAATGAATACTTGACGAATTTTTGAAAATAATACTGAAAAATATCAATTTCCGAGTTTTTACTTTTAAATCGTTCAATCCTGAAATCTATTGATCCGAATTACGCAGTATTCGAACAGTGTGCATTATTAACACATGATTTTCTATTCATGAAAAGAATGGTGGAAAAAATTGAATTAATGGATTTTTATATGAATATTGAGGCACAATCAGTGACAAAATTTTGTCTTATTCTTCCGTTTTTTCTCCCATAAGGAAAATTACCACTCAAATAGGCTTAACTGTGGTGGTAATTATGTCTTGTGATGTCCCAATCTATCTTTTCTAGCTGGATTGTTGAGTTTTATATAAAATGTTCACCCGTGAAGAGAACGGGAATTCAAACAAGTGATACTTCAACTATTTTTATTAGGTTTGTTAAAACCAAATTAACACTTTCACGTTTAACGAAATTCCATTATTTCAAATGCAATAATAATCACATTAAAGATATTTTAGAGATAATTTTTTTTCGTATACTACTAACATTATGCATTATATACCTTAAAAACAATTTTGGAGACAAGAAAAATTCTTATAACTATTAGCTTGAGATACGTTATAAATTAAGTTAATTTTCATTAACAGTTTTGGTTATTTAATAGTAAGAAGTTATTTTTAATTTCGCTAAATTATATTCAATCAATGTACTAATCTGTATGGAACTAATAAATGTATCAAAATAATAATTTGTGCAAATATTAATCAATCAAATTCTGCTTAAATAAGTTTCTAAACATTAATAAATAAGTAAAAACGTAAAGTAAATAAAAATATGAATAGTATTTCCAATATTTAATGTTTCAGAGTACTTTATTTTCTGCCAAATATTTTTAAAAGTACACATACATTTTTTGAGAAATAAATTTTTCTATTGACAAATTATTTTGTAATAGTAGTTTTCCATATAATTATAAGTAAAACATACAGTTAACCATATTTTTTTTAGTCTCAGCAGTTAATTTGAAGTTTGTAAAATTATACTAATATGTACCAAAATGGAACAGTTAATTTACATATTAAATATTTTATATATTACATTTTCATATAAAAATATTTTTAAGTGAAATTATCGCAATTTCTTTATTAGTTTAAATAATGAAAATTTTAGAAAAAGCTTACAAGTCATAAATGTTCCGTCAAAAGATTATATTTGTCTTGCACTGATTAGAAATGGCAACCAATTATGACTATTTTTCCCAGTAAGGTTACAATAATACACTGTCTTTGGATGCTTTTCCACAAAATCGTTTTAGTGTGCAAGTATCATTCTTTCTCTAATTAAAATAAACGACATGCCACGATATAATTCATTGCATTTCTAGGACAAAAATTGCTCAAGTACATCGTGAGTTTTATTAAAAGTTAAGTGAAGTAAAAAAAGCTTTTGTAAGAATTTTCATATGCTTAACTAAAACTAAATCCTCAGTTCCTTGAGCAGATTTATGCAGGAAATTACTCTTCATTTAGAGAAATGTCAGATATAGATATTTTTTCTATTTTGTTCTCCTTGTAAACAGAGCTGTAATAATGAAAATACTTTTACGAAATTCGTTATTTAATTTTTTGCTCCTTTATATTTATAAAACTTAAGCCACAGCAAATTGTGAAAAATTGGTGATAGTTATAACACTTTTATTTTTATTTCCTACTTAAGTGTCATACAGAGTAAAACTTCGTAGTAGAATGTGACAAATATATGAATATAAATTCATGTTTTAGCCGATAAGTTAATAATCGTGAAGGAAACACAAAATTATGTTTAACTACAAATTTACTATTTTCTGATACAATAAAATGTTTTAAGTAATCTTTAGATCTTGTAAAATATATATCAATGAAAAATAAAAGTATTAATGCGTGTGATGGAATTTATGTCTAAGACAAAGACAAAATAATTTATTTCATACATAAGAGTATTGTAATAAAAGGAAATATTATTCAAGTATCAGCTTTGGCTTCTTCTTAAAATAACATAATAAAATTCTTTACTAATGGTTTCAAAATTTTACTACTCCTGTTAAAAACAAACATGTTTTAATGATGTTAAGTTCTAACAGCGTCGTGTATGTATATTATTTAAATCAGTATTTTCAGTACAAAAATATAAGAAACTGTATTCAAGGAATTCTTAAATTTAGAGATAATTTTTTGCTTAAAGAATTTGCGATGGTTTATTATGAAAGAAATATGCATTATTCTTATCAACATTTGTTTTTTAAATTACTAACTGGGGATTTCAGTGTGATCACGGTAAATTAGTGGTCATGGTCACGAACTTTCGATCGTTCCTAGTTTCCGTCCAGACGTGGGTTCGAATCCTGATTCCTCTTAAGACCCGCTGTGTAATGGGGCTGATGCATGTCACATTTGTCAAGGTTCTAAGTCCTCCAGTTGATATGATGCAGAATTTTAGGCAAGCTCATGTGTCGTCCTCATCACTTCACGAGTCTCATATTTGAAGATCAGTCGCCGGTAGGCTCCATGATGCTTACAAGTGCGACGTTAAAAAATTATTTGACAATCAAATAGGGATCTCAGTCTTTGCTTGCTTACGAGTCGTACTTGCTCACCAATAGTGCTCGATTGGCATAATTCCAGGATTCCTGCTCGTGTAATCTAGAAGTGAAATATAGACAGTTTTTCTCGCTTATAATTTTTTTTCATTCCTAACACACACACACACTCTTATCCAAAAGCTATCAGACCGAAAATCATTGCACTTTTCTTTTAATTATTATTTATTTATTGTTCAAAAAGTCATAATTCATGGAATAATTTTCCAAAATCATTTACACAAAAATTTCACTATAATTAAAATTTAAAGCTATATCCCGCACTGAATGTCCACTTTATATAGCCTGGAATATCACTACAGATATAATGATGGCAAGTAATTATTCACAAATAGTGAGGTTTATTAATGTTGGGTGAACAGATAGTACTTAAAAACATATGTTATAAATTGAATCTAAAATACGTAGAAACTTAATATTGTTCCATTGCGCTTCAGTAAGTACACTGTATATCGTTCCGTAGTTTTCAAGAGAAACCAATTCTCCAGACCTATAACGTACCAGAGTAAACACGCTTAACAGAGTATACCGTTCCCAAGTATTAGGGGCAACCAATTGTTCTCTCTTTCTATTACCTCAAACCCAAGAACGCCAATTTATCTTCTTTTACACTGCCCCTCTACCTCATACTTTCACTGGGGTCTCAGAACATCGTCCGGGAATTCTTCTGTATATATATATATATATATATATATATATATATATATATATATATATATAGTACAAATCGCAAATTGCAACATGTAACAAATTACCACCTAATAATATCCACCACAAAACCAGGTCTATAAATTGATGAAAAAAAAAACTAAATATTTAAAAAAAATCATTGAAAAACAATATAATATTATTTATGCAAATCAGATTTAAAAAAAAATATTTCTGTTTTATAAAAAACTACGGAACTACGGTCATTTAATAAGGCCTTAGAAAATCCAAGAGAATGTTCTCGCATCATCGAAAATTGTTTGATTTTAGTAAGAACCATGACTTAATAGACAGCTGTCTGAATCTCAGTAATTTTCATCGCATAGTTTTATATTTACTGTCCATTGAAACAAAAAACTTGTGTTTATTCTGAAAAATGGTAAAAAGTGAGTTTCGAGGGGTGATTAAATACTTTTTTTTAAAAAGCTTAATACCAGAAAAGATTAAAGCTGAGTTGGAGAAAGTACATGGCCCATCTGCTCCTGTGTTTGCAACTACTTACAGTTGAGTAAGTGAGTTTAAATAGGGCCGAATATCCCAAAAATGAGTGTCGTTGGGGAGTTTCACACTAAGTGATTACTCCCCGAATGATTGACAAAATCCATAATATGATTTTGAGTAATTGACGAATCAAAGAGTGAGAAATGGTTGAGGACTGACTTAGAGCAAATTACGGTGTTTTAAATTTTGCACAAAAAATTGGTTTTGAAGAAAGTCTCGGCAAGATGGGTGCCTCATTAGTTCTTGGTGGAAGATAAACGCAATCGTGTGATGAGGCTATTTTGGCAATACATAACTATAGACGAAACGTGGATCACTACAACACTACAGACGTTTGAAGGCGAAAGGGGCTCCGAAGAAAAAAAACAACGGGGATATCGGTCGGTAGGTAATGACCACTGCTTTAGCGGATGCACGTGGAATGACGTACGTCGATTACTTGGAAAAAGTTTATACAAAAATTTTACGATATTATGCTATCATTTGAGAAAGAAAAATATCTTCTTCCATCAAGACAATGCACGGGTGCATACTTGTGAAGTTTGGATGGTCAAAATCATATGATTCAACCTCGAATTATTACAACATCTACCTTATTAGGCCCCCATGCCATTTTTTTTTAATTCTAAAACTTAAAAAATGACCCCGTGGAAAAAGTTTAATGTGGAATGAAGAAGGCATTGCCTAAAAAGAGGCCTGTTTTTGTGACGGCTTTCTATGTCATTTTTGACTGCGGAGCTGTAAGCAGATTTAAAGAAAAAGAGGGAAAGATCATTTCTCCGGGCATTTGCTTCGCAGATTCCAGACTTGTGAAGGTCGAGTTTTAAAGTTAGAATGTTAAAGTTATTATTGTTAAGTTTAAAATAAATGAATAGTTATTTTCCTCTGTTTCTCGCATTTTTGGCCTCTCACAGTTGTTTGCCTATCCTACACCTTCTGATAGGAAATAATGGGGAATCGATGATTTTATTAACTCTCCCTTCCCCATATTTTGAGGACCTTCTTTAATATCTTAAAAAAGTTGGAAAAATGCTTGCAAAAATATATTCAGTTGAAAGGAGATTATGTTGAAAAATAAAAAAAATAATAATAAAAACTAATCAAAATAACAGAATCACGCATGCTATGCTTATTAGGAGTAGGCCGTGTTTCCAATTCGTCCCATAAAGTATTTTACGTTGGACAGTCCTGTTTCTTAAATTTGAATATTTTGATTGGTACAACAGGAAGGTGATTAATAAGCAATAAATTAAGATTCGTAGAAATATTTCATTATTTTAGAAATGTTTAGTTAATTATTCAAGAAAGTCTTATTTTTATGGATATTGGTATTTTAAATCTAACAGGAAGATTTTTAGAATTAATCATGTATAAACGACATTTGTATTATTAATATTTTGGAAATTATAAATTCTCTATTTTAAAGGAACAGTACACATCCATTAAACTTATCAGTCATGTGTTATAAATGTAAACCCCATTTTCTAGCATGAGTGAAATAATTTAATACGGTGATTTAGTAACTACATGCTGGTAAATGAATTCCATGCACAAATATCATTATAAATGCTAGGATTATTATGATGAATGTTTCAGAACCGCAGTATTTGGAAGCATTTTGCTTTATAAGGTGGCTAATAAACTATTAAATAAACTTTACATCGTACCATATATCATGGTAAATCAGATAATTTATGATAGGAAGTGAGTAGCAATAGAATTAATTGTAATTTTAAAATCCGTGAAGACTTCTTACACAGAAATTGTTGAATTTCTTCACAATACATTAATGAAGAGTAGAAGTAAATATTAATAAGATATGTGCTAAAAATATAACGATGAGTTTTTATTGTTATTGTAATATTAACTTTAACAGAGAAATATATCTAGAGATTTAAAAAAAAACAATGTTCATTTATAAAGCTGAATTTGCTAATTTATTTCATTATTAAGTATTGTTTAACGTATGCATTGTTGTTATGTTATTTGAAATTATTACAAATTATTAAAAAAAGTATTAAATAATTTTTACCATATACATGAAGATTTTATTGGCAAAATACATATCATTTTAAGTAAGAGGATTGAATAGATGAGATTTTTAAAAGCATATTTTCTACGAAACTGCCAGACATCCGCATTTAAAATGAGCGCATTTTATTTAGCACACAGGGACTTTTCTCGGTGATGTATGATAATAGAATTCGAAAATGTAAGAAACCAATTCCTGTTCTATATCTAAAATTCAGTGGGTACTTCACAAGCTCCAAATGTCATATCGAGTAAAAAATTATTCATACCATCATTGTACTTTCCATTCCTACACTGTAAACTCACTGAACACTCTAATAAAGCAGTTGGGAATATACAAAGAAAAATCCACACTTGATTTTTGAGAAAATTTTGCAAAAGGTTGAGGGGTACACCTGTATCTTGACTCGTCTGACATCTTAAATCTTACTCTAATCAAAAATCTAAATTTCAATTTAAGATTAACACAGATAGAGTAAATAAAATAGTCACAAGCCAAAAGTTCAATAATCAACTCAGTTATGTTTTAAAAAAGTATTTATTTCCTATCCAATAAGGAGAATACTCATCCAGCTCCAAATCTCTTACCGCGGGTACTAACAACTTCTATGTTATATCAAAGAATACACTTACCTTAATACGATGCAAATAATTCCTCGAATATTAACTCAATCACACAGCGTTGGTTTCTTGTCTCCGACAAGCAACACACACACGCAAGAAACTCGAGCACTTTTCCTTTTACCATAATCTTTTCTATCGCTTCTCCTAAAATTCTATTACCTGTCACATTTATACGACTAACTTATATTTATTCTCACCACTTCTAAGACTTATCTAATTTTTAAGCATGCTTCATTTTGTTAAAAACAAGTTAGAAACGCAAATAAAAAATCAGAAAGAAACCCTAGATGTTAGTTTAAGGGAAATTTTACGAAAAACTCCTGTTACAAGGTCCTCTGTATGATTTCTTCGAACACTGGTAGTATTTTATTGGCTAAGAGAAATAAAGTTTTTCAAGGTGATTGTATGTGGTTGGAAATTTAATATTTTGCCATAGAAATGTATTGAAATCAAAGAAAAAACTTGCTTGATATGAAATCTAAATGTGTTGTCCCTTTCAGAGGTGGTGGTATATTTTTAGTCACTTATTTAGTGCGTTAAAGATTTTTGTAAAGTAAGCTTTTTCCCCACACATTTAACATTACATGGTAGCTTATAGTATTATTTACTTAAATTAGATGGCAGTGCCCTGCAGAATAATTATTAAAACTATTGATTTGATTCTCCTAATAAGTAGTTGTCTTATGCCTCACAGAAATCTTTCTGAAATTATTTGAAAATTTTAAATTCGTGAGCTACCGAACTTCACGTTTGAAACTTTATGTAAATACTACTAATCACTCAAAACAAAATATATAAAATATTGGTTTCATTCTCTAAATTAAGTGGTATCATAATTATATCACCGCCCCTATACAGCACACAGGGGGTTAGAGAGCAACATATGGCAGCACTGAAAATTTCTATTGAGACTGATATGTAAAGATTCTCTTTGTTTCAATGAAAAATATAAGTCATAAATATGTTTTTGAGTTTCAGTGTGACAAAAATCAGAATTATTCTTCTAAGAAAAGAAATTTAAAACAGGAATAGAAATTTATCAATGCGATGCATACCCTACAAAAATAAGGACAGGAGTAAAAAGGGATATTATGAAAACCAAAAATTTTGCAAAAAAAAAAAAAAAAAAAAAAAAACATCTTTCATGGCATTTAAGAGAGAACTGGATGGAGACAGCAGATTAGGGACTTGTCGTCTTTGATAGACATGAGACTTGTTAACAATCAGGGATATAAAATGTTAATATGAGATAAAAATAAATGATAAGCTACCGGCAAATAGGAGGGAGAATAAGAACTAAGTGCCTCTAACGGTAGACTTTATTAAAGGGTCTAAGTAAACTGATATATAAATCATTGACAATTGATATTACAAAAAGTACAATACAGAAAAGAAATACCCGCTTTGTAAGAAGAAAATTGTCCTCGGCGTTTGGACGCCAACATTCTGTAAATAATTCAGAGTAAGGAAGGCTGTCCTTTTTTGTTTCACACGTCTTTTCATTACGTGTGGAAGGGTATGTCTGAATAGTTTCAATTACCGTGGTCGGATAGTTTTCAAACTCTTACAGATATCATACAACGAATCGAATTTTAGGTTCATCTATAATTCATTGAATTCATGTTTTCGTCTAATTATCGTGACGGTTTTAGATTTCGTATAATAATGTGCATAATTATTTTAGAAAAATTGAAATTCTATTTTAATTAGCTTTATAATCCAGTTTTAAATCATTTCTTAAACATATATTTATTCTAAGACATATCTTTAAAAGAATGCTTATACGGGGATTTTCGATTGAGAAAGAACTTGCTTTCTTTGAAGAGCTCTCTTTTGATGGATCAGAGTTATTTTCAGAAACAAGTGGGGAAGAAAATTTCACTGCAGTCTGTGCAGTAAGAAATATGCCTTATTTTTAATCAATTTATACATGTATTTTAACTAAGATTGCCTTATAAAGTTTATAACATAGTTTCGGCATTAGACTATGAAAATTATATATGAATAAAAAAGCTATATTTAAATTAATTGACAAATTTTCACTTAAATTAGCACTGTCAGAAATAAAAAATATAACATTATAAAGTTCTAATTGTTTCAAAAGTGTTTTGAGATCTTAATATTTACCAAATTAAGATATATAATATAATTTTTTGAAAATATCTATCATTTTTTCGAAGGAATACGAAACAGCTAGTGTACAAATAAAATGTCCTAGAGGGGCGGTGGTATATTTTATATACCGAGTCTTAAAAATCAGGAAATAAATAAAAATTAATTTTACAGCTTGATATTGAGTCCTTTTAACATTATTGATGTATATCAGATGAATTTTAGCAAAAATTTAATGTTTTTTTCATATACTGCCCCTCAAAGGGTACAAGGGCAAGAAAATTGACCAGTTAATGTACGAAGGGGGGGGGTTCTAATATAAACTACACATTTTTAAAATTCATTTAATAAACGCTGTTCACCAAATCTACTTCAATGTTATTTTTCTGCATATCCTCCCTTAATTATCCTCAACCCATTTTAAACTTTTATTTTTTATTATATGAAATAAAAATGTCGGACATAAACGGAACCATTTGCGTACAAGTTCTATTTCTTTTCTCGAGGAAAATGTTTCTCCTCCTAACTTTTCATTGAGGGGCCGAACTTTGCATCCAACGAATTATTGTTTCGAACCCAGGTGACATTGTATACCAGTCATGTAACAGGGCTGATGCACGTTAAATCTGTCAATGTTTTAGGTACTTCCGTTGGTATGATGTGGAAGTTTCAAGAGGCAGCTCAGGTGTCCTCCACACCCTTTAATAAAGTCTAAAATTGACGAGGTCCATCTTCAATAGCCCTCATGTTTCTTCCGAGTGCGACGTTAATAATTAATCAATCAAATGAGGCGTCGATACAAATAATGCGAGGGTCGTTCAATAAGTCCTTTGAAATTCCAAGAGACAGTGCTCTTAGCATCTAAAACTGCTTGATTTTACGAAGGATCTTCATTCTCTAAACTGTATCTAAGTCTCATTTACTAGTATTCATCACCATGACGACTTCTGCGTCTCAAAAATTCTTTGTCATAACTTTTCAGACCATTGAAACTATCTTCGCATTTTTTTTTTTTTTTTTTTGGAAAATATTCACCGGAAGCAACCCAACGTTTATATTTTTGCTTGATTTCCGGTGTATACAAATCAATCAAGGCCAAACAAACGGTGAGAACTTCATGCAGCAGCAATCTAATTTTGATATGGCAACAAATGACTACCAAATCAAAAATAACTCCTGAATCAATATCAAATTTGTTCCGGCTCCCTTTAACTGATAGCAGCACGCAATGGTAACAACAATTTATCTTAATGATGTCATCCGTCTTCAAATACAAGTACTTTTTGACCCCCCCTCTCTGCACGAAAGTGCTTCGAAGTATAAAAACAATGTTTGAATATCCTCCAATTACCCTCGTCGCTTTTATCTTTTGTTGTTACATCAGTTGTGTGAGGGGGTCAGGGGGTGTCCTGGAGAAGAATACTACGGAAAAGATGGGGAAGTGCTTTAGACCGATATACTGATTTAAACTTCTCCAAACACGTGCTGCATTTATTATTCGTTGGCTATCAAGAAAATCAAAATACTAAATACTCTATGAATCTGAAAGAGGCAGAACAGCACTTTTATTCTTGCAGGAAATCGAATTCTCAATTTTATCGGAGTAGTTTCTCTTTATATACTGTTTCATGCTGGACCTCTTTGTTTCAGGGAGATAGTGATTAAATAACTAAGCATATGCAACGAGTAATAAAATAGAAATAATAATAACAAGAATTAAGAGAATGAATAATAAACGAATAAAGCAGTGCTAAACTATTATTTATACACTAAATGACATATCATGTTTGTTATGCCGAAATATGTGAAAAACATCTGCGGATATTCAAAAAGGCTCGTTTAATAATCGATCGATTTTCCGACAATCTGTAATTTATTTATATTAAGAGCAATTAGAAAGTGCATTATTTTATATTGCTTTTGTTTTGTTATATTTATAACATTTTCTAAGATTTCATATTAAAATATTCCTTTTTCACTTTGAAATGTGAGTCTAGACCACTTTTCCCATCCTTTCACAACTTATTTTATGATTGTTTGTAATCGACTTTTTTCATAGAAATATGCAGTCTATTTAGGTTCCGATTTGTGTTTTCAACATATACGAATAAAAATGTATTTCAAAAAAGGCTTAGTAGCTATGTGACTCTCTATCCTTCACACCTGTCTGTGTCTCTGCATAGTCTAAAAGATAACAAATATAACTAGAAATTTTAAGAGACTTATAGAGAAAGTTTCAAACATACAATGAATATCTTCATTAATTTTAAAGTATTATTAAGTTAAAACGTTTTAAAGACAAATGTACCAATAGTGAATTTTAACCTTAATTAATTTCGTGTGACGCTGTATACTCGAGCGGTGGCTGCTATAGTCTAGATCGTATTGTCTCCCCTTCGCGGACAGCGTTGCTTTCACTAAGTCGTGGGTTTGAGCCACTTAAGACCAGCAGTGTAGCAGGGTTGATGCACGCAAAATCTATCGAGGTCCCAAGAACCCATTGCTAAAGGCAAGGAAATTTGAAGAAGGAAGTGCAGGTTTCGATGTCCTCCTCATCACTTGACCGAAGTTAAATATTAAGCGATCTGTCGCCTATAGCCCTCGTGTTGCTTCTCTGTGAGATTTTAATGGACAATCACATATATTCGAGTATTGGACCATTATTAGCCTTCTTACGGAAAGGTATTCATTTACGTATAAGTGCAATAACATTTTGCGAAATTTTAAATTCACACATCGTTATCTTTGGCTGCAAATTCGTAACAGAAAACTCCAAATTTTAATATATATGAATTTTTCTTGCTGGATTTTGCTTGTTTTTTGTGTGGAGTCAATCTAGAATACCCAATTTGTTAGTTTTTGAATACCAAATTCCACCAGTGTCCCACTTTTTGTTTTTAAATATTTAGGTTAAGGTCCCCGTGAACCAGTCATTTTAATTCCATGAACGTATTGTTAATACCATGACATCTCTGCATCTCTTCAATTTGTCAAGTGGAATATAAAAATGTACATTCAAAAGAGGGAAAATATTAAATGTTTTTATGCTGAGTTAAATTTTTCCTGATATCTTTTTTTTAAAAAAATCTATTTCGTATTTTAATTATTCATTTACGTTCATTCGTGTCATTAAAAATATTTTAAGATATTTGTGAAGTAAATTTGTTGTTAAATTAATTGACTAGGATTGGTGGGTAATAATAGATTCTTATAATTTCTATAACTTTGGTCTCGGCAAAGTTTGGATGTTGGGAAGTGAGATAGACTATACATTTGTCGGTGACATTTGCGAATTGTTCAAAAACAGGAGCTGAAATAGCTGCTTTAAACCATCATTTTTGATTGGGTGTGAGAGTACTGGTTGCTTTCGTAACTGAATTCCTTTATCTGGAAACTTATAAACATTTGTTGTTCTTTAACCAGTGGTTATATTAAATCCATGAGACCATTGGTGGCGAGAAAGCCCATCACCAGAATAGAACAGGTGATGTAGGTTAATCTTTATAAAATTAATGCTCTAAAAATATGTTAAGGTCTGTCACTCGCAGCTCCATACAACATGAAAAATTCTTGCAGCCGTCTGAGAATTTAAGGCAACTCTCTTTGTCCCTAGATAATTTTGAGAGGATTGTCTGTACAGAACTAGTGAGGGCCGCGGTAGCCTAGTGGTCATAGCTTCAGATTTGTGGCCGGCGGTTTTCATTGAGTCGCGGGTTCGATCCTTGACCGATAAAGACCCGCCGTGTAGCCGGGGCTGATGCACGTTATATCTGTCGGGGCCCAAAGTCCTCCCATTGAAATGGTGTGGATGTTTGGAGAGGGGGAGGGTGCCAGCTCATGTGTCGTCCTCGTCACTTGGCTGTGGTTAAAAATTACGAGGTCTGTCGCCAATTGCCCTGGTGTTGCTTCTATTGCGACGTTAATAAAACTAAACTAAACTAAAAAACAGAACTATTTCCCAAAAAGTCATGTACTTATACGGGTGAAGTGGCAAGCAAGCAAGGAGTTTTCTATTGGAAGGAAGGAGTTTTCATGATGTTAGCTTCCTCTGTATGGACGAAACTTTAGTGAAGTTGAAGGTGTTATATTTTGGTAAATGACAAGTTTAGTCCTCTCTGCCCTCAAACGTCAGTTTTTTCTTTCCATCCTTGCTTAGGTGAGATGTTACCCAATAGTATGAAAGTAAGAAGATCATGCTACTTTATGATTATTAAAAAAAATATACTTAAACTTGAACTTAAAAATAAATAACTCTTAGATTATCTATTCCTTATTATTTACTTGTCGTTTTTTGTGCCATAAATAAAAACCACTTGATGGTCTTTTCATTGTTTATTTTCAACGATAAACTTAACAAACAATTACAATTCTGCAGCTTATTTTCATTAAAATAAATTTGAATTATACAAGACAAATTCTGGAAAACATATATCTGCTGCAGACCTAGAGCAGCCGATCGCTTAAAAATCACCAAAAAGGACTCCTAAAAAGCTAGCGTCCATCTAGCCCTTCTGGTCTGTCTGAAAAACAAAAATAAATTTAACTTCTTTATATATCGGTATACCACGTGGGTTTGACATACGAGGGGCAGCTAGATCCACCCACGCAGACCACGTGATTACCATCCACGTATACCACGGATTCTCAACAATTATATTTTATGTAATCACGTAAATATTCTCTTGTTTATATTAAATATAAGATGAAATATTATATATAATTGTAAACAATGGAAATAGTACAGAAGTATAAATAAAACATATGGTGTGTTTTAATACCAAATAATAATAATAGTAATAATAAGGGAGGTCAGTCTTTGTCACTATTGTTGCGAATCAGCTATAATGCTTCCCTGCAGTGTTACTCTTAAAACGGAAAATATACAGTTGCAGGGATTTCATTGGTCACAGAAGTTATATACATTTAGAAATTGCTTCCGCATTGCGTTGTCCCTATAGGTGAGGTCTGGAAATATGATTTTGCACAAGAAAACCAGCAAAAATGAAAACATCATTTTACTTCCGGTGAATCTTTTCTAAAAGAGGCAAAGACGGTTTCATTGGCCAGAAAGGCCATGCCAAAGAATGTTTAAGGCGGGGAAGACGTCATGAACACGAATTCGAGCAATTGAGACTTAGACAGCTGTTTAGTGATTCGTGGTGCTTAATAACAATAAATCCTTTTTGATGCTACGACTACCATCTCTTGGAATTTCTAAGAACTTATTCAACGATCCTCGCTATAATTATAATATTTTAAATTAAAACTTTGAAAATTGCTAATGCAAAGACAATATTTTAAACATAATATTTTGATTTCTTTTTTGATTATCCGAATTCTATTGAAAACAGTTTCTTAATGAAAATACAAAAGAATAGTCTTGTGAGTATCAGTCGATAACAAAAGAAATGTTTACTTGAGGAATTCTGGTGTTAAAAAGTTAAAAAAACTACCAAGAGTTTTTCCTTATTAACGTGAAAGAATATAAGTATATTTATTCTATTAAAAAGTTTTAAGCGTACCGTCTCATTTCTAATAATATGTTAAGCAAATATTTTCCGGCCAAGCAGAAAAAAAGCTATTTTTGTTCCTTTTTCATGGAAAAGAAACTTACCCTCCTCTTTGTTATGAAAAGTGAATAATTTGGAGAGAAAAATAAAGAATCAGAGGAGAGATGGCTCACCAATTGATTCGTCCCGACTCTTATTTTCGAGAAACGACGATTTAATAAACGCGAATATTTTCTCCACTCTGAACAAATCTTTTCATCAAGTTTCACACTTTCGAGTTGGCAACGCGGATGAAGGGAGAGATGTGCAGGTCATAATTCGACTTGAGTGTGAAGTTTAAGCAAACTGTTCAGAAAATGGCTTTGATTTCACTGAAGCTGGGATCAAGTTTTAAATTATATCGCAAAATAAACTTCTCAGTTGCCTTTTGAAGTCAAGATGGAATGTAAATGAGCTCTGTTGATCTGCGATTTATTTTAGAATTATTCCCTTCACAAAAGCGAAACTGAAATTGGAATATTTTCCTGAAATGAAAGCTTCGATGTACCAAACGGCTTAGATTTAATTCTTCGTAATTTATTGTTAGAGTAAACGCCAATACTTTCATTATTGATTTTTTAAAGTAATATACGGAAATAGCGTCATATATAAATACTGTTTTATATATATACCTAGAAATATTGATAGTACCTTTCAGGGACGGGTGTTTAGAATTTTAATCAATTTTCTTTTAAATTAAAAAATAATACGTAGCGGATTTGAAAAGTACCTATATTTCAATATTAAGATGTTAAAATATCATGATTGTACAAATTAAAGAATTTTTCCCCTTATATAAAAGGCATTTGAGATAATTTTCAGTAGTTTCTCTACTTTTAGAAGAAAAATTTGATAAGTGTTATTGAGGAAATTTTGTGTGTACAAAATCTATTTCTTTTGTTAGAGAATACTTTCGGATAAAAAGTGAAATTTAATCTGTTTATTTTTATGAAGTATTATTTTTATAGCACTATTTTAATAGCACGAGTATTTCCCTTTACTAACCTCTGGGGCTAAATTACTACGATGTTTGATGTGAGAATCTCAGTTTGTGAAGGAACTGCGACTTACTTAAAAAGGATTTACTTTTTAGAAGAAATGTGGTAAATGAATTAAATATATTAGAGGAAAAAAAGAAAATCAGGAATAGGAGGAAAAAGAAGAACTATCGAGATTTATAGTTACCCTATATTGATGCGAGCAATTGTGAGTCGATACATTAAATATAGAAATTTGACTCAGATCCCACTAGTAATCGATAATTCTAGTGTACTGTTTATATTTATTAAGATATAAATGTAATTCTCGATTGTAATCTTTGTTGAAGGACGCAATTAAATAAATACTCCTAATTTGAATTTATTTTGATAGTGCGTTTTTGTAAATTTAGATAATCTGATTAAACACTTGATATTTATGATGTGAATATATCTAACGCCAGACTAATCTAACGATGTCAGATCGTGACAAGTAATGTGAACTGTACTAAAGGAATTATTACGTTAGTGCTTTTTCTCTATGTAACAACTATTATCTCATTATTTACTGCATAAACAAGGGTTTATTTCTAAAATTATAATTAATTTCAGTTCATAAATTCGAGCTAAAATATATTTATATCAATGTACTATTGCGCTTGAAAAAGACGTAATTACCATTGCGAAAAACCATCGCCTTTACTTTTTATACATATAACATTCTTTGCAGCTTATTATATCTTGGTTGCAAACAATTGTTTTGGATATTTTCTTATTTCTGGAATATGATTAATGATAAATCCAAATATCGATTGTGAAAAGTCAACACGGTAGCAATGAACCTGTAAGACAATGTCACATTTCTTTTGGCATCATTTAATAGATGACAGCTTACAACTGTAAAAGCAATTTGTTTTAGAAATGCCGTATTTCATCATTAACATCTTTTTGAATCTTCATTGTTGACATTGACATCTGATAGTTCAGGCGAGCTTAAATAAATCCACATGGATGCTCATAATTTCCGTAAGAAACATAATTAAAAGTTGAGCGAAAAACCTTATTTTTGAACATTGAATGACTAGCTCTCTACTTTTGTGTAATTTTGAGTCATTTTCTCAGGTTGATTTCAAACTCATAGACAAAGACATATTAAATGCGAGCTTGGCATAAATGACATCTGTAAGAAAAAAAAAGCAGTTAAACGCATGCATCAAACTATGAATGGGTATTTTTGCACAAATATTTTTTGGACAAAGATACAGAAATATTTCTTTCCAAAAATGAAATTCGTAGCAGCCTAGTTTCATTATAAATTCCACAGATATCTTAAAGTTTAATTAAACGGCCAATAAGTCCACATATCAAATTAAAGAGACATGAGAAAAAGGACAACACAGTTAATTAATTGTCTTCTCAGAATATGTCCATCTACCTCGAATCGCTCTTAAATAAATTTTATCCTAACTTTCAATCAGACAATAAAATCTTAGCTTAACAACTCATTCCCAAATAATGAGACACATCTTGAATATAGCAGATTCGACTCCTATTACTCCATTCGGTAGTCTTTTATAACGAATTTTACTTTATAAAAAAATCCCTCAAATTTACAAATATAAATCAGCCTGCCGTTATCATCTGCCTCCCCTCAGTTTCTTTTCATTTCTATTCTGCTTATGTAGCATTTTTTCTTATTCATACACTTCCCTTATTAATATAATTTACTTCATCAGCTTTCGTTTGGTTGGAAAGGAGTAGGAATCTTGTGCAATTCTAATTAAAAAAGTCATAAAGGTTAATGAAGAGAAAACCACGAATAAACTAACTTCAAAACAATGGTTTTTCCATGTCCCTATATATTCAAGGAGACTTTATGTAGTTTATCACTGATATATACAAGTGATTCAAAGAGTACATATGTCAGTAATGGAAAAGCGGGTTTTAAGAATTGGAATGTCGTAACTCCCTGCAAAATTGTCCATTATGGGTGTGATAGTTTTACTTTTTTTCTAAGAAGTCCAAATGTAGGATCCTCTTCGTATTCCGAAAATTTGTCACCATTAGCTTCTCTTGCCAATGATACCGTGTTTGATTTCTTTGGAGAAATTATTGGAAGTAAGCCATTTTTTGGATTGTTTCTTTATTTTAATTAACGAATGCAAGTCTCATCAGCGTTGAAAACTTGGCATGGCAGCAATTAAATTTTGATTTTGCAGCCACTACTGTCAAATAAAAACTAATCAGTGAATCAGTGTCACATTTGCTTTAACACCGTTTAACAGATGACAATGTACAATGGTAGCTTGAATCTGCCTTTGCGATGCCGTCTGGCATCGAAAATTGGTACTTTTTGTAGTATTGTCGTTTTTGAACTAATCTTTTTTTTTTTTTTTTTCCTTTTTCCATTTGCAACATTTTCAATTTGAGACATATTGGAAATAAATTCTGTCGTTTCATATAATATCGATCTCTAACTAAAAATATAAAATATGATTGTCCTAAAATTATTAATTGCTAAGGAATTGAAGTAAATAATTGTTTTGATAATCTAATTATGATTTCATCTCAAAACATAGATTACATTGATGAACAGTAAAAAAAATAAATAATAAAAACCATCTAAATCTATTAAATTAATTAAAAGTATGTCCATTGTTTCGAAAAAAATATTTCAGCTTTTCCAGTTTCATATTTTATTATGTCAAAGGAAAACTTATTTCTGATAAATTGTTTCAGAGTTAATTTGAATACTAATTTTAGATTCAATTTGATGAAAAATTATATATAGCGTTCCAAACATATCAAAGTTACTGTAATGACCATAATAATAGCGTGTAATATGTTAATTAATTACTAATCAAGGGAATTATGCTTGTTTACTTTTCAAGGGGGTCGCTTCATTCATCATTTCTTTTTTCCCCGTAATGTTAAAAAGGACCAAGTTTAAGGAACATTTTTAAGGTATTAACTTATCTCCCAATAGCTTTTTTGTGTGTTTTTATTCTATTAATATTATTATTATTCAAATGAAAAAGTATTTTCTTATAACTTTCATAGGTTTTATTTTAAAATAATTCTATGTTGAATAAATTTAAAAAGTTTCAAAAACATTAATATACATTTAAACCTGTAAATATTTTTAAATACAGTTTGGTAAAATATGTCCTTAAAATAATGGAAATAATACAGTAAATACACACACAAAAATTGGTATCAGTTCGATTAGTTATTGTTTAAAAATATTCTTCCTCCATTTTAAACACTAAGTGGAGTAGGATATGGAAAATGATGAGGGAAGTTTTGTGATGTTAGGCTAATCACGGGTTTTTCTACCTCACTAATCTGGGGGGGGAGTAATATAAAGTGTCGAATCTGCTATAATTGCGAGTGATTGTTGTTTATTAACGTCTCCCTGAGTGGTAACACGTGGGCTATTTGTGACGGATCTCGTGATTTTGAACCTCAATCAAGTAACGAAGATGATATGTGAGCTGGAACCTCCCTCTCTAATCTTCCACACCATAGCAATGGGAGGAATTGGTGCCTTGACTGATTAAACGTGTATTAGCTTCATTTAAACACCGGACCTTTAATGGCATTAGGGCTAGAACACACGACTCGATGAAAGACCTGCTGCAAGTCAGCGACCATGACTACTAGGCTATTACGGTCACACTTTAATCGAAAATTGCTTGAATCAGAATGAGTTGCTTGATAAGCTAAGACTTTCATATATGAACATAAAAAAAGGATTACCTGAGTTAAGAGAAATTTTAGGAAGCGATCTTGCATATTCTTTGATTAATAACAAAATATGTTGTTAATTTTCTTCCTTCTTATTGACTATTTAAGACGGTTGTAAAGTTAAATTATGCAGAAAGTACTTCACTAGGTAACTCCTTAACAGTAATATAAAAAAGAAAATTCAACCTTTTCAACAAGTTCAAAAAAACTTATATATAATTCAGAAACTATGATAATGCTGAAGTTCTACAGAAAAAAAAGAATTTATAAGAAACACTTTTCAAAGGCCAATTTTCGAGAATAATAATTCGCTTAATAATTCGTTAAATTCGCTTAAGGATATATAGGTAAATTTTTAGGCATAAAGTTTTAATTCCCTATTTTTGTAAAGGTTTATATCATTCGAATTATTGCTGATGCTGTTTTCTTCCTCTATTGAATACACTGTATAAAGAAACTATCATAAGACATCAAAAATATTTAGTATAGTATATATGTTTAAAAATATTACTTTATATATATATATATATATATACCAAAACACTATGCAAAAAAAATGAAATCTATATTACATATTTATATACTGCTGTTTGTAGAAAATGCAACACCATGAAAGAATCATCAGAATCAAATGAAATTTAATGCAGAAACGACTTGTACTGATACAAATAAATGATGAAATTTTCAAAACAAAAGAAACAAATTAAGCGTCCGAAATCAGTATTTGGTGCAGCCATCATGCGCTGCAATAAGTGCTGCTATACGACGTGGCATGGAGTCAAACAGATGTTGAATATCTGCTTGAGGAAGAGAATTCCATATCGCTTGTATGCGCAACCAAAGTTCGTCTTTGGAAACTGCAGGACGCGGATCACGAGCGAGACGCCGACCAACCATATCCCACACGTGCTCAATAGGCGACATATCCGGTGAATAAGCAGGCCAAGGAAGAAGTTGCATGCGTTGTGCTGAACAGAAGTCTCGAACAGTCCGCGCAACATGTGGGCGTGCATTATCCTGCTGAAAGATAGCTCCAGGGATGCCTTGAAGGAAAGGAACGACTTCGGGCTGTAGCACTTCACGGACGTACCTGTTGCTATTGAGATTACCCTCAATTCGTATCAAATTGGATCGTCCATGATACGAAATCGCACCCCAGACCATAACTCCGGGTGTTCGACCACTATGTCGTTCAATAATACACTCAGGAAGGCAGCGTTGACCGGCATAACGTCTAACACGAACACGGCCATCATGGGTCCACAAATTGAAGCGTGATTCATCTGAAAAGACAACTTGGTGCCAATCAGCTCGCCTGTCTCTGTGCTCAAGAGCCCACTGCCGACGCAGCCGTCGATGATTCGCCGTGAGGGGAATCCTGTATAAAGGCACCCTTGCACGCAATCCACGGCGCAGCAGACGACGACGAATTGACGAAGCCGACAATTGTACTCCTGTAGCAGTAGACCAACGTGCTGCCAGCTGCCTGGAGGAAGCTGTGCGATCATTCACCGCCATGCGGAGCAGGTGTCGATCATCGCGCTCTGACGTCACCTTCTGTCGTCCAGTGCCTGTTTTTCGAGTTGTTCGGTGCTCGTCGGTCCACTGCTTCCAAACTCGCATCACTGTGGAACTGTTCCACTGCATACGAGCTGCTATTGCGCGATAGGAAAATCCTCCTTCTCGAAGGCCGATTATCCTCCCTCGTTCAAACTCCGTAAGTTGCTTGAATTTCTTATTCTTCCGTCGTGGAGGCATACTCAGGTCTCACTAAACGTTTGCCACTAACAAATAATCATAGACTTTTTTCAACGTCCCGCTACAGCACTTTATTTATACGCTTTCAGCATCAATTCAGAGGGCGCACGCGCGATGGCTCTGAAACTTTATTAATTTGCATAATATCCTATAATTGACATTTGCTGCGAATTTCATTTGATTCTGATGATTCCTTCATGGTGTTGCATTTTCTACAAACAGCAGTTTAAAACAAAAACAATCATTTATATTGCAAAAAAATTAAAATTAGTATATAATGAAAATTCAGTCTCTAGGTACATACAATACATCAAATTTCAAATTCAAATCAGTAATAAAACATCTAACAACTATTCATCGTTACTTGATAACAAATGTGCACGTTTATTAGGAAATGGAGCAAAAATGTTACCATCAGTAGATGTGTCAAATATGTCTAGCTCAACTGTCGAATTTGATTCAAATGAAGAATTTAGTTCGCTGTTAGTGGTCTCAGTCTTTTTTAGTTAAAGTAATTAGCAGCTGTTTTTTTGTTTTTTTTTTTTTTTGTTTTTTTTTTGTTTCTCATGTTGCTTATATAATTCTTGATATCCTGCTACACAAAACGTTGATTACGTTGAAATTTTAATACATGCTCCATGTCAGAATCATAAGAAAAAGTTGTTCCATACTTAGAGCAATTTTCAAGCCCTCGCGAATTAAATCAGCCTTTAATAGAACTTCACTTCGACTTCGTCATCATCGACTTGAATTATGAAAATGAAAAATGCATAGAAATTTGGAAAGAAAATATCATACATGACATAAATTGTGATTTTAAGGGTATATTTCAAGTTAATAACATATTAAAACAATTAATTTTTCAATTTAAGAGAATGAATATAGTCGAAACAGTAACGTGATGGACTTCCAGTTTGACTGGAAACTGAAATGCTGTACAAAGAAAAATAAAAAGTTATTATAAAATTCGGGTATTCCCCGTAACTTCAGAATACAAAGTAAACATCTCAGAAATAACCGAGTCACTCACACATATGTGGGCATAACTCGACCTTTTCTGATTACTTTGTAAAAATTAGAATTTATCTTTGAATCCGCCAGACAAGTGGTTATTATTATAATATTGTGTTTTTCAGACTAAAATATACATTCTATATATATTTAAGGTATTCTAATAGTGATTATTGAAAGACTTGTATAAACTGTGTAAACATTTTGGGCTGGTCTTCATTGAATAGTTATAACTAATATTCCTAAGGGCCTTATTTCATCACAAATTATGTTATATAAGCTTCTATAATAAATTATCAAATACATCGATGGAACATAGAGTAGTGTTAGGGTTGAAAGCTACTCTATAATCATGAATTTCATATTTAAATGTCCTTAGGTAGTTTCATATACTTAATAATGATAAGCTATCATCTGTATTCGATATAATATTACATAAAATGTAAGACTCTAATTAATGTTATTATAAATGTACTATAGTATAAATTTCAAAATTATATCATGTAATGATATTATAAAATGGTTATCATGAACTTAATAATGATAACGTTTAATTTATAATAATAAATCATGAACATGATAATAATGTTCCCATTACTTGGGATAGAAATTTTTTGATGGAACTGCTTTGTAAGCAAATGTCCATTTTTAAAAATGAAAACAAAAAAAAATACTTGTCATTATTTAATTAATACATATATGCACATTTGAGGAACAATCAAACAGGTTGAATTTTTTTGAAAAAAATCTCTTGAATTGCATTGAATCAATACCCCCTTCCTCCCGCCTCTATTCATTCCTCGGCTGATTTGGATCTAAATAGCCTCGGTTTGTTCCATTCTAATCCCGAATCCATTCTATTTGGAACAATTTTCCCTTGAGTTGTTTTTGCTTCGAATCCTGTCCAGTATCTTCGTTCATATTCTTATTCCACAGATTTACCCTCTCTGTGGTGAGAGTGCTTTTTCGATGAAATTTTTTCTCTGATGTATGAGCATGGGAGGATGTTTAGCCATTTTAGGGGGTTGTATCGGGCATCGTTGGGGGCTTAGATAGGAAAATTTGGTAACTCAATAAGACTGTTAGAGCAATCTTTCCTTGCTCCTAGTATATCAGTAGGTCTACAAGTCATGTAAATGTATCGGCGATGTTTTCGAGCCTCTCCTCCGGCGTATACTTTTTCGTAAGACGTCGTGTTATTGAAGGCTATACATCGGAGGAGGCAGAGAGAGAAAATGACTAAATAGTTGAAACAGCAAAGAACATCCTTCTAGCTGACAAATGGCTCGGTTCTTCTCGCTCTTTTAAATGAACTGGCTCGTAAGAACAGGTTGCTCCTTCTTTCCCCAATCCTACCCATTTCGATAAAAAAAAAGTTTTATCATATTTTTGGTCTCATTTTATAATATTTTATATGTTTATTAATCATTGATCGGATGAAATGATCTGAGGGGAGGCTAGTAAATTATTCAATTTCTATATTGTATTGTGTATTTGCATTTAATATCTGCAACTATTTTTTTCATTATCTTTTGTACTAAAGAAACATGTAGCACAAACATTTCTAATTAGCTGTTTCATCCATTCATTCACGCACTCGTAACTTAACCATTAGAAAATTGAATACTAAAAACTTATAATGCTACCTAGGATTCCATTGTATTAGGTAATGCATAAATTGATCACCCTTTAAACGTCTTTTTAATTTAAATTGTGAAATGCATGTGACTTATTTTTATTTCACGACAGAAATAATTACTTTTACCTTAAAATGTATTCAATTTAATAATGTATTGTATTTGCTTAAATTTTACTATCTATAATAATATTATTGTCTATTTCAATATATATTACGTTTGTCTTAACTAATATCCAGTTGAATAATTCAATAAATCTTATCGCTTGCTTTAATTATAATATTAAATTGAATTATTGAATAATTAATAAATAAGAAGTTAACATCTTTGAGTGGCTAAATCTGTTTTTTGAAGAACATTTTACAAAACAATATTTTTTCTTAAAAAAAAATTAAAGTTATTTTATTTATTTGTGTGCCAAAAAGACTTTTATCTCAAAATATAAAGTCAGATTTAATGTAGTTTATAAACTATGATATTATATTGAGAATGATTTATGAAAATGAGTGTATTTCACAAAAGAGATATTTATGACTTTCTGGTATAGCAAGAATTTTAAGAATGCGACCTCTAAAAATAAGATTATGGTCAAGAAGACATTGTTTTGCATTCATACCTTGCAGATATTCAACTGATATCGTTCAGATCGTTCATGTCTAAATATTTCTAATCTTCGGATCTGTAATAAAGATCTGTTCAAAGATTTAAAATTTTAATTTGTATAATACACTAAAACGCTTAAATTTTGACACTCTTTGATTTTGCTGTTAGATTATAGAAGATACGTCACTGATTCCAGAGATATATTATTTATGAGAATTTGATGAATGGGAAGCATCAAAATTTTAAAACTGCAAACACGCACACCACCCCATATTGAAAAATACCTGTTTGAAAAATACTGGTTTAAAAAGTAACTGTGTATTATAAAAGACACGTCACTGATTCCACAGAAATATTATTTATGAGAATTAAGACCACAGAGTATTGTGAATAACCAATGTCGCCTATAGATGGCGCTGTTATCTTTCTTACAAGAAAGATGAGAAATTTTGTAGATATGTACATAGATGATCAATAAAGACGTTACATGCGATATAGCGCTTTTAATTTCACTCGTAATCTGGAGTTAATTTCATTCCCCCTAACAATAAATTGGTTGGCGTTAGTATTAACATACTATTTATGAGAATTTAATAGATGGGAAGCATAAAAATTTTAAAATTACAATTACGCAATCCACGCCATATTGAAAAATACATGCATGTAGATTTTTTTTAAATGGTTTCAAACTACTCTATTTTATGTATATTGTTAATATTTTTCACATTATGAAATGGTTTATTTTTTAAAAAAATGACTGCCATTTCATTTCTAATAAACACTTACAAAATTTAGAGTAACTCTATATTTGTATAAACACTATGGGAAATTTAAATGAAAAAAAAATTGTTTAAAGATTTTATTCAATTTAGCTTTTGGAGTTATTTTGTCGTAATAGATATAAAATATGTAATGCTTATAAGTATCCTGCAATTTTTTAAAGTTATAAACGTAGTGAATATTATGTAAAATGTACTTAACAATAAGACAATTATTTTCAAATGTAAATACAGTTATTCATTATTAATTTTTCATGCACATTTTTATGCTTATAAATGAGATCTTTGTGTAATCAGGCACACAATTATATATATATATATCTCAATATTAAAATTTGATTTCCATTACGTTTTATTTAAAAATGGCAGAATTACATTGTCTTAGCATAAAATAAGATCATTTTCTCTTGTACAAGACGTCTTAGTTTTCTTAAACATTTAATGTGAGTAATATTATGAGAACCTCTCTTTAAATTTTTTTAATCCAATTTCGTAATTTTTTATTCCTGTTTGCTTCAAAAAGTAAATTTCCTTGGTTATAATATAAAAAAGAAATGATTTTGAGAGAAACTTTCGATGTCAAAGAGATTAAGATTGTTATTGTTTATTAACGTCGTCCTGAAATTCAATATGAGAGCTAATGGTGACAGCCCTCGTAATTTTGAACTCTGTCAAGTGACGAGGACGACACCTGAAAAGAAATCTTCCTCTCTAAAATTCCTCACCTCGATAATGTGAGGAATCTTAGGAATTTATAATCTGAGGAATTGGACCTCAATCTGATTTAATGGGCATCTGGGACCTGCTGTATGGTGGGTCTATAATGGTATAAGGGCTCGAAGCCATGAATCGATGAAAACAACGTCAAGGGCAAGTCCCAGATCACGCCCATGTAATGATTATACCTATTGCCCTCGAAATGTCCTTACGGATATTTCGTGAATGCTTCTTGAATCAACAACTCAACTTCCTTTTCTACAAAGCAAATTAATAAATAAATTTGAAGTGACAAAGGGAAATGAAGAGAAAGAAAGATAGAATATGAGAATAATATTCAGAGAGGTTACAGTTGTGAGATCGGTGTTAATGTGGAAGTCACGAAAGTATTCTAGCGTGTTTAGAGGATTTCGTGAGATGAAGACTCAATGCTGTCAGACCAATGGGAGTAGGTAATCGCATCATATACCGGTAAGCGTATTCCTTAGTTGATCATAAAAAATATTAGTACTCAAGAAAAGGACACAACTTTGGATAGAATCCCCCTCATTTGAAGAGTAAATAAAGATATTTTGGATATATTTCTGAATATTTTAATTCACTATTCAGTGCTTGAACTTAAATTACAATTTAGATTTTGTGATTAAACTTCAAGACAACAGATGATGACAGCCGTCGTAACATATATAATATATATCATAACAGGATGTCATCATTCACAGCTACTAGGGTACCACGATCACTTGATAAAAAGCAATCTTTAGTACACTCTGGAAACTAAAGTTTGTTTATAATTCAGTGAGTTCGATTTTAAGAAGCGTCTTTTAATAAAAGCAAATGCGTGTTTGCATTCTAATTCTAACTAAAGATTGATAAGTTTTCCTCTTCAGTTTGGCATTAGAGAATAAAAAGATCGCGAAAGTGATCATTCGTCTTTCGAGTAAAGTAATTGCATTGTGTCTTGAAAATGATTTTAATTTTTCTGATTCTATGATTAAGTTTTAAATTAAAAACTTAATTTATTCTGCACTGCCAATTTAAGTTTTTGAAAATATATCGCGCATGAGAGAGACATTATTAAAGTTTCCCTTTTCCTTGAGATATGTATAAAAGTTTGAACTTGCAAAGCAGTTTGAATTAAATTCATCTCATTTATTTTTAATTACTTTGCGAGCAAAAATTTGAAATTAAGGTCCTACTACATCCGTACAAAAATTACATATAAATGTGTATGTGTGTCAAAGACTTTTCTTTGACTATTTGTATTTAATTATTCAGGGAAATGTGAATGCTTTTATTGTTTAAGATGCGTTATATTTTTAAAAATCAAATAAAGTCTTTGTGTAAGCATATATACACAGAGGGAGAAAGATTTCATTGACAAACGTTTTGCCTATGGAATGAATACACAAGGAAAATTGTAAGACATATCGCAGAAAACAGGTATGTCTATTGAAAATTATGTTAATGGAATTCAAATACAATTATAGAAATAAATATTCCTTTTTTGGGAAAGAAACGATTGTTTCAAATGGACCATTCTTCTAAATTTTTATTTTTAAAAGAAAATATAGTTACAGTTTTGTATATTTTGAGGCGTAATTGTAGTATAGAACTTTTTGTTGTTTTAGTAATCTTTCTTTTTATGCTCCTGTTGCGAAATCAAATGTGCTTTTATTTCAATTTTCCGATAAAATTTCATTTCAAGTTCCAAAAATTCTGAAGGGAATTTTAACTGCTTCAAATTTTCACTAAAATAATTATTTTTAATATCTTCTCTTTGATTTTCCAATGCTCTTCCTTCTTCTGACTGTAATTTAGATGAATGGTTGCCAAGAGGAGCAGTGACGCCGTAAAAGGGGCATTGATGTGATTTATGAGTGAATTTTTGATCCAATGTTAATTTTTAAGGGGTGCAAAGAACTAATTGCTGACTGCCTGAGCAATATTCGCAAGAAAATTGATTACTGGATAAAGCTATAATGAACTGCATCATTTCCGTTTCTCATTCCGAATATGGGTAATTTTCTTAAAATCTCCCTCATATGAAAATTGAGTATATAATTTATTCTGAAAATGTTTATGAAGTTTGACAAAGGTTCTTCGGGATTATGTAACTTGATTGATTGATTGTTTATTAACGTCACACTTAGAAGCAAAACGAGAGCTATTGGCAATATATCTCATAAGTTTCAGCCTCGGTCAAGTAATGAGGTTAATACCTGAACATGGACTTCTCACACCAAAACTTCCACATCACGCCATAGAAAGTACTTAAAACTTCAAAAGATTTAATGTCCATCAGTCCCACTATACACGGGTCTTAAAGGATATTAGGGCTTAAATTCACGACTCGACAGAAAGAAAGCCAGCCTTGAAATCGCGAGCGTAACCACACGGCTACCTAGGCATCTTGGCGTGTGACGAAGACAGAATTGAAACAATTTTTGAGTGCAGAAATCAAGAATACTATCTTCATAATTCTTAGATCATATAGGTCATTTTAAATGCATTATAAGTCAAACCAAAAATAAATCATAACTCCAATTCGCTTGAAGTCCGTATTTTTTCTGATGAGCATATTTCCTATCAATGATCTAAGCGAGCATTTCGGGCATGCTTATCTTAAGGAAAAGTTCTCCCTCTAAAAGAAAGAACTTTCCAGGATTGCTTCTTATTCCATAGCTCGTTTTTACGAAACAAAGCACTCCATTCGAGTATATTCAGATAAGGGATTGTCGCCTCGAGCAATGATAATCCGGCAGACAGCTTTTGCTTCGCGCTTCATAAGCTGGTCCGGGACCTCTTTTGTATCAGGATGCGTCAGGGATCATCTTTTATCCGGAAGGACCGCTTGCAGAGACCTTATGTTCTGATTGGTTTTCCTCACCCTGGTTTTTTTCTTTCTCATCTGGCAATGTAGGTGGTGATGTGGAATTGATTGGACGTGTTGCTTCGAAAGATAACGTTCTTTGTAAGGTAAAAATAATATGTAACGATAAAAGTCATGTTATTTGGAATTTCCGGTTCAAATAGAGGGCGCTAGTTGCACTTGTATTTGATAAAAGTCTGATACAATGTACTACAGTGAGAATCTGGGTTTTTTTTTTTTTTTTGGGGGGGGGGGGGGGGAGATTCTAATAAGTTCCAGCGTTCTACGAGATCATCTTAACACATAAATATTTATGATAAATGAAACAGATCAGAACAATAGAAAATGTTTTTAACTTTATTTATTATATAATATGTATTACTCTAAATAATTTTACTATATTAATTTTATCTTTAATTATCGCCAATATCAATTTTTATACATAAGACATTCATTAAAAATCAATAAAAAAATTCGAGTTAAGAAGTAATGTACTTGATGTGGAAATTTCTGTACCTCATTTGACATTGCTTATGTTCTCACCTTTACCATTATAACTAAGTGATTTGTTTGCATATGACATTCAACGTTATCATCAATCCAGATAAGAAAAAAACCTTTTTTTTTTCAAATTATCCCGCATTGAATATTATAAAACAAAATCTTGCGCATATATCTTTATAAACGCAATTAATGGGAAACCGATCGTAAAATAACTTGATACTGCAAACATTCATACGTACTGTAATAATGTCAAACGCATTGGGAGATTACTATTTCGGAAAATCCTCTACTATAAATTCCTTCTGAAACAGCGTTAATTGGAGTCTTACTGCTCTTAGAAATAAGAAGGGAGTTAGTTAAAAATTAAAAATTGTGTGAAAAGTTTCATTATGGAAGTATTATGAGTAAAATACTTTTTTGTAACGATATAAAAAGATTTCACTATCACCTTCTCACCTTGTTATGAGACAGGACATTAGAATAATTAGTTTCTACATTCGCAGATTATGCAAATTGCAAGCAGTCTGAGTGCGCACCTGTCGTATTAGTATTTATATTCATGCAGCTACTAAAAACAACACAGCAAGGGAAGACATGTTTTCCTGGTATTTATGATCCTTCTACTGTCTTTTTCCAACTATTCAATTTAATTTTTCTCCTGAATCTCTCAGGATTCCCTCCTCTCTTTTGATGGCCCACACTTACTGAGTTCATCCTAGTAGAGTAAAATACACTCATTGCAATAAGAATCTGGCACCAATAAAGAGTTGTGACATTAAAACGAAATTTTACATACAAACGAACAACTTTGATGTAAGTAAGTTATTATAAAATCAAAGCAAAATGATCATTTACTGTAAGAAAAATTACAAATGAATAGAGATTTTAGTACCCTGTTGGGATACCTCTAGCATGAATGCATGATAGGATATGGTGGGTCATTGAGGCATACAAATCCTGTATAAGGTCCTGCGGTATCCTGTTCAACAGTTGCTGTAAACGAGTCTTTAGATCGACCAAACTCGTAGGGTGGTCCACCTGGTCTCCTAAATAATAACAGACATGCTCAATCGGTGACAAATCTGGGGATCGAGCATGTGAAGGAAGGATGATAATGTAGCGGATGCAGTCCTGTGAAATTCTTGCTGTGTGTGTGTGAGCATTGTCCTGATGAAAAATGGCTCCTGGGAGCCCTGACATGAGTGACAACATATGTGGCTGAAGACTGTCACTAACGTACCTCTGGGCTGTAATGGTGCCGTAGTCAATATTAGGGGTGACTGAGTGTAGTATGCGACAGCAGTTGTGGAAGAGGTATGCCGCTGTAGAGTGAAGGCAGGATTGAGACGTTCTCCATGGGGCTTTCCAACACGTACACGATTTTCATCACTGCCCGAATTGAATCTAGAATCGTAGTTAAAGACGACCTGATTCTCTTCGATTGTAGTCCAATCTTTTCGAGCCCGACAAAAGGAGGTGACGGTGAGTGGGTGTCAAAGGCATTATGCGTAATGGGCGCCACGATAGTAACTGTCTATCTACCAGCCGTCTTGTGATGGTACGCATTGACACATAGGCCCGTAATGAAAATATTGTCTGTGTTTGTATTTTGGACAATGAGACAGTTGGCGCTATGCGAGCGTGTCGTATGTCGTGACGGTCTTCTCGACTATTGTTCTGTTGAGAGCGTCCTGATCCTGGTCACCGTGCAATAGATCTCTCTCTTGTCCATTAATCCCAATACCTCTTCACAATAAAATCAGAACGGCTTAGGTATAATATATATATATATATATATATATATATATATATATATACCTGTGTGTGTGTGTGTGTGTGCCTGACACTTACATTCATGTCAAGTTTCATAATAATCCCACTCTTACTTCTTGGCGTGTAAATTTTTATGGCATACGAGTGTACATATCGCACAAGAATATTCATAATTCTTGTTATGTAACTAGTCAGTTACACGGTAGCAGTTTTTAGATACTCAAATTTTGCTCACATTCCTGTCTACGAGGATACTCGATAGTTGTTCTTCATCACTATGTTCTATTCTAGGATGATAATTTTATGATACAAACTGTATCGTTTTCAATTATTCATTGGCTATTAATTTTTGTAAATGTTTGAACTAACTTAATTTTTGTTCTATTTCAACGAGTGATATTCTCAAGTGCAATATTAGATTAAATGACAAATAATTCGTGTTTTAAATATTAAATTTGCCTGGATTATGCGTAACTACAGATCTGATTGATTTGAAGGGTGAGATATGTTCACACATCTAATTATTCCCTCCAGATACAAGGATATTAAAATATACACAAAGATTATTGCTAATTAAAATAATGAGAAATAATTTTTCGATAATAAATCTCTTAGGTGGGTTCCACATTTGATATTGCTTGAGCTTTATTTCCACCAACATTTTATATTGGAATTGGGCGGTAAATGAATGCATTGCACTTATTAGTAAAAATTATCAACAAATGCACGAGGCTTTATTGAAGAGTATTGTCTCAGTAACATAAACTGTTTCATATGTTATCTGATTTTCATAATTTTTGTTGTACCTGATATTTCAATTTAACGTATTATGCGCTTTGCCTTATATTTCCTATCATTGTTTACTCACTAGCATCAACTAATCTGGCAACCCACCGTAGGAGAATTCTAATGGGGCTTGGGGTGATAACAAGCTTTTAATGATAGCTTTCATCTCATTATGAGAACGAGAGTTAGACCCCAGAGTTTTTTTTTTTTTGAAGTTTAGGAAGAGGTGAAGATCTCAAGTTAGAAATCGTTTGCAATGACATCTAGCAGCTTCAAAATTTTCTTTACGAGAGTCATCACCTAATTCAGTTCGCAGCATAATAAAGTTTCGAAGTAAATTTTAAAACAAATCTAACAAACATTTAAAACAAAGATTATTTGTTTATCTTTAAAATTTGGTTTAAAAATCAAATTTTAAAGATCGCATTAAACTAATATTTTAAATGTTAATTTTGTGCGAAAATTTAGTTCAATAAATTCAGGAAACTTTAAAATCAAGTATGAATGTACTATTCCAAACAATTTAGACTGCAAATATTAGTGATTTAAAGAATGAAACCAGTGCCATGTAATGTTTCATATGTTGACAAGTGCTTTAGATTAATAACTTTTAATAACTAATTTAAATAAGTATCAAAATGTAATATAAAGTATAATTTTTTTTAAATTTGTAAACTCAGTAAATATCCTTTTACTACAAAATCTCGAGTGATAAATAAGAGAAATCAGAAGCGTATGATAAAAAAAGTTCACCTTTCAAGATAAAATTGTTTCGAATCGTTCCTTAGCGTCTAGTTATACGCGCGAGACACGCTGATTGGCTATAATTATGACTGCACTTGAGGATGGCTATTCGACGTTTCGTAAGATGTAATGAGATGCTGTCTTTGTTCAAAATTTTCTTATATTTATTATAAAGCTCTTTAATTCACAAATTAAATTTGTAAATTTTGAATTATTTTTGCCTGTTTAACATGCAAATGATAATAAATTTATTTCCTATTTTTTTTATCGAATTTAATACATTAGTAAGGTTTTGCGTATATAGTGCCTTCAGAGAATTAAAAGTGATATATTTATTGATATCAAAGCACGTTTACAACAGTATAAAATAATTTTGTAGTACGGAATAAGAGGAAATTGTTTCAGTAGTACTTTTCATAGAAACATAATTTTTTGCATGTTAAAAACTTTTTTTTAATTCTTTTTCTGAACAAGACTACTAAAAATTATTTTTTTAAGTTCTTCTGATGGCTTAAGTCTTTAAAAATATAAAACACTTGAGCTGTCTGTGCTTGTTTGAAAAAAATAGAAATTAATTTTATTTATGATTCAATTCATAATTCGATATACTCCATTTTTTTAAAAATGTATTATTTCTTCTTGACATCTTGTTGCTTGAGTTCATTAATAAAAGCTTAAGAAAGATATTGTACAAAATTGCTAAGTCACATTACGCTGTTTGTCTTTGAAAAAAAATTTCCAGCTATGTGTATTAAATTTAAAAAATGGAATGTAAAACTCAATGTATATTAAAAACTTTTAAAGCTAGGTGTTTCAAATGTTCTAAAGTTCTGAATATCATTGATGGGAATGGTACTAAGGTTATTTTCCCCATTAATTTATCTTCATTCATTTAAATATCATAAAAAACATTACCATTTGAGGGTTAGTGCGTCAGAAATCTGATTTGACGACATGTTAGAGAGGAGGTCGCTTAATATCCTCAATAGTAGTCTAAATTACGGACCAATCATCTGAAATCTAGATAATATCATTCCTGAGAAGCCGTCAAAGAAAAGACAGCCTTTTCTTAAAAATTTTCCTAATATTCTCCACATCGGGGTATATATATATATATATATATATATATATATATATATATATATATATATATATATATATATATATATATATATATATATATCGGAAATGCTCTGGATATTACTCAATTATCGCCAAAAGTTGGTTTGAGCCAGTTCCTTTGATCTATGTCCAAAGTGTGAAGACAGAAACTCATTTTACGAAATATCAGAGATATACAAATATTGCCGTTCCCGTAAGACATGAATGATCTGCTGTCGAAGGGGTTTATTGTTTTGTGCACTCATGACAGAGCACGTTGTAGACCTTAAGAAATGAGAGTTTCAGAGAAAAATGTTTCGACGATAAAACCAGCCGTAAGTCTACACCATACAATCATGTAATCAGAATGCAGTGGTTATTAATGCGTGGCATTGGGAGGAGAAATACCCAATTTGCGGCAATTTTGATTATTCACAATTCCATCTAAAGAAAAATTCGCCTCATCTGATCATAAATGTTTCCAAGACCCTGCGTCATGGACTTCCATTCTCGCCAAAAATTGACAAACAAAATCAGAGAGGGTTTGGTGATTTTGAGGTTACTACATTTGTATTACGAGGATCTTATATGGATACCATTTTAAAAAGGATCGTAGAATTTATCGTGCTATCGTGCCAACTCATGTGACACCGATCGAGCACTTCTGATAAATTGCACTTGTGACTTCTTCCACAGTTTCATTCGCAACCTATTTCCACTTTCTTTTCTGGTAGTACACCCAAGTAAGTCTCCAGTCTCTTCAAATTTCATAATCATCTTCTTCAAACTGTTCTTAGACATGGGCCTTTTCCGCAATCCCTTTAAATGATAATATTCATTAAGTGCAACTAATGCTGCCGTTCTGCTACTGCTGTCGTTCTGATAAAACAATTTCACCAGTAAAGTTCGATCTTTTTCTTTAAGGGTATGATTTAAAATGTTAAATTTGTGCAGAATGATTTTTTTTGCTCTGATTGCCTCTTTATATGTTTTATATAATTTGCATAGGAATATTTGACGAGAGCCATCTGGTGGAAAAAATTTGAAGTAATTTTATTGTAGAAATCTTCTCCCCTTGGTTCACATAATGCATATACCAATTGATTTAACATAGTGAAATTGATCTTTTTTTGAGTACTCGGGTCTCCTAATATTAACAACGACATCATTTCTTTTGAAGTTATGGCTTTGTAGGCATTATCTTTTCATCACAAGACGCGTATTACCAAACTGTTCTTTACTATGAAACATTGCTTTCTGAATTTTTTAATTCCATAAACATCTTAAAGTCGAATTAAATAATAAATAAGTTCAAAAGCTCAGACGAAAATTCGATAAAGACAACATAGCTTATTTTCTATCAACACATATTATACGCAGGACTTATCTCTCTCGCTCGAATTATTTTTTACTCATTTAATTCTAGTTTACATTCAAATGATAAAGTCCTAGTAGACTAAGTCACTCGTTCCGATTCACTTATCTTGATTATATAAGATTCAACTCTCGTTACTCCAACTAGGTGTCACTTCCATCTGAGTTCAATACAAATGATTTTTCACGACGATTTAATCCAACTTACAAACAACTATAAGTTTGTTGTCGTCATCTTACCATTTATCTCCCTTTTCTTTCCTTTCAATCATGTTTCGCTTATTTATCACGATCCTTAATTCGATTCATTAAATTCCTTTTGTTTATCTCCATCTAATTTACCTAATCACAATTCACTATGGTTGGCAAAGAGCTGTTATTTTATGTAATTGAGAATACCCAAACGTCTCCGAGGTTAATGAAAAGAAAATCACGGAGTCCAACAACACAAACATACCGTGCGCTTTTACTCCAAAGTATGTTAATCTTCTAGGATTTTTTTAAAATATTTTGAGATAACTCATTTGAAAAAAAGAATATTTCTTGTACTTTTTATAATATCAAAGCTGTGTTATGTTTGATAAGAGAAACAAGTTTAATGTCATTAAAAAAATTGATCTTTTCTCTAAATTTTTGTTACTTTTCAAAATATTTCATAATTAATTGTTTAATCTCATTGATATATGTATTAGATTTTCTGATAATATCTCAAGTTAAAAATACTTCATTCCATGCAACGAAAAATTATATAATTCATTCTTCTTTTAAAATGGGAAGACTGAAGAATATCAAAATTAAAGATTTTTTTTAAAAAAAAATTGTATTATGATAAAAAGCTATCGATAAAAGCATTCTTCTTTGATTCAATCAAAAAATATTTGAAGTAATGTTAAAAATTATACAATTTTAGTTGAAAATATGATAGTCGCAAATGTTAATTAATCTTTCTTTCAATTACTGTTCATTATTTCTTATCATATTGGGGCATTTCTAGATTAAATTTGCAATGCTTATTTATGTGCAACCAGATTTTATGTGACCAATGAACTTAAGAAACTAAGTATAAACTAAGGAGTTATGGTTAAAAGCACTAAATCAATGCTGGAATATTTGCACATTAATTTAGAATACATAAATTTAAAAAAAGTTTCGCAAATTCTTCGGAAATTTAATTTTTCAAAATATAATTCACTGGATGGTAGTTATAAAATCTAAATGGGTTTAAACAACACAAATTTCAAGAGAAATTTAATAAAAAAAATTTAAAATTATATTTTTTTGTGATTAAGTCTAGAAATGAATACTTCCCAATCATTGTTTAAGCTTTTCCCGGATAAATGTACTTCCCACGCTGTTCCCTTGGATGTATCACCCTAAAGAAGAGGTGCTGTTTAGAGTGCTGCTGCTATTATTAGTAGTAGAAATAAAAGCAATAATAATAATTATTATTATTGTTGTTACTGAGATAGTTTTTTGGAAGCTTCAATATACGACAGCACTTCAAAAAGTTACCTGAGGGGGGGGGGGGTAAATGGTAAACGACTTTATAAAACACAAATATTGGAATACCTCACTTAAGAATTTTCCACTGATAGGTTTTCTTTTTTTTGTGAGAAGTCCATAAGTTCTACACCATTCAGAACATTAAAAATCGTCATCGTCATTTTTCATTTTGAGCCCGTTTTCGTCCCATCATTCCTCCGGGTGTGACGAAAGAGTACTAAGTTGGCTTGGAAAGTTAACTGAGGATTCATCGTTGATCTAACTATTCGGCCTAGACACTAAGCAGCGCACTGACCCAAAAGCTATGGATATGCAGATGTGTACTGCCTGAAGGGACTTTGTAGGTACGGGCATTTTTTAACCTAATTAACTAAATCTCTCAGTTCTCCGGTAGATTTCGGACCAGACCAACGCCGAATTAGCGGAAACGCCGGATCACTAGAAAATCACTAATAGTAATACATTAAAGTAGCAAAACAATGAATAATTGTAAACACTTTAAGAAAATATCAGACACAAAAAAACTAAATTTACTTAAAAAAAATTACTGTTTTGTATCCGTAGTATATATTATTTCATTGAAATAGAAGGCCAAAAATAGTGTTTGTGTTTCATATCCTCTTATGAAAAGGGCTGGTTTACTGGCAGGAAAGGAAAAAAGAAATGCCAGATTGTAGAGGGAATACTGTACATTCATAAGCCACTAAAAAGATATTCCAATCTTCCTGCTGCTATTGAAACACAATAGGTTATTGTCTGCCAAATAAACATCAATAGAAGAAAAACATCATAACTAACTAACATTTTAAACTCAAAATCGTGAACAAGAACTTCAATTTTTTTTTTCTGCTAATAATAAAATTGTTTTTTAAAAATTATCTCTAATAAGCATTTGAATTTCATGACTTTGTGGCTCCTTTGTTCTCTTTACAACCATCATTGTATCGTTTTTTTGAGATGCCTAACGTTGGAAATCGATTTTACAAATCTATTCCACGTCACCAACTATCAAAATTGGAGAGAAAAAATTCCTAGACGTAGTTTTTGAAAGGATATTTCGGGACAAAAGATAATCCTTGACGCTTCTTGACACAAAAGAGATGTCTCAGATCGGCTTACGGAGCGAGAAGCTAAAGATGGGTCCCAGATTATCACAGCTCGAGGCGACAATCCTTCATCAGTATTGAAGTGTTTTATTTCAAAAACTATTCATACTCGGAAGCAATTGTAGAAAAATAAACTTTTCTAGAAAAAAAAAAAGTTGCCTTCGACTTTAAATGAATCTAAATAAATAGTTTGCATTTGGCAATCAATATCGAATATAGAAACGATGTGATTGGTTGATATATTAATGGTCTTCCTTTTCATCCCATTGTCATCTTAATTTGAATTGAATACGTGTAAATGAATTACTTAAATGCAGTCGGCTGATTGAGTTATTTTATTAAAATCGCACTAGAAGCAACACGAGAGCTGTTGGAGAAGAACATCGTAATTTTGAACCTCAATCTAGTGACAAGTCGACCTGCAACCGACTTCTCCAAACGTTCATACTACACCAACTGGAGGACATTGAGTCTTGACCGATTTAACGTGCATCATCCCTGGCTACACGGTGGATCTTTGGTGGCATCAAAGATTACACCCACGCTTCGCAGGGAATCGCTGTTCATGAATCCACGATCACGACCACTATGGCTATCGCTGATATAAATGCAATTGAAGTTCGATATTAATTTATTTATTCAATTAAATATTTGCTGTATGGTAATTTTTTCACAGTCTATATATATATATATATATATATATATATATAAGCCTTGAGTGTCGATGGGTATTTCAAAAAGATCATAACATAGTCTCTTGGTAAATACACTATCGCTTAATGCATGGACGAAAGACAATTACATACGTTAAGCAGACGAAAACAAATATAATTACAAATACGAACATGCAAAAATGATGTTCCAGTACTGATGCGCGTATTATCCTTCCTGTTTCAATCTCTGTTACGAAAGAAATACGCTCCTCTGCTAGTCGTCCCTGGCATCTACACTGCGAGAGAGCGAATACTTTCCTCTCATTTCACTGGGCAGAGCCCTTTTGTGTTTCATAACGTTGTCTATTGAAAATTTTCTCATATCTCGCGCATCTTGACCATGAACTTGACATTGACCATTATGGAAAAGGTTTTTTTAATGCGAGAAGAGCTCGGTTTCAACCATTTTAGTCAAAATACTTAAGACGAATTGAACTTGTAAACGCTTATAATGGTGAGCTATTTGATTTGGAGCCAGTTATGTAAATAATGTCATCAAAGAGTTAAGTAAATGTATCATTACTTTTAATGATACAGCCTTAAAATTACATTAACTGATAAAGTAAAGATCAGTAAGAAATCTTTACTTTACATTTTTCAGCATTTTATATTTTAAAAAGAAGTTATTACGTACTCAAAAGTTTTCTTCTTAAAAATAGTAAGTTAAGAAAATGTTTTTAAAAAGTCTGTGATTTCTAACAAGATTTAAAAAACAGAACTGATATTCCATCATTTTTCTTCATTTTTTTTCTAGAGCTCCTTCTCTTCCTTTTCAGAATATATATAATCTTTACAGTCATATCTTATGTATTTGTATCTCTGTTTACCAACTTCTCTTTGTTCATTGATTAAATCTGAATCACCTATTTCCTCCCTTTCCATAAAAAAAAATAATCGATTTTCTTCTTCCTTGAATGAAAACACATATGCGTTTACCAGAACAATCAGTACCCCTTTTTTGATGTTACATTAATATATTTTGTTCAATAAAATGTACGATGCTTGTTCAAAATACTTGTTTTGATAAAAAGCAGAGACTGAGCATGGTTGCTGAGGGTATTAAAAATAAAAACTGGTATTGCCAATGTGTGTGCACACAATTTGTTAAACGGTGCCAAAATAAATATAAACACTGATTCATAAATTTTATTTGATTGAGTAGCTATTTTCTACCCAAAACCTTTAATTAGAATGCTTTGATTAGTCTTTTTGTGCATCAAGTTATTACCATCGATGACTCCTGGAATTATCATTCTACACCACAAACCAAGCACAATAATTGATTGCCTCCAGTGAATCTTCTCCAAAGAAGATGAAAACAGTCCCATTGACTGGAAAAATTATTGTGATTATTTTTGAATGCAAAGGGTGTTACACTCATGGACTTGTTAGGAAAAGGAAAAGTAATCAGGGGATTATACTACAGAGACTTACCTCATTCTTATTCTTAATACCCTATTTCACATTCCCAACACAGATTTTTATGAATCATTGTCTTACAGCTTACGTCATTTCTTATCTGTTTACATCTTTGTGTCTCAACTTCTGTTCCTTTTTTCAACAATTTCATCTATAACAACTACTAACTCCCCTTCCACTAAACAAAGACAATCAATCTTTGCTGCCGTAAATGAAACGTATATGTTTTCACAGAACTAATTAGCTCCCTTTTGGCGTGTCATCTATGTATTTTATTCCTTTATATGCATTCACGATTTTGTAAACAACGACCGAGTGCAAAAGTCTCAAGAGAAAATTTATTTTTCAAGGTTTAATACACAAGTCAATAATAAATATGCTCTTATTTCTTTGACGAAACTTTACGCTGAATTAAATCTAAACCATTTTAAATGTCTTCGTCTTTATTTCTCAAACAACCTAAAGATCTTGGCTTTTCATTCAGGCATCAAGTAATTTCATAATACATAAAAGATAAGCTGTATCTCTTTTGAACTGATAATTCTGACTATAAAAGATATGTTCAAAACGAGAGAATTTCATTTTGTGGGCGATAATATAAAACTTGAAAGCATCAAAAAGCTTCTTTTCTGGCATCAAAGAGTTCATGAAAATTGTTTGTGTTTATTCATTAAAACTCTTAAATACCTTAAATATAGTCTTTGCTCATTTATGAAACTAATTTAAATGTATTATAAATTGAATGGCATTAAAATATCAAAAGTAATGTGAAAGGAATATGCTTATATCCAAATGGCAGTAGTATCGCGAAAGAATGTAAAAAGCTGATGTGCATGGTCAGGGATTTCATTTGTACGCAAATGATTCATGTGATTTTCTGATGTCATTATGGCAGCACGACGGGAATTAAAAGACTTTGAAGGTGAAATGATAGTTGCAGCTTGACGCATTGGACATTCTATTTCGGATATTATAAGGAAATTGATTTCACTATAGTGTCTAGAATATGGAAAGAAAATATTATTTTAGGCATTACGTCACATCATGGATACCAAATACCGATACATACAACGCAAATACCGAATGCGTATATTTAATGATCAAGATTTGCGACGTATACATAAAGTATTCAGTGTTACCAGATCAATGATAATGAATAATCCATTGACGACGTTCAATAAACTTGTTCGTGAGAATAGTCGGCGAAATTTGGTGCTGATCGGCTATGACAATAGAAGACCGATTCTAGGCCCTTTACTAGCAACGCGTCATCAGCTGCTGCGCTTCTGTTAATCGTGTAAATATATCTGTCAGACCTTAAATGTAAAACATTACTTAGGAAAATGAGTCAAAATTTCAGTTACCTGATAAGTAACACTGAATGAATTAACAGCAATAATCAATGGGTTATGTACAATAAAATTGGTTGTGAAGGCATTGTAGAGTGAAATTTGATGTTGATTAAATATGTCAACGGAAGGTCGACTCAAGGGTTTTACTAATAACATGTTTTCGGCTGCAGCACTTATTTTAAGCTCATGAAAATATAAGTTGGACTGTTCGAAAAAAACATTGCAAGGTCAAATGAGTCACGAATCCAGTTAGCAAAAACTGATTACCAGTTACAGTGTAGCTCAGACTCCAAGAGAAGCTGAGAGGACTCCACAAAAGCATGAGCTGTTTTTGCAAAGCATAGACTGGAATTTCTATTGAAACTGAACCGATAATTTACCAAAAATGGTTATGTTCATCTAACATACTTGGAGAACATTTGCAGCCAATAATGGATTCATGTATCCACACTACGTGGAAATTTTCAGTATGACAATACGCCATGTCGCTAAACCAAGAATATATATGATTGGTTTGAGGAGCATTCTGCAGATAAATCTAGTTAGTGATTTGGCAATCTAAATCGTCAGACATGAATCACATTAAACATGAATGGAACTTGATCGAGAGGTCAGTGCAAAATTCGGCTCCGGTTACTAGTGCGTGGATGGGAGTACAAGCAACATGGCTGAATATTTTCTGGGAATTTACCATAATTTGTTGAAGAAACGGCATTCGAGTTGCTATGATTCACAGGAAAAAGGAAATCACACATGATTTTAGGTACTTTTCCTTGACTTGTGGCACTTAATGTACAAGTAATTTCAAAAGTATGTTTCTCAACTTTAATTAAAAAGAACATTTTAAATACACATTCTAGACGTAAAATTATTAAAATTTTTACCTACTTTCATTTACCATTTTTTATATTACTTCTTTTATGTAGTTTATGACTGTCAGACATACACATACATGCTTCTTCCTTTCAAATCGATTTTAATAAGAAAATTGCTGAAAGACGTATATAGAAATATTTAAATAGTGTGAAGTAGTAATTAAACGGTTTTCGTCAATTAAAATTATTAAATTAATTATTAAAAATATTTTATAATAAGTAATTTCATAAATAATTTCTAATCTCAATGCTGCTTTAAAGTTTGATTAATTATTTCTTTGTGTGTAGCAATTTACTACAATGATTTGCTCAATTATATTTAGAAGATACAATTGTTGAATAAATAGAAAATGTTTCTTTTCCTTAGGATTATAAAGGAAGTTTTCTTTTGTTTATTGCTCTCCTTTAATACGATTCCAAGAGTAAATTGGTTTAAACAATCAAGAGCATTCTAGCGGAAGGAAACTTTATTGCATCTATTTTTTTGCTGAGTTGAAATATTTTGTTTGTTTTTTCAAACGTTTCTTCTCTCTATAAGTAATTTCGAATAAGTATTCCAGGACTGTTCTTCATATCTTATCTTCTTTGAAAATCACTTTAGATAGCATTGGTGTAGTGCTCAATCATTTTAAGAGTTCTTTTTTTAATCTTTTGAATGGAATAAAATATATTCTTAGGATAGGTCTTAACCGTAGTCAATATCTGTTTTGCATTTTCAAAATTTGAGATAAATAAATGTTCGTACTTCGATTTAAAAGAATAGTTTCAAATATAACCATTGTGAATGGTTAAAAATTAGAAATTTTAATGTTGTATAAATAATTCACAAACAATGATTATGTTTTTATAACGATTGCGTAATCTGTAAATAATTCAGTAATGTTCTCATAAATCGTATTTCTTAACTAAGCAAATTACAATATAAATGCAAATCACTCATATTTCTGCTAATGTCTTTACTTATTTTAATGAAGAAAATAATAAGGAATTCTGGAATTAAATAATAATTTTTATTATCAAATATTTTTATGAAGTCTTGTCAAAAATTATAATTTTTTCTAAGTCTGTTGGTATTTTCAGAAATATTTAAACCTCATATGTAGTTCAGCCGGAACTAATAGATCAGTCGATATGTTAAATATAGTGTGGCCGCTTTATCTCCTAATAGTGGGGTATGGAAGTTTGGAAAAAGATTTCCTACTCAGGTGTCATCCTCGTTACTTGATCTAGGTTCAGAATTACAAGGGCGGTTGCAAATTACCTTTATGTTGCCTTTAAGTTTGACGTTTATAAGCTTGCAAAGTTGCAATCGATCAAATCTATTAGATCTCAAATATTGCTGCGAATATCAGTGAAGTTTTAAATTTAATACTTTTACTTAATTTTCATTAATGGAAAAGAGTTTTAATTTAGAACAAGAATTATTTTCGTATACCCTGTGGCCATGCAAATTGCAACATTATGAATGGAGCCTCCAAAACCATCTGAAAATTTTGTTATGTTTACACAGAAACAGGTGGCACAAATGATTAATATTTCACCTCAGACGCACATGGAAGGGGCCTATAACGACACAACTAGTTCTATCCAATGAAAGAGTAGATTGTGATTTTTAAGTGCTAAACCTGTATTTTCGAGTGGTTGTTTTAGTTAGAAGATTCAGTATCCGTAGAAAAATATTACGAGCAACATTCGACAGCGTTTCTGGGTTCGTACAAGGAAGATTTGTTTGCCAATATAGAATGCGATTATTCTTTCGAGTGGTCTGCAACCATGAAATGTTATTGCGGATCTGTAATCGATGGTTGCAGAAAGGAAAAACTGAGTAATAGCACCAATTTCACTACTTCACGTGATGACAGATATATTGCGTTCATCGTAGCAATGGGTTGTTCTACCACATCAGGATCCATATCACAAAAGTACAGTAACAATCGTACAATAGGCAGGGCCTGACACATCATTCAATCTTGTTTGCAGCTCAGTGGAATGTCCACCGGTCGTCCATTCCTGTGATTTACATTTGATTCAAAACAACAGTCGTTTGCCTATGCAAAGGAATACTGAATTGCTGACATGGACAATGAAAAGGCATGTCATTGTCTTCACAGACAAATCACACTTCTGCCCGCAATACCACTTATGATTAAAATCTGGAGACATCGTGGAGGAAAGTTGCTTAACTCTTGTCCTGAGTATCGCCATACTAGTCGTGTACTCGGTATTATGTTTAGAGTGGTATTGAATTTCTGTATGAAATTCCTTATTTCACATTACCAATCCGCTGACCATAAGTGCTACACCTCTGAGATATTAGATAATGCTATTCACTTTTACCTTCACTTCTTTCTTGCGGGATATTACAACAGGACAATACGTGGCAACACTTGGCCCACGATGCTCAAGACTTCTTCGACACCGACCAGTCTATCTGCATCATTATCCTCAAATCAATTCATTACACTTCTTACCTTCATTTAATTTGCAGGATCACGTTTCAATTGATAGGAATGGAAACGGAACTTTAAATATTAAATCAGAAATTAACTCCACATATCAGTTAAAGGAAGGTTCGTGATTAGAGCTTAACGCTACAACGGGACTTCTGTAGATTAGATTGGAATTGAAGTATAATGAATAGAATTGAAGAAATGTACGTACAAGCAGCGAAGTACTATCTTACTGAAGTAAATACTTTAATACGTGATAAAGATAGTGAGCTGAATTTATCAAGTGAAACATCTGTGTCACACCTGTGCTGAGTGAATCAAGATAGCTTTCGGAGTGAATCAAGATAATATTCCCAAGGTGCCAGTGAATTGAAGCCTCAAACCCGCTAGGGCCGGTAAGGAAAGCAATCTATATTTAATTAAATATTAAATCAGAGGCGATAGGGATTAATTACCATTAATAAAGTAGGTTATTGTTTCATCGTTGATTTGAATAAAATAATTTAGTTTCATGAATTTCTAACCCCCCCCCTCATTGGACTGTTAATTCAAGACTATTTTAAATACGATTAATAATTACCGAAAAATGAAATAATAAGGGGAACTAGTAACGTAATGTTCACGTTACTTTTGCTTAAAAATATTCAGTTAATACATTCAAGAATCAGCAATTAAATATTCGTCTGTATTACTCTAATCTTTCCAAAATAACCGCATTTTAAAATATTCTGAGAAAGGATCCATTCTTAAATTAATGTAAGAACTTTTTACGTAAATGAAAAGAACGAGATTTCTTAATTTAGAATCCATCTCGCTTGCGTGCATTTTAATTACGCGGGCCTTTTGTCACCGTCTTAATGAATTTAGGGAGGCGAAAGACGCGTTTTCTTATTTATATTTTCCAATTGTAACTCATCGGTGAGAATAATAATTACTTTAAAAGAATTATTACTTTGTCGAATAATCAACTGACAAATGCACTGGATAGTGTTGGGAATATTATACGATCTGCCGCAATTAGCACATTTTATTCAGTATGTTGATGCAAACTCATATAAAAAGAATTCATCCATGTTAACTATGCTAAGATATGAGTTTTTAGGAAATTAGTAGATAAAATTCTAAATTAAATTAATAGCAAGCTAATAAATATCTTTTCAAAGGCTTTGAATTGGAAAAAAAATCAAATTATGAACTGAAAATTTAAAAGCGTAATTTCTAAGAAAATAGTGGTATTATCTGCTTTCAAGTGAATTGTCTCACTGTTTGACAACCAGATGAAAAAAGTATCAATTTACATACATAACACTCTGAACGCTGAAAAGGCTCCTCTGTTAAGACATGTATTAATGCTATAGAAATCGACTTATGTGCGAAGGCATGTCTAATATCTACTACATACGAGGTTCCCGGAATGTTCTGTCCATTTGTAAAATTGAGTAAAATCATATATTGTTATACATTTAATAATATTTATAGTAGAATTTAATTTTCATCGTCATTTTATTACTTTGCCTACGTGACGGTAATTTGTGAATATTTTTTTAAAAAAAGGCCTTGTCTTTTGATCCATCACAATTCAAGCAGTACTTGGTTATGATTTATTCAAGTTTTGAAGTTTTTTCCCTTCAAAACAATTTTTAAGGAGAGCAGAAGATGGGAATAGGAGAGTACTAGGTCTGGGGAGTGTGGCGGATGTGATACAGAATTTCCCAGTTTAGCTCTTCGAATTTCATATGGGTCTCCAAAGCAATACGTGGTCTGACAATATCATAATCCAGTATAGTGTGCTTCTCGTTGAATATCGCGTAACAGTTTTCAAATGCTTACCTTGAATCAACTATGTACTAACAATAATTCCCTTTATTCAGCTATTTGTTAGGTTTCAAAAGCTAGTAATGCATCTTTTCCCTTGGTCGTTGCAACCTAGATACGGCCTTCTCTTATCCAGGCTACAGCTCAGTTTAGAGGTGGAGGGATCAGGTTTTGTAAATCCACAATTTTGTTGTTGTTTTTCTTACAGGATTTTCGTAGGTAATTCACTTTTAATCTCCAATTATCATCCTGTCCAAGAAGGTTTTATTTATGTTCCTAGCAAACAAATATTTGCGTATGACAATTAACCTTATTAACGACGGAAAACTGTATTCTAAAATAAATATTATTAAATGTACGAAAAATATTTTTATTTTCTTTCACTTCACAAACCGACATATATATATATATATATATATATATATATATAACTAAATAAATTGTATAACTCAAAATATTTACGTATTTAATTTTACAGTCCTCTCATTAAAATGCAAATTATTAGGGCAAATTTTTGTCAAAGGCATTTTGGGAACTGGAAATTTTTTTAATTTTTCATTATTTTAATCCGAGTGTAAACATACTTTGTTTTATTGTTATGTTTGAAATATGTCATGATATAACAACATCCCTCGCGATCTGAAGGTATGCATTATAATAATTAATATCCAACGTTAAGGGTTATTAAACTCGAAATATTCTTATACCTGTTGAAAAAAAGAAAGTTTAAAAAAACTTTCCATAAGAGTAGAATTTCAAGGAAAAACTTTGATCATGTTATCTCTATTAATAGTTGAATTGAGTGAAGTCGTATCTCTCGAATCATTCAATATTAAAATCAATATGTCTTAACAATTATGTAGCACCGAGAAACTGTGATATGATTTTTAAAATAGGGACAATGGCTTTGAATGTTTTCGTTTGAGAATTTTTCAAATTTTTAACTTGGCAAAAGTTTGTTGGTTCCATCAGGCATTCTGAGACGCTAAAATAGTTTCATTCAGTTTCAAGAAGCGAAAAGTAAAAATGCTTCTTAAATTATTGAAGCTTCATCTAACAATAACTTATTGATATTGAAGTGCGTTTTGTTTCAAAACAAAGTTGAGGGTTTTGAAGCACCTTGAACAATGTTTTTATTTAGGAAGAATCTCTTTCTCCTCTAAGAAACACTTCTAAATCACTTACATAAGAACAATTTTTTAAAATCATATGAATAATATAACCGACTAAGAGACATAGAATTATATTTTTCCGCCTATATGCTGCGCCTCTTGAAGATTTTCTCTAACGGATGATTAAAATTTGATTATCTTTATAGGGTGAATGATAGTTTAACATCTAATGAAGTATAGTTTAATTATCTGTAATGGATGAATAAATTTGAGTATAAATACCTCTATATTCAATGAATTATGGTTTGATTTTCTCTAATGAATATGATATCCAGGTTCAAAAACTGTTTTTTCAATCATATATGTGAGATTTCTAAGACTTTCTTGCTTACGTAAGTACCCCCATTATATAAGCACCCCCAGCACTGCCAATACCAAAATAATAATAATAACAGATGGACGTAATGATTCTCTATCTTGCACGGATTCCATTTTTAGAGAACCCTGTTTACCTTTGATTTCCAGTTTCTGCAAATTCTGTATAGTTTCTCCAGAAAACCTAGCTTCTGCAAACTCTACAAGACACCGCTTTTCATTGTTTTACCACAAAGTAAGAACAAAGAAGGTTGGCTGATACAGGATTGTATACGACGGTTTTGTTTGTTTCATATTGCTTTATAAATGTTGAAGTTTTACATGAATTATATACAATTCTTGCTTTTATTAATAATGATTTTTCATCATCGTACACTATATATTAAAAACGACGAACCAAAAAGGTGTTATGAGAATGGGATAAAAACTACGAAAATTGATGGGTTTGTAATGAAAGCGAAAGCATTAATAGTGTCCTAGGAATATAATGCTTTATTCGAGAAATACAGCCACGTCTAAAAATTAATCGGTAGATAGGACGGATGTGCCCTTGCTGCTTGTCATACACGTTCCAATGAGCAAGTTAGATCGGAGTGCGATCCAGGGATGGTCGGAGACGCCTTCTCATAGACCCCAAGCTTGCTTTATGGTAAGTGGTCAGGTGATCGGCCGGCCAGGGAAGCATTGGAAAAGCACAAATACTTACAGTAGAAAAAGCGTTCACTGTCCGGCCGAGCATTCTGAGTAAGATGAAAAGAAACTACGGCTCGTAAAAGGAAAAGGTACATTACAGAGCGTAGAAAGTACTGCCAAGGATGTAAAAGTGTCATGGCATACTGCCAAATGGATTTGGTTCTCTAATGAAATGACATCTTTACCATAAATCATGGTTGCTTGGCTGTGTAGGGATGACAATCTGATGAAAAATCTCACTTCGGTCCAGGACGTCTTCAGATGTCTTTGCTGGCCATCGCAGCTCAATTCGAAGAAAAATCATCGCTGAAAACAATTATATTCTAGCCCGGAGATTTCAGTTCAAATATTCTCAATGTCTCTGTAAACTCGCCTTGCTCGACATAAGGACCACCGTGACCTCAGCAATCATTTGCGAATTCCCCTATAGATAGTCTTCGCAGTCATTGTTGTTCCAGTCAAATCCCGGATAATTTAAACAGGTATATGGGGTTGTTAGCGCCAATTAAACGATCATTCTTTCCCCGCTTTCTGTCGTCACTCTGGGTTGACCTCTACCTTCTTAACGTTCTGTACGACCATGGTTCAACCCTTCCTGCCAACATCATCGAATGATATTATCTATAAGATACAAATGTCCAGCAATCCCATGATTTGACCACTCTGTTTCCTTTAATCCAATTATACGTCCTCTTTCAAATGATGACACCTGCTCATACTGTACGTGAATTCGTTTGAGAAGCATTGGTCTGATCTACGTGGATATACGAGTCATATTCGCATTAAAGTTATGCCTTAACTTTGGAATGTCTTCTCGTTCACGCACAATTCAGATGCTCCATTGCAATGTGAAGGAGGTTCAGATAGACAGTTATTGGCCACCAAATATTATCATTTGCATATTTTATGGTAGTGTGTCGCTTTTTATGTTATAGAGTGTATTTTTAGTTCTCAAATGTCATTTTTTATTTTTTAGCCCATTATTGATTAATTCAATTTAATGTTATGTCCTATATTATATTGATATAACACCTTTATATAAATTTCAAGAGAGTTAACAAGAACTTAAGAATCCCAAGTTACATCATTGAAATTCATTCCTTCCCCCTTTAGTATATCTGAAGGAAAGGTAACGTAGAAAAAAATAACTTATTTACAAGAAAGAGCAACTATAAACTGGTCAAATAAGCATACATATTACGATATGTATATTCCTTCATTTGTGATATCATTGTTTGTTCTATTGATAGATGCAAAAAATTTGTATTAAAGTTCACTTGACGTGGGAATTAAAAATAACTTTTAGTACATTACTGTGATATACATTACGTACCATAATTTGGTTCATTTATTTTTTTTTAAAGAAATTGTAATTTCTTTCTTGTCTAACCATCTTAGAAAACAGTTCATTTTCATTTGTTAAAGAAATACATTTATGTTGAAGATCATAAATAAAAAACATAACGTCTAATGATTCTTTTAGTCGAATACCATGAAGGCTAAAAATTGTAAATAAACATGAAACAGAAATAAACTAAAAGATTCGTAAATTGAATTTAGGAAATGAATTTTAGAAATATTTGAAAACTGAAAATAATATAATATAACACAATATATAATATTTAAACATTGCTCAATTTCAAAAGAAAAGTAATTGAAAAATATTTTTGCAAAATTAGCATATCTGGTACAGTTAATTGGATTTACTCAAATGTTCTACACTATTTTTAAAACTAAAAGATTTTCATTATTTATTTGTTTTAAATGAAAAGTTCTGATGAAAGTTTATTCAAACTGATGGAAAAATATAAAGAACTTTCTGTTAATTATTTGTTTTAATTCTTCCACGCAACCTTTTGTAATTTGTAAATCTGAACAAAAATAGAGATATTTCTTTTATTTCTCATTTTCTTGCTACAAGAAATCAAAGTTTTAAAATATTGTCTAATTTAAGCTATCCGTAATGAATTTATCCAATTTAACTCTCCAACATTCCGGATTCCCTAATTAGAATATTTGATTTGTTTGTGGAACAGAACAAAAAATCCCTCTCAAGATGAAATTCGTTGCAGATTCTGTAGCTAAGTATGTTATTTATTATCACACATTTCGTGCTGTTCAATATATGATTGCAGTTTTTGCGGCTTGAAAGTAATAAATAAAGCGTTTATCTCAAAATTAACGAAAGCTTTAAAATAATGTGTATATCGTGTCGCCGATGTAGTTTCAATTTTTTTTTTTTAAAAATTTAGTTGTTAAACTCTTAGAAAAGTAAAATTGATAAAACAAAGAGAAATGAAGGATGATTGGTGATAATAATTATCATCTGCAGAATATGTGGCAAACATTTTTTAGTAACAGATAAAAAGATTATTTACTTCTTCTTTCATTTTACGTCGAACATGTCAAAAATACCCTTTAGAATTAAACTTAATTTATGAAACAACGTTTTCCAACTTGTTATAGTTTTGTGAAATTAGGAAGATAAGAGAATTCTAATTTATATTTTATGTCGCTTACAAATTTCCGAATTACTTATATATGCATAACAGATACTATTTTCTGTCACATATAGTTTCTTTATGTTTTAAAATTTTCTGTCTAATTTTCACACATCTATTACTATATTATACATTATCTACATAAATAAAAATGTAATGTGTGTTTGTTCAAAGCCGCAAATCTCCGACACTACTGAGGCATTTGATCTGAAATTTTGACATAACGTTGCATTTTAATCCAGACGGGGTTTTATGTGCTTATTATTTCGTAATTCACTCTAAATTTTTTGAAATTAAATTTTTAAGTGATTTTTTTCGGTGTTATGACGTCATATGATGTCACATTTCTCTCTGAATGCGAAAATTTATACTTTACACACAGTTTTTTCGGGATTACTACATATTTTTACTATAATTATGATTATCGATTGGAATATTTATCTATTTTTTGTCCTTTGGTACTTAATTAGGATTATTTTTCGAATAAATCACATTTTTAATGATTATTCTTTTAACAAATAAAATTTCGTTTTTTGGCAACATTCGGATAGTATTATAGCGGGATGTTTATGATTTTCCTTACAAATTACAAATTACTTTTTCAGTAATTTCACGCAGAATTTACTTATTTCTCTATTAATATTATTAATATTTTTACAAATCAAAACATCGCACTGATAAGGATAGTTCAGTTCTTCTTACTGTAATTAACAATAGTATTGTATTTTGGTAATGTTATGTTACTCGCGTCATTAATGGTACTTCCAGTTCTCTGTTTCATTTTGAATTTAGACAGTCACCTTAATTATTTTGTGATACATTGCATTGCTATTGAGCTGTGTCTTTTATGATAATATTAATTTTGTGTGAGTATAGTTTATTTTTTCATTGTTCTTCATTTAATTTTTTAATTGTTTTTCTTATTTCTCAGTGCAGTTGGTGAGAATTCTGTTCTGTCAATTAATTTTCTTTTGAATTCAAACTATATATAGAAATAGACCTGTTTGGAGTGATATGTTGGAGTGGAATGAAATATTCTGTTTCCCATTGCGTCGGAATTGAGCTGCGCTGATTCATTTATGTTTGAAGTTAAATATTTTGTTAGTATTTTTATTTTTTCCCCTTTTTGTTCCTGTTTTTTTTTCCTTCTGTAATATTATGCAGTTTCTTATGTTTTAAATTTAACTTTCTTATTTTTAAGTACAATCAATCAGCTTTCAGTGTCTGTTACATTTTGAACGTAGACAGCCACCTTAATTATTTTGTGATACATTGCATTGCTATTGAGCTGTGTCTTTTACGATAGTGTTGATTATGTGATGAATGTTTCTTTCTACGTATGCTATTGGTAAATGTGCCTGGTCCAGTGTCTTTCTAACAACTGAGGACAGTCAATGGGGTTACACATTCCACTTTCCGCAGTGCATGTCATGCTCTAAATTTATTGGAAAATGACTTACTCTGGGATGTATGTATTAATGATGCATGCAACATATCGCATCCAAAGCAAATTCGTGCATTGTTTGCAATCGTATTGACTACTTGTTCTCCTTCATCTCCTACAAACTTATGGGAGAAATATAAATCACACATAGCGGAAAATATTTTTCATCGAATTTCATATATGTCATGACGAATATACGTCATCATTTGAATGTTTCAGTTATAATAATTGCAACATTGTTACCAGGTGGAAGAACTGCTCATTACGCTTTGAAATTGCTTTTGATCATTCAAATCATTGAAACTCTCATATGCAATATTTCCAGAGCATCAGGCATGGGAAAAGTATTGCAGAAATGCAAACTTATTGTTTGGTATGAATGCACAATGGCACACAAAAAATCGCTTGAAGCTCTTGATCGATCATTACAAGATTTGCGTGCAAACACTAGACCATTTGGAAACGCTTTAATATTGATTGCAGGAAATTTCAGGCAAACATTACCTGTAATTCCTCGATCAACACCAGCAGATGAAATAAATGCTTCTTTGAAACACTCTGCTTTGTGGCGACATGTGAAGACCTTGAAATTAACTACAAATATTCGTGTCCAGTTGCAAAATGATCACTCAGCTGAAATTTTCTCAAATCAATTGTTGGATATTGGAAACGGAAAAGTGCCAGTAGATTTGACCTCTGAGAAATTTTCATTGCTCCATAACTTTTGCAATTTTGTGACATCCAAAGGAGAATTGATTGAAAGCGTATTTCCTGACATTTAAACCAATTTTAAGATTCCCAATTAGATGAGTGAATGAATTATTCTTGCTGCCATGGACAAAGACGTCTACCAGCTTAACAACATCATTCAGTCTCGTATTCAAAATGAGACAGTCACCTAAAAGTATGTTGACACTGTTGTGGAAGTAGATGAAGCAGTGAATTACCCTACAGAATTTTTGAATTCACTTGATCTGCCAGGAATGCCACCCCACATACTGTAGTTGTAAGGTGGTGTGCCAATTATCATGTTGCGAAATATCAACCAGCCAAAGCTGTGTAATGGTACGCGGCTTGCAGTAAAAAAATTAATTAGCAACGTCATAGAGGCAACAATTTTGACAGGACCTTTCAATGGTGAAGATGTCCTCATTCCTCGCATTCCTTTGATACCAACAGATATGCTATTTGAGTTTAAGAGTTTGCAATTACCAGTTATATTGTCATTTGCAATCACTATCAATAAAGCTCAGGGGCAATCTTTAGAATTGTGCGGCTTAGATTTAGAGGCAGATTTCTTTTTTCATGGACAATTATGTGTTACATGTTTCAGAGTAGGCAAACCAGATAATCTATATATCTATACTGAAATGGAAAAACAAAGAATGTTGTGTACCCTAAGGCATTGTAAAATTAACTTTTGCCCTCAAGGTCTCCTGGGTAAAGCCATTTCCAATTTGTGCATATTTTCACTGTTTTATTTAATTTAATTAAATATAATTTTTTTATCAGTTTTGGGCTGTTTATATCATTTCTATGTTTTTTACTATTTTATGAGCTGCATGAACCTATTTATGTATTTTGCATTTAATTTATTATGATTATTTCTTATTTATTTTTGTGATTTGCGTTTAATTAATTTTTGGTTATGATTGTTTCTTATATATTTTTGTGATATTCATTTATTTGGTTTGCTACTATTTTATGAACTATATGAACCTATTTATATATATGTATTTAATTTATTATTATGATTATTTATTTTTGTGATTTGTATTTACATAATTTTTGCTTATGACTATTTCTTTTATATTTTTGTGATTTGCCAATGCATTTCATTGTCGCATTGAATCTTTAAATGTTCTGAAAGAATGTCATCCCATATTCTGCAATTGAAATTTATTGTGCCAATTATGTTGCGAAATATCAAACAGCCAAAGCTGTGTAATGGTACGCGACTTGCAGTAAAAAATATCTATATATTTTAACTGTTTAAGCCTGTTTTTTTTACTTAAATTAATGTAATTTTTTTTTATCAATTTTGGGCTGTTTATCATTTCTCTATATTTATTAATATTTTATGAACTGTATGAACCTATTTATGTATTTTTGCATTTAAATTATTGTTAAGATTAAATCTCTGTAATTAACATCTCTGTAATTAAACTAGACTATCCATAAAAGAAAATTATGCCCATTATAAGATTCATAATTGGCTGGATGGACAAGCTCTTTTCTTTTCATTTAACCAGACTGAGCCACAGCAACGCGTGGCAGGGTATAGCTAGAAATGAATAAATTAACATTAAATTGAATAAATTAATTAAACTATTTAATTAATCAAATAAATTGATAAGAAATGAGCTGAATAAATTTATAATAACTAAATCAAATCAATAAGTATAAATACATTGCATAAAATAGTAATAAATAAATTAAATAAATCAAAATTTATTTCACTTAAATTTATTTTATTTAAATTGTGGTTCAATATCACACAGCATGCAGTGAGATATGCTTGCAACCAATGAATATACGACACACACATCGTGAAAGGATTAAATTGTGAGCACATTGTTTCATCTGTATCTGTTTAAATTTCGCAACAATAACCATTGAAACAAGGGACATAGAGGTGTTAAAGGCAGCAGCTTGAGTTTCGAGTTCGTTGAGAGGGGATGGAGTGAGTGAATCAGAAATTTACTTCAACACAGGGCAAAACTGAGAATGAAGAATCATATTGGACAATAAAATAAGTCTCCTATTAGCCTGAGTTTGATGGCGAGGGACAGAATATTGCGTGGGGAAACCAAACATTCGCATGTCTTAGCTATTAAAACTCTTTGCCGGTAGGAGCGAGACATCATACTGTAGGATAGCAAAAAAATAAATAGTTTAAATTAGGTACAGTAACATAGGTTTATGGAAAATTCGGTTTCCATACAAGGAGGAGAAGCTCCATTATTTATCTATTTCAATACACAGAGCTCCTATTCTAATCCCTATTAAGCATTATCTACCTATTTTCCGCTTCGGGAAAGAGTATTGTACTTTTTCTCAAGATGTTAATTTTCAACTCTTATACTTCGATATGAAACTTTCTCCTTTCTCAGGAGAGAAATCTCTGAAACATTTCTAACTGAAAAAGAAAAGGAAGAAATTTATAACCGTGGGTTGTCTTGTGAGGGCATAAGAGCATCGTAAATGTATGGCTCTCTGGGAGGAACAAGCTTCCAGCATTTAGTGCAGAGATAAATGATGATTAAATGAACTAAATTTGTCTTTGGTGAAAAGAGCCGAAATAAATTCATTCGCGCGACAAGACTTAATTATTGAGGGTGGATCAAATATAAAAGAATTTTTTTAAAAATATATTTTTCGAAATAGTAGTTACTTACTGAAATATCGGCTATTCGTAAATTTTCTCTTCGATTAACATCTGTTTTTTTTCTGATTTTATAATTAATTTTCAAAATTCTTTCCAAACAAATGGAATGAGATGATGAATAGTAAGTAAAGCTTAGAAGTGGAGTGAATACATATAACTGAGTCATATAAAAGCTACAGAGATCTAGTACGGTAAGTACCAGTTATGATATTAAGATGGGTGTTAGTGTGATGTGCGCGGAAGACTTCTGGTGGGTTTATTTGATTAGGACTCAACGCTACCGGAGCAACTGAATATTTGAAGGAGGCACTCGAATCATATTCCGATAAGCGTTTTATTTGATAGATTATAGACGTATTAGTTCTCACGAATAGACCCATTACATTGTTTGAGAGCATCTATCAAAAAATATAAATCTCTTATCAATAAAATCTAGTTTGGAATATAAATGACTAATATAATTACTTTGTCTATGTTTGAACTGAAATTGAAATTTTAATCTAAATGGTTTGAGTAATAATTGAGATGAAAGAGAAGACGGGTAACACAGGATGTCGTCGCACTACATACTCAAATTTTGCATCAATGCTATTTTCTATATATCTTCCTTTATAATCTCCGCATTCTTTCCAAAGTATTGTCAATTATTTTTTTAAATTCCTGTATCATAAATAATATAATGACCTGGTGCTACTTCCTTCAACTGTCATTTAAATAACCTCTATTAAATTGTCAAATGATTAGAAAATCACAAGAGGATAACAAAACTATTGTACTCAGATCTATGAATAATAAAAATTCAATCCCTACCCTAATCTATGTGTGAAAAAGTTCCGTATACACGCTTTTGATCTAACGTTTAATATAACAATTTAGCACTTATACCAATGCAGTCGAGTTCGAGTACTTATGAGATTTATAAATATGAACTCCTTACAAAATGCAGGTATGATACAGAAGTTTCACTCTGATAATTTCAGCTCATAATTGTAGCATCTCCTCTTCATAAATTGGCCTTTTTATGCCAACGTTCCGAACTGCCTACATTCACATTATTGGCATATTTGGATATTCTGGCGATTCTCTTCACCTAAATGTTCCACATTCGACGTTATAGAACTCATAAATAGCTGAGTGCCCTGTGCATCTCGGTAGCCTGAACTACGTAGGTTTTCCGATTTTTCACCATTTCTAGAATCCTATCTTACCAATGGCATACCGAAAAATGTTAAGAGAAATTCGCCGATGTGAGTCAGATCGAGACATTTCTTCAGCAAGAAATCAGCAATTCTTGAATCGATTCCTAATGAGATGATTGCCTCTGATACCTCCTGTATATTTTCTTGGAGTGTATCTCAATATTTTTAATTCCTTTTCAAACGGTACTCTATTTCGACCTGAACTATTTAGCTAATTCTTATATTCTACGTTTCACTGCTTAAATATGCTTATCCTCATTTTCTTTCAATACACTTCAATAACTCTAATCTAATCGACAGGAATCAAATTTTACCTTTTGTGAGGGATATTCAGTGTTAAACATTTATTGGAAGGATTTTGGGAGGCATATTCAATATCAAACATCATCATTTTATTCAATATCAGAGTCCCAAAGTATTAGTCGAAGACAAAAACTTGCTAAAACCAAAGTTATAATATGAAAAGCCAAATGCGCACAGATTCTGATACTTCTTTACTAGATAAAACTCTTTCCCTTCTAGCACTTCTTGTTGGGTCCTAACAAATGGTAGTCCAAAAGTATTTGAAAAAAAGAGCATGATCGAATTTTGTCCAGTGAGGTTCTTTTAATTTTTCTTGTGCTAACCAACTGTGTCCCGTCATACAATATCTTGGAAAGAGAGGACTTAGGAGATTTTAATGGAACGTCTTTTGGCCAATATGTTACATCTAACCTCTCAAAAGATTTACAGTAGTCCTTATCCATTGTATGAAGACCATGAAGAAAATAAGCGAATACAATATGTGAATCTTAAAAGGCAGTAGCGAAAGGTTTTGTAAACGATAACTGTGATGTGGTGTGATTGTTTTTTAACGTCGCGTTAAGAAACAACACGAGAGATTTTCGACGATGAACTTAGTAGTTTTGAACCTCGGTAAAGTGACGAGGTCCACACCTGAATTGGCACCTCACTCTCTAAACTTCCAAATCACGCTAACGCGAGGTTTGGAACATCAGCCAGACTTAATATACATCATCCCTGCTACACGGTGGGTCTTTTGTGGCATCAGGGTTTGGACTCACGTCTCTACGAAAACAGCGCCAGCCACTTATCCGAGACCCTGATCATTAAGTTTTCTTCACTGTTACAGATAATTGAGTTTTGCTTTTAGAAGAACACTTCACCTGTTCAGTTCCATTCTATAATGAACCTTAGGCTTAATTAGTATTTAAAGAGACTAAAATTAGTGAACATATGTGACGAATAAAACGATTACAAAAGATTGTATAAACTTTAAATATATTGTTATAATCGTTTTATCGAAATATATAAAATTCGTCTTCCGTTATTAGAAAAGTGTTAATCGTATTTGATCCATTTTCGTATATGAGATTGTTCGGTACGTATTGGCTTGGCGCAATTCTATGCTCGGCGGGTGCCAAGCATTCTCGTTCCTTCTCGCCGATATAAGTATCGAAGTTAACTTGAAGATTAGTTATGTGAATGTATGATGATTCCTTGTCAAATGAATTGCGTGTACGAAGTATAACTGTTGCTAGCGGCATGAACATATAGTCGTGTTTGTCGCTCTTAACCGAATTGAGTATAATTATCATTATCATATACCACAGTAGACCATTTAGCATGCACATAAATACTAACTATTCTTGAAGTGAAAAATATTATTACGGTTTTATTAAAACTATAGTCCACCCATTTTTAGAGTTTATTACATCGCAGTTATACTCCCAAACAAAGGTGAAATCGATATTTAAGATAGATTTAGATCTATTTGGGATAACAAATGAGAGTCGAAAACTCTTTTCTACTTCAGTTAATATTTTATTTCGCAAATTGGTATGATAATATCTGTAACATTGCTTAAGCATATAATTAATAATTAAGTTGATTTTTTATTTAAAAAGCTAATTTTGCTTTTAAAATAAAAAAAAATATTTTGATGCTTAATGAGTATAGTAAAATTCATAATTTTTTTAATTATAAAGATTTGTGTAATATTAATTTAAGCGCAAACAAAAATCCTGAAAAATAATTCAATTTAAAGTGAAATGAAAATGTACTTTAGAGCCATGGAATTTTCGGGGTATCTTTACATTGAATATCACCTTATTTTTCTCTAAATTTTGTGTTCTAACTTCTTAACATATTTAGGATAATTAAAACATCTTTGACATGGAACAATAAGCTTTTTTATGCCAAATTTAAATAATCCTCACTTTTTGAAATTAAAATGGAAGTTATATTTAAATTTTGAGATATATGTAACAGATCAATTGAAAAGTCCCCGGCCTACCAAAGTAAAACACATTTTTTTGGCAAAATTAGTTTTTTTTATTCAACATAATTCCCTTCAAGGGTAATACACTGATTATAGCGACCCTCCAACTTTTCGATATCATTTTTGTAGTACGATTTGTCCTTTGCTTCAAAATAGGCCTCAGTTACGGCGGTCACCTCTTCATTCGACGAAAATTTCTTCCCAGCGAGCATTCTTTTGAGATCTGAGGACAGGAAATAGTCGCTGGGGGCCAGATCTGGAGAATACGGTGGATGAGGAAGGAATTCGAAGCCCAATTCTTGGATTTCTGCCATCGTTTTCACTGACTTGTGACACGGTGCATTGTCTTGGAGAAGCAGCACTTTCTTTTTCATCAAATGCGGCCGTTTTTCGGCGATTTCGTCCTTCAAACGGTCCAATAACGCTATGTAATAGTCGCTGTTGATGGTCCTTCCTTTTTCAAGGTAGTCAATGAAAATTATTCCATGCGCATCCCAAAATACAGACGCCATAACCTTGCCAATTGAATGTTGCGTTTTCCCACGCCTTGGAGCGGGTTCATCGTGTGCAGTCCACTAGGATGACTGTCGATTGGACTTCGGAGTGAAATGATGGAGCCATGTTTCATCCATTGTCACATATCGACGCAAAAACTCGGGTTTATTAAGCTTGATCATTTTCAAACACTGCTCCGAATCATCAACTCGTCGTTGATTTTGGTCAAAAGTGAGCTCGCGCGACACCCACTTTGCACAGAGCTTTCTCATACTCAAATATTCGTGAATGATGTGATGTACACGTTCAGTTGATATCTTTAGAGTGTCTGCTATTTCATTCAATTTCAATTTACGGTCATTCAAAATCATTTTATGGATTTTCTTAATGTTTTCGTCGGTAACAACCTTTTTTGGGCGTCCACTGCGTTCACCGTCTTCGGTGCTCATTTCACCACGTCTAAACTTAGCATACCAATCCTTGATGGTTGATTTTCCTGGGGCAGTGTCCGGAAACTCGGCATCAAGCCAAGTTTTTGCTTCAACTGTATTTTTTCCCTTCCAAAAGCAATATTTTATCAACACGCGAAATTCCTTTTGTATCCATTTTTTTCACAATAACAAAAGTTGCTTCACTCAAAATGCTATAATTCACAAACTAATGATCCGACAGCTGTCAAATTTATACACACATCTTTTGAGGGTTAGTGCTAACTAAAAAACATATGGATTTAATTCTAGTAGCGCCATATATGTGTCAGGCTGGGGACTTTTCAATTGACCTTTTTATACTTATATATCTATTTAAGTAAGAAAAATACCTTTTATAAGCATTATTAATTATGCATGAGGAATTAACAATGATTAGCAGCTTTTACATATGTAAGTCGTAAGCTTATCTTTGAGGTACATCTTGCATAAACTCCATGGCATCTATAAATATAAAAAAAATGAAAATACTTACGAATATTATATTGTATACACTCTAAATAATTATAACATTAAAATTTGAATTTATTAAAATTTTGAGTATAATGATTCAAACTGCCCTGCATTTGTTTACTATTATTGAATATTATCTAAAATGTATGAGTATAATATTTAACCACTTCAATACCGACTACGAGGTAACTTATATTAAGTCTATGTCGAGAGTCTTATATTATTCGGTACTAAGACTACCGACCATGAGATATCTAGTAGTTAGCGCTACAAATTAATCGGGGTTACCATTGGTCACGGAGTAAGTTTTTGATGTTTGAGCTAAGAATTATTAGAAGGATGGATGAAACTTTTATGTAATAATATTTTGTTAAAAAAAAGTACAGTACATGGTACGCTTTGAAGCCGGAATCAATGCAGGAACTGGTGTTTTGGAGCATACCAGACAAAAATAACTACTTTCTTTGCAGCACTTTTGCTTTTTATATGCTTTTGAAATGGTTGCATAGGCATCTTTTTTCTCTGTAGGAAATTTATCCATGTAATGAAATTCAGATAAATCTATTTTACAAACGCGATATCGTCCTGAATTATCTGCTTCGCCATTCAAATAAGTGCAGAATAACTCTCTAAGTCGAAGCAGTGCTAACTTTTTATATCCTCGATTTCTTTGAGCAGAAAATATGTACGTATTCTGCCAGATGATTTCGAAGAAATACAGTGAATGTTTTTTTTTTTTGTATCAATGGATTGATTTCCTAAATAATGATTTGGTCAGTGCGATCAATACTGGTATTTCTACAATGCGGTTTAGTAGAAATCTTTCTTTCTATTTTGAACCGTGGCAGCGGTAGCCTGGAGGTTGTGGTACTGGACTAGCGGCCGGTATTTTTTGTCGAGTTGTGGGTTCGAACCTTGATGTTACTAACGATCCGTCGCGTAGCCGGGGCTGATGCACGATAAACCTGTTGTGATTCAAAGTCCTCCCGTTGGGGTGCTAGTTCAGGTGTCATTCTCGTCACTTGACCGAGGTTCAGAATTACGAGGTCCGTCGCAAATAGCCGTCGTGTTACTTCTAGGGCAACGTTAATAAAACCAACAAAACCATTTAGATCAAAATGGGGGGGAAACCATTTTTTTGTATGTGAAAAATTTCGCTGGAAAATGAAATATCTCTTAAGTGATATTCAGCAAAGAAAGTTTAATTAGTATTGCCAGCTGTGAGTTATCTCGTAGT